>OX243813.1:7787509-7792400 GCA_945859605.1 Lumbricus rubellus | reverse complement strand
AATGACATTATCACCTTATGCTCTATCTCACAATTTAGGCTACCTATCCCTTCTGCCTCTTTCACTGTTTCTTTCTGTTTCTGTGTATCTGTGTATATCACCTTTTGAACTGCATGTATAACATTGTATACCAATAATGTTACTCTTCCATCCTCAATGGGGATGGAAGAGTAACATGGGATTCCCCATTCGTCCACCCATGCATCCGTCTGCCCATGCAGTCACCCATTAACTCATTGCTTTTTCTCACTTCCCTGACTGTGTGTTGGCATTCCTACGCCCAACACAAACCCTGCAAATCACCTTTCTAAATAAATATTTGATGGTGCGTTACAGATTGCCTTCTGAAAGGAAAAGCAAGGTGAGGAAAAAAGATCCGTTTTTCTGCCACCGAATCTGTTAGCACCTAAGGCCTATCCAATTAATCCATATGCAAAACAGATAACAGGTTATGAAACAAGACTGTCTATAAATCAATCAGACTATTTGTCTGCCCGTCTGTCTGTCTGTCTGTCTGTCTGTCTGTCTGTCTGTCTGTCTTTGTGTATGGCTTTTTATCCACCAATCAATCCATCCCTCCCTGCATCCATACGTCAATCTGTCCATACATCCATTCACCCATACATCCAGGACATTGTCACGGCAATTCAACTCGGGCCGTTTTCTGAATTATAATAAATCGAGGTAGGCCTATAGGAGACCATAACATAGGCTTTTGAAAAGAAAGAAGAGATATAATAGAATAAAGAGAGACAAAAGAAGTAGATTGTCCCAATTTGTCTACAATAGGGTATACGGAATATTACGGATGTCGCTTGTATGTATGTATACTAAGAAACTGAAAGTGTGAGAATCGTTGACCTGTGTAACGAACTGTCGTTTAGTATGCACCACAGAATTTAGACAACGAGAGCAATTGCTGCTGCAGTCGTAAATAGTAAATACGGCTGCAACCGGTAGTATCTTCACGACCGTAAAAGCGTCCAATACGTAACCGTGGCCATGAACTCTGCCATTCAGATTAGTCAGGCTTTTGCTCCTCACAGCTAAATGTCAGAGATACTTAAGTAAATATACGCATTCGTATACAAATGCATTTTCTGTATGCAGAAGATCCTATATACCGCACTTCGCAAATGGTATGTGTGTGACACGTGTGTGTTTGTATTCGTGTGTATCTGTATGCCTTCCTTTCTGGTCAAATAATACCTTGAGACAAAGAGTTTTTAACTATTATACATAAATAGAGGCATATAAATTTATCCCGAGGCGTATGGCTTTATTCTTAATATTGTCATGACAATAAAATTGCAACGCCTATAGGCCATCGCTGACGCACCACAGAAGCTAATGTAGGCTATATCCTAAATCGGCATGCATAACAATAATGATGATAATAATAGTTATTGCAGTAATAGTAATAATAATGATGATGATAATAATAATAATAATAATAATAATAATAAAGACAATTTATATGGTGCCGTAAAACGGCCATATACCGCTACAAAGACGCCTCACAAACTTTGCATGTCTGATTCCACGCCTTCACAATTTCACATTCGAAGTATGTATAGGCTATAGACTATTGCGTGTATTTGTGGAAGCATAAATACGGATATGAAATGTGTACATGCGAACCGACATGCATACATACATACATACATCTATCCATATACATGATTATGCACATACATACACACATACATACGTACGGACAGATATGCAAACATACATACATCACATGCCTATTTCATTCACACAGCCACAAAGACATACATCTTTCCATTCATCCATCAATCGACCTATGCATAGACCCTACAAACATACATCATCTTGCATGATTGTAGACGCATATGTATATAAATTTATTATACGTAAGGACGACGTATAATTATAGTCCTGCAGTGGACTATTGTAGTCTATAGGTTAAGGCCATAAAGCAGCCTAATTATTCACATCGTCTTTCTCTGATATATCCGGTTCACTTTGAGCAATCACAGCAGCGCCAGCGAATTACTTTAATTAATTTACTTCTCTGAATTTCCGGGGGCTTCGTATTAAGACGACCACGGTCATGTCCTGTACACTTCCCCCGCCGTGTGTCCCCCCCCCCAGCAGATGCAGCTAATGACTGTCGTATACGGCGACGGGGCTCTTTTCGCTGCTCTTCTTTTTACCCCTGTCACGCCCCGATCCGTTTAGGCGGACAAATCGCAAATCAGAAAGCCTCGCTTGGTGGCGCTCTCTTTCGCGCCGAATTAGCGCAGACGTCATCGCAAATCACGCACGTATACATAGGAGAACAACAACAACGTAAACACGTACATCATATGCTACGCACGCAAACAAACAAATAAACACACACACACAAAAACACACACAGAAAGACACAACAAACTCACACACAGAAAGACACAAAAACACACACAGAAAGACACAAAAGAACACATAGAAAGACACAAACAAACACACACACAGCAAGACACACAAAACACACAAAGAAAGACACACAAAAACACACACGCAAAGCACAAGCATAACCACACACGAACATAATAAAAGACATGCAAGCAAACACAAGCACTCAGACACACATCAAGCACACACATCAAGCACACACACACACACACACACACACACACACACACACACACACACATCAAGCATACACACAAAAAACACAAACAAACAGACACACAAAAGGATAAATATGCGTTATGCAAATACACATAAGCAATGTTAACTGCACATCTGACATTAACTTCTGGACGTTCTGATGATTTCGGTAGCCTACTGATGTAGAATATATGGACTAATAATTACACGATTACAATTAAATTGATTGCATGAATCACTCCATGTGGGTCCTTCCACGGTTTGGTCCCTCATTCTCTGCTTGAAATATAATGCAGCTCCATATAGGCTACATGTAGTGCCAATGAATTCAACGCTCGTGAATAAGCTGTTTCTTAACTTTCAAATGCCGATTTAGAATTCTTTGGCTAAAGATTACAGATTAAGATGATGATGACGATGATGATGATGATGATGATGATGATGATGATGATGGTGGTGGTGGTGGTGGTGGTGGTGATGACAATGATGATGAACATACAAATTAGAAAGGTTCGTCGCATTCGAACATCTGCCAGAGGACATGATAATTATGTCAGAATAGAAAAATGGATTATACATTAGCAGCAATACAATACAACATATTACTCTGCACTATACGGAGATTTGCTTGGGACAATCTATCTCCGTGGGTATAGGTCACGAATAATTCAATGGCATCTGATGAATATGAAATTAAGCATTTGCAGAAATGCATTCTGTCCGTTTTGGTTACATGTATCTCGATTTTCACTCGTTTAGCTCAAATTAGAAACCTTTCCGCTTCATAAACCGCTAATCAGCAGCACTTCTGAAGTTTCTGTCTATCTTTCACTGTTTGTCCCTTTCTCTCTTCGTCTCTGTCTGTGTCTTCATCTCTCTCCATCTCCTCCTCGTCCTCCTCTTCCTCCTCCTCCTCCTCCTCGTCGTCGTCGTCGTCCTCCTCCCCCTCCATCATCATCATCTCCGTCTCCTGCTGATATCTGCGACGCTCATATAGCGCTAAAGTGCATAATGGCATAATATAATGGCATCCATGTTTAAATAAACATGTTATATATAAATTATTATATATATATTATATAATATAAATGCACATTTAGTCATATAGTCTGCCTGTGCGTACATGCATATATACAATTACCAGTATTTTATATATATACATATATGTGTGTGTGTATGTGTGTGTGTGTGTGTGTGTGTGTGTGTGTGTGTGTGTGTGTGTGTGTGTGTGTGTGTGTGTGTGTGTGTGTGTGTGTGTGTGTGTGTGTGTGTGTGTGTGTGTGTGTGTAATTGAGGGAACAAACAGAACAGAACTTACAGAAGTGTGCCTCATAATAAAATTACAGAGAATGGATGGATGACATACATGTAGCCTACAATGTACATGAAGGGGATAGGTGCGTCTGGATGCATTGCCCACAACGTACAGGAACTGCTCCACCTGACGCAGAACAAGCAAAAGGATGGAATGAAGACGAAGCTGACACTGGACACCTACATGTACGAGCACACGGCTCATGGTACATGATGATGACGATGATGACGACGACGACGATGATATATATATACATATATATTATATACGTGTGTGTGTGTGTGTGTGTGTGTGTCAAAGTGCTTCTATAGCTTGACTATTTATACACCTAAATATTATATACTGAGCAAGTGTGCATATAAATATATATAATATTATATATATAATATATATATTTTACATGTTATACATTAGGTGTGTGCTCGTGACGGTGTTTAGGACCTGGTGACGAAATAAGAGACAGAAGATGATGATGAGCCGCCGCTACCGATGCGTTGCTTGGCAATTAGCGCCTAAGTCCCAACCATCGATCTTTTGTTCGTTGACATAGAGCAGCCACTGCAGCCGCCTGGTGTCCGAAACATGACATGTGTTCGACGATCAATCTCCCGAGAGATCTCCGAGCAACGCCCGACCAGCCGAACAAACACACCGTGCATTGAACGCTCGACGGCAGAGCGCGCACCTTAACTGTGGCCCGCTGTAAATATAGCAGATACCTCTGTACGAAGTCCATGCCACATTTGTTGCCTGATTGTGTGGCTCTTTGGGTGTGGCTCCGTGCAAGATAAAGATTAGTTCTGGTGTCTGCTTCCGGCTGACACTGGATGTTCGGTGCTCGTCAAAAAGAAACTAGTGCATTGTCTTTGATTGATAGGAAGCGCATGAAGACAATGGCGGCGTTTCATGGTCCGGTGATCGTATGAGATGGAACATTATGGAGCGTTGCACAATGCA
>OX243813.1:7692509-7785009 GCA_945859605.1 Lumbricus rubellus | reverse complement strand
ATCCATCCATCCATCCATCCATCCATCCATCCATCCATCCATCCATCCATCCATCCATCCATCCATCCATCCATCCATCCATCCATCCATCCATACATCCATTAAATCCACCATTTGCACCCTCACTCTCCCCCTTATCGTCCAATCTCCCAAGCGGATATTGAGGAAACGTTCACAGATAGGTGGCGCATCACGGAGTCTGGTTTCTTGCGCCTCGGAATTCGGCGCCTGAAGGGAGGCAGAGAGACGTACGAAGGCTGAGGCTCTCGAGGTTCGCGTGTCTCAGCCGATAACCCTTAGCCGCTCTCAGCGCAATTTTACCATTTACTACTCGCTCGCAACTCCTTAGGACTCCGTGGACCTTTCGATTGTGCGCATCTTCTTCAGACTTCTCTCCGTCTAACTACATTGTACCTGTCTGTCTGTTTGTCTGTCTGTCTTTATATTCTATTAGTAATTTCTTCTTTCGTTCGATCCTCCACCAGCTCATTTCTCGCTTTATTTGAAAATTAGTCTTTTTAGTCAATTTATTACTTTCTTTTGGGTATCTGTCTTAATTTTTTTTAATTTGTTCTCTCTCTCTCTCTCTCTCTCTCTCGCTCTCTTGTTTCTACTTTATCCTACTTCTATCCCGCAATTCTTCTCCAAGTTCAACGGTATCTATACCCTCTCCATGATGATGATAATGATGATGATGACGACGATAATGATTATGATAAACGGTATGCTAGTGACTGACGCTATACTTCGGCCTCATTAAACTTCCTCAACCCGTCCATTTCATTCCTCTATTATACTCCAGACTTGATCTATTGGTTCATTGCTCTAGAACTGCTATTACTCTACTCAGTCTCGATCGTTCGCCTCAATTGGTTCGTCTCAGTGGAATGAGCTTTCTCCTTCTGTTTGCTCTCTACAATACTCTCTGGCAATCTTTCTTCTTCCCTCTAAAACCTTAAAAAATTATTACTTCCTCTCGCGCGGGATCTTGCACACTGGGAGCGCTTCTGAACGGTTCACCATATTAAAGACGCTTTATATATTATGTTTAAATTAAACACAGTGGGCGGTGATCATTAACGATCTATGGTACACGTTCGACGATGATGACAATGATCAGTATAATGATTATCGATTACAACAACAACAAAAGCAACGACAAAAACCGCAAAGCTGTAGCATCAGTCAGAGGCAGAGGCCACTATCATCACTCCATTAACAATTGTCACCTGGGTTCAAACCTTTATAACCGCTACAACGCGCTTCGCATTGTAAGTCACAGATCCTTTGTAATGTACGCCTAAGTGGCTGCCGTCTCTTTATGACAAGAAGACTTGAATAAAATTATGATGGATCGGTTGATGTGCAAAATTGTGCATGCCTGGCATCTTCTATCAGCGTTTCTCAGATGCATGGGAAATGGGATTTAAATGAAAGACGACAGTTTTTCGGCTGAGTCGATTGAATAAATCCATTGAAGGGATTCATAAATCACGGTTGAGATGGTTGATGATCGATTGGTTTCAGCAGCCGGAGGAGGAGGAGGAAGAGGAGAAGGAGGAAGAGGAGGAGGAGAAGGAGGAGGAGGAGGGAAGCAGACGTCATACATCAACTGAGTCTGTGACTCGCGTGGAGTTTGCTTTTGTTTTGGTTGGAGACAAAGGACACACACTCTCTCTCTCTTCAGAGCGGTCGCTTGTGTTACTTTGCAAAAAATCAATGGCTGACTCTCATGAAAGTAATTTTGGAAATGCCGCTCTTCAGCGTCTGCCGTCAATCAATGTTTTTGTACTAAACATAATAATAATATGGCTAAGTATAATGCAAGTGCGCTAGATTGGCTACACAGCATGTGATTGGTCTATTGAAACAATCGGATGCTATTAACCATAACCATGACCACATGTGTTTTTTTAAATTCCTTTTAGTGACAGTAATTAACAAAATATCGTTTTACATACTAGCCTATAGATAGGTCTATAATTGTAAGCTCTCGGTGAAAACAAACTTTAAAAATTACTGATGGTAGCCTATATAAAGTAAGAAAGAAACTAAGTTCAGTTCAAATTTCTATAGAATACCGCAACAGTTTCTGTACAAAGAAGTCTTTCTCCGCTAAACGACTCATTTTTAATTTTATACATGTTCCTTTTGCTACACGGAGTAGCTCAATTACATGCATGCACTTAGATCTAAGTAGATCTATATAAAACATTACTACCGACCACAATAATATTATAGGACTCTATTTGCAGATATATTCCACACATGATTCTGTGCATCATTCGCGACCAGTTGTTAGTATACGGTACTGTAGAACGAGAGATCGTGCATGGCCGCAAATAGCGATGAAATTGAAGGCAAGACAGTTGAGAGAACGTTCTGTAAAGCAAAAGAGCTGCAGAAATTGTGCGGCACCTGATTTTATGAGGCATGGATTATCGGTCACAGGCGAACTGGAGATAATTACCAAACTGACGTAAAAGAAACCAGGGTTGCAGTAAAATGCTCTTCAGTTCTGAACTATATGGACAGCACCTTTTATGATCAAAGCATCGTCGAGCGTTTGTAGTTTTATGTGAAGCATAGACAACATTCGTTTGATCTCGAAATAGCCGAAAAAATTATTACTGGAGGCAAAAGCATCGTAGTAGAACAGTACTATCTTTAGGATAGTGTAGGTCAAGACTGTTCGCTAACTTATGTGCGTTTGCGAGTTTCTCTAAAAATGCGCCTGATAAATGGCCAATGGCCTGCAGTAGCAAATATAAATAAACTGCAAGTCTTTGTGCTGTTTAAAGCCAAACACTTTATTTGTCTAATGAATAGAAACGCCTTATTAAGGTGTGTCTGGTTGCAGGCCACATCAGTTTTTGGATATTGAAATAGATCTAATTCTAAGCGATCAAGCACAATTCTCTGCTACGCCTTGTTTACCTTAAGCTGATTGCAATAAGAGTCCACACTCGAGTGACTGAGACAGACAGACATACAGACAGACAGACAGACAGACAGACAGACAGACAGACAGACAGACAGACAGACAGACAGACAGACAGACAGACAGGCAGGCAGGCAGACAGACAGACATGCAGACAGACAGACAAACAGACAGCCAGACAGACAGACAAACAGACAGACAGACAAACAGACAGCCAGCCAGCCAGACAGGCAGACAGACACTGACACACGCAGCACAGACGCACACAGGCATAGAAAAATATGGAGTTTTAGTGAGTCACAGACAGACTTGGATCTAAGTAGACTGAGAGAGGGAGATGAAGAGTGAGACAAGGACATGTAGAGCTAGAGTGAGATAAGTGTCTTCGGCTGAATAGACGATTTCCATTATGAAGAGAAATCTCTTCAACTTAGAAAACGCTCTTCGCCACATTAATATCTATATGCAGCAGACATTCTCTATTGCAACAGGCATGTGTCAACTGGTGGCAGACACACTCGTATTAGAACCACAAGTCACTCACAGTCTGTCACTGATAGACTGATAGTCCTATAAGCTCATGCAGATTTTTCATAGCGTGCAGCTATACACAAAATGTTCTAAATGGATTTGCGCAGCTGTAAAATCACTTTTGTGTATATAGCTAAAAAATAATAAAAGGTCATTGCCATCCAATCGAGAGTAATTTACCTTGGAGGATAGGAAGGGAGAGAAGAGGGCTGTGTAGTTCTAAAAATGTCTTAAAAGAACCCCTGAACCCGTGATAGACGAATGCCTTTATTCTATCTATACAGCATTATCAAAGGGAGCTATGTAAATGCCTGAGTGGAAAAAATGGACGAACGAATGAACATTGAACACGGTTTCTCTTATAAGAGTTAGCGGCTTTCAAACAGTGGTAGGCCTACGCGTGTGGCAAGCGAATTTTAAAAATTTATTTCTAAGTGTCTTGCTCATTTTAGGAGAACTTCGCGCTCATTCACTCATTAACTCATTAACTCACTCACTCACTCATTAACTCATTCATAAGATTAGGTTTACAATCACAATGCATTATGTTTGAAATCAGTGCGGATAGTTTTTCACGCGTACCACCATCAAGAGACGACGTGCACACGATACCTGGTAAAACACGTCTATTCCAGAATAATTTCATAGACAACGCTGACAAAGCTGTTACTGTTGCCGGGCAAACAAGGAAGAATGATTTAGGTCAAGACTTAGTGAGGTTATGTTGACCGTCAAGGAACACGGTCCACAGTCAACTCGTGACCATGCAATAATAAGCACTGTCTGCTGTATAATGCAACATTCAAACATACTACAGGCAGAACCTCTGCAACCCGATCTGAACAGGTATCGGCCAGCAGATACAATGTAGGCCTATGCCTCATTGCCTACAGTAGGCTATATAAGTTCATGTGCATAACTGTATAAAAGTGTATACTGTATAGGCTATGCGTTTGTAAGCAAAAGCTCAGCATATAGGCCTACGTATGAACAGCGACACATTTCGGGGTTTCCATTTTGGGGTTTTCATTTCGGGTACCATTTTGAGAATTCCCATTTCGTGTTTCCATTTGGGGTTTCCATTTGGTATTTCTACCAGAACAAATGGGTCAGTATATAGGGCGAAGCCAGAAACAAATTTCGGGGTTTCCATCGGGTCCCATTTATGGTTTCCATTTGGGGTTCCATATTGGTTTCAATATGGGGGTTTCCATTTGGAATTTTTCAAATACTCCTCCTAAATGGATTTATCGAAGCAACGAGCAAAATAGATGTCTTCCGGTTCAGTGTGATCGATACGCACAACTTGATCTATCAAAGCAAACACCACTAGTGGTTTACTTTTTGTTGTTCTTTGCTCTCTTTTTACTTTGTGCCACCACCACAGTTTGATTATGTAAAGATTGACGTGTAATAGATCTATCAAAGCAGACCATATAAATCTATCAGACAAAGCGCTATCTTGTCCCTTCACGCCATTACAGGGAAGACATCAGCCGCCTTTGGTAGATGCCGCTTTGTATTCGTCGCTCTCAGACCTACATCGTTTATTTTAAGAAACCTTCTTACTCAATGTCACTTTCCGATAAACAACATCGCCGATGTATAAACAACCGTAGCCTATAAATATGCTTGAGTGGGTAAGTCTGAAAAAGATGTATGTCTACGTGTATAAAAAAATGCCAAGATTTATACCCACATAAAATAAATGGTAAAAGGATTAATATTTAAGAAGAAAGGCCTATACTAAAATAATACATTAGTCATATTCACATGTTAATAAGACAACAAGTATGCTATGGTGTTATTTGCTTTGAGCCACCATGTGATATTGTATATTTGCATCTCAATCCTATGAGACAGTAATACTGAGGTAATGTCGTATAATATAGCCTATCCATATAAAATATTATATAGATCTATGTAGGCCTACATCAAAATTTCTTCTATCTTCTAGCTCATCATCTCGTTGCTCGCTCATCCACCCATGCATCCACCCACTCGCCCGCCCAGCCCCATCCACCCAGCCCCCCACCCACCCACCCACCCACCCACCCACCCATCCATCCATCCATCCATCCATCCACCCTCCAATCAATCCATCCATCCATCTATCTATCTGTATCCAGTCCACTTAATCGCCTTCCAAGTTCCTGCTCTTCAGGGCAGCTGTATCTGTCTACATACATGTAAGCCTGAATACATGTGTCCACTCTTATACTTCATCAGCTCCAGTCAGGAACTTCTTGCCTTTTCAGCAATACACGTGTACATACATAGGACGGCGAACGGGTAATTGGATAACCTAAGCCATAACGACATCTTGGTAGAAGTCGCCCGTGGCATAGACATCTATGCATGCCAAGCGCACAGAACATGCCATTCACAATCACAGTGAATGCAAATCTTGTAGTCGCCAACGACGAACACCCATCGTTTAAGCTATGAATGCCTGGAAGTTATACACTTTGTGTATAGAACACTAAAAAACAGAAATTGTCTAGTGTCTTTGGACCTCATTTACAGCCAGACAGTAGATTATTGGCTCTTTTTTCTGAGGAGTCCAAAATAGCGATTGAGTTATTATAATTTTTTTCATTATTTTTGTCGTTATTATTATTGCTTTCTCGCCTGAGGTAAATATGATTCCTCAGCTTCTAAGAAACAATTATACGAAGTTATTTGTCATTCTGGAGTTAACGGTCATTTCCGTCGATAATAATAATAATAATTATTATTATTTTAACGCCAGAGGTAGGTTATATTACGATCCCTCAGGCTTTAAAAACAATACTAAAAGCTTTATTGTTCTCGATATAACGGTCCTCGTCATCGGCCAATTGTATAAAATTAATGTGCCTCGAAATGCGACAGAATTGAACTTCTGCGTACAAATTGAAAGACGCTAAAACAAGCGTGCTGTTTCCTGCGAGTCCCAGAAAAATGATCGAACGACGAGCTAGTTCTGCTAAGAATTTCCCGGCCTTGGGCGTTGATTGAATCAAGGGTTTCCAGTGCCTCTGGAATAAAATCATGAGTAGTGATTGTTATTAAAATTATTATTATTGTTATTATTGTTGTTGTTGCTGCTGCTGCTGCTGTTGTTATTGTTGCTGCTGCTGTCACTAGTATAACCATTAGCCTGCAATTACAATTCTACAGCTAAAACTTCTACTGCTGTTGCATCTACAGCATTGGTAGTAGTGGTATCTATAATAATTATTAATTAATTATAATTGATTATTATTTTGATTATTAATGGTTCTATTTTGGCTGTCTTTGTGGTTAAACCGCAATGTTTTAGACCACAGTGATTATGTTTTGAAGTCAATGTTTTATACGGTTCTGACTGCATCATCATCTGCTAGGATACAGATATATTTAATTGTCGTATTTAAAAGAATTTCCGGCACAAGGGCCAAATCTGTGAGGTTCTTAGAATGAGTTACACGGTGGAGATCTACCATACTCTGTATGGATGAGTAATTCCCTTTTATTAGAATAAACACTCTGACATAAACGTGTGAACCACGTTGTAGATATAAACATGGGCGAGGCCAACGTGAAGAAAGACTTCGTTGAAGGAAAAGAGTTGGTGCATAAAAGGCATTCCATCATCATGCATGCAGTGATCTCCTATACGCCCTGGAGAATGGTATTCCATGTTCTTTAACTCAACAGACATGCCACTCATTTTGGTATCTGCGCCCCCATCCTCCAAGACGTCTTACAGAATAAGTGTAGCCTATGTAGGCCTAAACTGTATAGTTTAAAAATCAATCGGCTAAAGAACTATAATAATTATTATAGACCGGTATAGTGTAGCCTATACACATTGGTATTGCCCGTCATTATTATAATGACCCTGGATTCCCTGTTGCATAGACATAATAATATGATTGTAGTCATTATTTTGTGTTGCAACTTAAGCCTGTCAGCGTCTTGCTGTTGACCTGGCAATTGTGGCCTCTCATCACCAACCCTTACGGACAAGCCTTCTGACTCGACGAAGCGCTCGTGGATAAGTTTTCGCCCTGCTTGCGAGGGGCTCTCGAATGGACTTTATAAATTTGTATACTTTACGATTACGAATCGGCCACCATGTCTTTTTTACAATTACCAGTCTGACTCAATTAGGACTTGTTCGTCAAAATTCCCCATCTGACGAATTCCACCGATCTACCTAGTTAGATAATTATTCGTTATCGTTTCTTATGTTTTTCGCGAAACGGCGAAGATGTTCTATGTCGCCATCTTTAATCGAACTAAAGCGCATCTCAATCGTCAACAATAATTAGTTTAATACCACAAAGATATCTCATTATTGTGCACAAAATTCGAGCCTATAGCCTATACTGTAGCCTATAATAAATAAATATATATAATAATTATATACATACAATCGTTGCATCGCACATTGATACAGCTAAACGATTTCTTGTAATGGTGCCGTGCTTTACTATAGGCTAAGCATTTCGATTTGCACGTATACATTTTCAGCAAACAAATAAATCTCTGGCAATATATAAACACGAACAGGGTCTAACTATAAGCATAGACTAATCGGTGCACATAAATATGAGTATACATAATTATATCTATAGCAACATGTATATACTTATGCTCAAAATCGACTCTAAGTGTACAGTACCAAGTGCAGATAAGATTAAACGCTAGCCAGTCCTTTTTCTTCTGCCTACAAAAGCCGTTTGGATAAACAGTCGTACTAGCATGTCAGGCTGCTCTAAGATGGCCACCATATCGGCCGCGCATGCGCACCTGCGGACGGGGGTTCCCCCTCCCCTGTCCGGGGCGGAAGCACCTGCAGCTTTCGGCATCGGTTGCTCTAATCGGCTGAGGATATCAGCTGACATCCGAACCAACGTTCTGCAACTGGAACAATAAATACAATACCGAACGGACCTTTGTAGGCCTAAGTCGTAACTCGCTCTGAAGGTCGTCGGTCTAGAATGGGTAGGCCTACACACACCTTTCCTCTGTACGTTACTCACTTGTACACTTGTATCAGAGCTGCTTTGCTTTGGAACAAATTGCAATCTCAATATGTTGTCGTCGTCGTCTTCACCATTATCAACGTCATCAAAAGAATTGTTATAGGCATCATCATCCTCATCATCATCATAATAATCATCACCGTCATCGTCATCATCGTCATCATCATAGTCACCGTCACCATCACCGTCGTCGTCGTAGTTGTCGTCATCATCGTCGTCATCGTCATCATCATCATCATCATCATCATCATCATCATCATCATCATCATCATCATCATCATCATCATCATCATCATCATCATCATCATCATCATCATCATCATCATCATCATCATCATCATCATCATCATCATCAACAACAACAACTACTACTACTACTACTACTACCACTACACCAACAACAGCATCATCGGCATATGAGGGTGGGCTTCCAATAATTCTCTCCGTTACCGAATAATCGTCTTCCCACCTTCAGGCCATAATATTATGATCCATAAATACACTTAGATCTACATCCGCCCAGAACACAAAACCGGACCAGACCAGACGGTGCAAATTCCTCACCAGTCTATAGGTTATAATACACGGCACATCATCATTGATCTTTGAACAAACAGAGGGAGGACCTATGATCATAAACAGAGTATTTGGTTTTCGATTGCTTCTATAAATATCTCGCAAATCAAGAATTTTCGCGATGATCTCATGCGCAAATAAACAGTCGGCGAATTATTGCGTCTTTTTGTTCTTATCGTAGAGTTTTAATCTTCCGTATAGGTTCCATCGGGTGCATTTTCTCAGCATTTCTTATTTTTTATTATACATCGCATTCCTGTATTTTCGATTTCATTGTGCTTGTGCAAATGCCAACGTAGGCCTATAAACATTTATAAACATTTCACCATGTACATGTAAGCTTACATAATAATATTATACAGTATGTCTCTTTTCTTCAAGGTCTCTTTTATGTTATTTGGGCGATCAACTCTGTCGACCAAAATGCACTTCTCCAGTGTCCTTCAAAATCCTTTGACCTCTCGAATGGCCTCGCTCCTCCTTATGAGTGCGAACAAATTGCGCAGTAGACTACTTAGCTCCTCTAAGTTTGCCTGGATTCTTGCCCATTTTGGTGTCCTCCTCTCTGTCTTTGGGTCACTACTTTCCATTTTGTGTACGCTGTAAATAGGTATGTTGATGCTATGCGTGGACTTGCATCAGTTGTATGCGCTGAATATACTTGCAGCCTTGCAGGTGGGCCTACATACTTATACTCTACACAGATAGCCCAATGGCTTTCTTCTGGCTGTGTTGTGGCGGCCGTTGCTCAAATGTGCCGAGCACATCAGGTACTGATGTTGCCACCTCCGCTTGTTTTCCATCTAATCGTCTACTTCTTAACACTTCTAAAACCCAGTTTATCTGATTACATGTGGGTGGTGGTTGGCAACGCGGTCAACGCCCTCAAGGCGGCTGGCGGACGTTGACCGGGATTGGTACCTGAGGTTCCCCCCCCCACACACACACGCACACACACACACACACACACACATACACACTTTTGAGGCCAACTTTCTGGATAGTTCAGGGACTTTGGGATCATCATGGACCAAGAGTTAAACTTTTATCTTCACATCAATTAATCAGCTAACTCGTAGAGATGCTATTATAGCAGCATCGCCACTCCCAGTCACGCGACGCTACGATCACCACCATCCATGCTTTTGTTGCCAGTATGCACATTAGACCACTGTTGTTCGATGCTGCTGGTGTCATGCTTTGGGGTTGCTCTAAAATCTAAATCACCCACTGCTTCGATCAGGTTTTATGTAGCGCATCACGAAATATGCCACTGTATTAGTGTTTATAAAGGCGTGACGGGCTGCACTGGCTTCCTTCCAGTCACGCATGGTATCTCTTATAACGGTTAAATGTCTCGGCTTGCATGAGTTCTGACGTGTGGCTAGAGATTTATAAACCGTCCGTCGAGTCTTTCGTTCTTCTGCTATAGTGGTGAATTCCTTGTTTTCCGTCGCACTGAAAAGTCCGATTTGGATTGGAATTCCCTGTGAGATGCCCTCCCAACTGCCTAGAAACAACGTGAAGTGCTTTACAAATTTTTGATTCCAAATTGTATTGCCGTGGTTGGGCTGAGAGCCTCTGGTAGGTTTTTTAAAAAGAGCCCTGCATAAATTCTTGAAATGAATAGTAAACTAATGGGTAAATGAATAATATTATGTCGCCAAGTCTCTGACGTTGAAGCGCGTCGGGCTCTTGGAGATAATACGCTGTGTGCAAAATGCGAAGTCTCTCGACATGATGCTGAACTATTGGACCACAAAAACAACAGCGTAACAGAACGTTGCATAATCTTATAACTGACAGCTCAAGTAAACACACGAGTCCCACAGGTATTATACTCCCAGGTATACGACCTTGGATATTATTGCAGAGGATAATTACCAGCGAATACTCTTAGTCGAGCATTTTTGTAGGAGTGCTAATATGAGACATGGAGCATTACAATTATTCTTGTATACACCCACCTATAGGCCATATGTATGTATGTATGTATGTATGTATGTATGTATGTATGTATGTATGTATGTATGTATGTATGTATGTATGTATGTATGTATGTATGTATGTATGTATGTATGTATGTATGTATGTATGTATGTATGTATGTATGTATGTATGTATGTATGTATGTATGTATGTATGTATGTATGTATGTATGTATGTATGTATGTATGTATGTATGTATGTATGTATGTATGTATGTATGTATGTATGTATGTATGTATGTATGTATGTATGTATGTATGTATGTATGTATGTATGTGTGTGTGTGTGTGTGTGTGTGTGTGTGTGTGTGTGTGTGTGTGTGCGTGCGTGCGTGCGTGCGTGCGTGCGTGCGTGCATGCATGCATGTATGTATGTATGTATGTATGTATGTATGTATGTATGTATGTATGTATGTATGTATGTATGTATGTATGTATGTATGTATTGTATGTATGTATGTATGTATGTATGTAATACCATGTATGTCAGAGCCTTCTATTACTGAGAGTTTGGCCTTCTCCTATAGGCACAATGGTAAACGGATTCATGCATTCTGATTGGTCGGCTGACATGGACGCCATTTTAGTTCAACCGGAAGGGGTTGAGTAAGTAAGTAGCAACGATGGGTGCCTGTCAAATTCATTTACTCCACTTCTGTTGTGTTGACGCTCTGGATTAAATGATAATTAGGCCTATTCGGAAGATAGGAAATTACATGTAAATTCAGCTGCCACGTGTGTAATTTAATAACACTCTCTGATACATGGCAGTTTCGTTAAACATGTAACAAGCCTAGTACAATTGTTCTTTCACCGGAACCTTAAATGGCGAGATCTCTGTCTCTGTATGTCGGTCATTCTATCTCTGTATGTCTGGATGTACATCTGTCTCTTTCTCTGTCTGCCTCTGTGTGTATGTCTGTCTGTCTGTCTCCCTTTCTCTGCTTCTTTCCATGTCTCACTCTATCTCTGTCTGTCTGTTTGTCAGTCTATCTGTCTCTGTGTCCTTCTTTTACTGCCTGTCTGTCTTTCAATCGCTATATCTCTCTCTTTCCCTCTCTCTTTCCCTCTCTGTCTGTCTCTGTCTCGCTCTCCCTGTCTCTCTCTCTATCTGTCTGTGTCTCTGTCTGTGCCTCTGTCTCTCTCTATCTCTTTCCCTATCTATTTCCCTCTCTCTTCCACCCTCTGTCTTTGTTTTTCTCTCTCTCTGTCTCAGTCTCGCTCTCTCTCTCTCTGTTTGTCTCACTCTGTCTGTGTCTCTGTCTGCGTCTCTGTCTCTCTCTTTTCCTATCTCTTCCCCCTCTCTGTCTGTCTGTCTGCCTCTCTCTTTCTCTCTATCTCTCTCTGTCTCTCTGTCTCTCTCTCTCTGTTTCTCTCTCTGTCTATGTCTCTGTCTCGCTCTCTCTGTTTGTCTCACTCTGTCTGTGTCTCTGTCTGTGTCTTTGTCTCTCTTCTCTCTTTTCCTCTCTCTTTCCTTCTCTGTCTGACTCTCACTATTTATCTCTGTCTCTCTGTCTCTGTTTCGCTCTCTCTGTCTGTCTCTCTCTGTCTGTGTCTTTGTCTGTGTCTCTCTCTGTCCCTCTCTGTCTCTCTCTGTCTCATTCTCTCCCACTCTGTGTGTGTGCGTGCTTGTCTGTCTATCTCTTCCATATGTCTGTCCCGTCTGTCTCTCACTCTATCTCTTTATCTGCCTCTGTATCTGTCTATCTTTCTCTATATATCTGTCAGTCTATCTGTCACTTTAAAGGTACCGTTGAGAGATAGACTGGCAGACAGATAGACAGACAGACAAACAAACAGAAAAGAAACAGATAGAGACAGAGAGATAGACTGACATACATAGAGAGAGAGACAGAGAGCCAGAGAGAGACAGAGAGAGAGAGAGACAGAGAGAGACAGAGACAGAGACACAGAGAGACACAGACACAGACAGAGATAGAGACCCTCTCTCTGTCTCTCTATTTCTCTGTGTCTGTCTGTCTGTCTGTCTGTCTGTCAATGGCACCTGTAAAGTGGCGTTCAGAGACATGTGGTCCTTTACATGTCAGTGTAATACAATACAACTCCATTGCAATTCGATAGCACCCTTCATACAAATCGACACGTCTTGAACTAAAATGGAGCCCATGAATTTCAACCAATCACAGCGCGAGTTTCTCTTTACCATTGAATACCAAACTCTCAGTAATAGAAGGCTCTGATGTATGTATGTATGCATGTAGCTTATGTATGAATACTTGTTATAATTTCCCCGTCAAGATTCCTACCCAGAGGCGATCCCGACTACACAGTGCGGACGCTGAATTATCGGGTTCCACGCCGAATAGTACGAGCAATTTCGAGTGATGGACTTGCTCAGGGTTCCTGTATACGTGTTGGCTTGAGGTGGATTCGAACCCGTGCCCTTCCGGCTCCAAGGCACCGAAACATACTCCTACACCACCGCGCCCATATGATTACGCGCATGGACGTGCGTGTGTATATATGCTTAGGCTATTATATGCATGCAATTCGTGTATGTATGTGTGTATAAATTATGTTTAAATACAGATCGTGGTTAAACAATAAGCGCGCATGCAGCTATGCAGCGGGTCATAGTTGGCTTTTATTTCAAACAATTGAATGCCAGACGGTTTATGTAAACTCAGTTATATTTAAACATATAGCGCAACGATTGGAATACTTGAGATGGTTTGGTCTTTGATAACCAAGGGTGAAAGCACGCACAGCTTAACAACTTAGACATATGTACACCGAATTGGCCCAGAAGCAATGGCAGAATGAATGTTCCCAAGCTCTCCATGCCATCCCATATGCATGCAGAAGTAAGACGCACTCAATCATAATATTTATTGACCCACCACCAGCATCATTGCAACAATGCGTGTGTGGCGCATTGAACGTTAGCGCTGGTATTACCGTCGATCAGGATATATGACATTGCTTAGTTATCTTTATGCATAGATGCCGTCTTGCATTGAACAAACTAAATTAACCCTCGAGACATCTCGAGACAGATTTTTGATGTCTTGGGCTCAGACTTATTGTCTCTGTATTGGTCTCGAAGTTTACTGTCTTGCACACAAATCTGGGTCCATGAATAGTATATACATATATATCGCATAGTTGGCAAATACATTAGTAATAACAGCAGCCATGGGCTATAAATTGGCCATACAGACAAAGTGTATCTTACAGACAACGTGTATCTTACAGTGATGTCTTTCTAGTGGAACAACTGCAACCGTAAACCTATTAACTTAATTGAAAGAGACTCAAACACAGAAAACTGCTTCTCGTTTGGTTAACGGAAGAACGAAATCATCACGTCTTCCACATCGTAGTCGTCGTCGTCTTCATCCCTCTCCTATCTTCTCTTCGTCCTCCTCGTCCTCCCACTTCCATTTGTCGAGAGAGACGAACAGAGACAGGGAATAAGAAAGCACGCAGAAGGAGTAAAAGAAGGCAAACAACTTCAACGAACGACATGAACTGCACGAGCAAATTAATGGCTGTACGTGCTGCTTAAAACGGTTTCACCAACAAAGTCATTTAGGCAGACAAACATTAATGCCTATGCTCACACAACGTCATCCATACGTTTGTACATACAATGTCATACATGCATAGGCTACATGCATACATGCATACATATATTCATGTACATACATACATACAGACAGACATACAGACGAAGAGACAGACGGACGGATAGACAGACAGAATGACAGACTGACAGACAGACAGACAGATAGACAGACAGGCAGATAGACAGACAGATAGATAGATGGAGAGAAAGATGGCCGGGTAGGCGATTATACGGCCAAAAAGAGAGACATCTTCTTCACTGCTAATCAATGTCATGATCCGTTGAAAACCACACATAAACCCTCCGTCGATCTCTTGAATTACACAAAACAATCGCAGTTTGCATGATGTGCACATAGACATTAATAGACAGGTTTTGACGGAACACACACAGCTCTATGTCAAAATTACACTCACGTGTCTCAGATTCTCTAATGCCTATGCTCACACAATGTCATCCATACGTGCATACATACATACATACATACATACATACACACACATACATACATACATACATACATACATACATACATACATACATACATACATACATACATACATACATACATACATACATACATACATACATACATACATACATACATACATACATACATGCATACATGCATACATACATACATACATACATGCATGCATACATACATACATACATACATACATACATACATACATACATACATACATACATACATACATACATACATACATACATACATACATACATACATACATACATACATACATACATACATACATACATACATACATGCATACATACATACATACATGCATACATACATACATACCTACATACATACATACATACATACATACATACATACATACATACATACATACATACATACATACATACATACATACATACATACAAACATACATACATACATACATACATACATGCATACATACATACATACATACATACATACATACATACATACATTCATACATACATACATACATACATATATACAAAGCTGCATGCGTGTGATTATGTAATTATGTTATTTTGTATAGGCTACTCGCTGTGGTCTGACTGCTATTTAGCAACGATTATGTAAGCTTGGTCCTACATCCTAAGAAAAATAACAGCAGCATTATGACCGATAATCGGCAATAATATTCATGGCACTTATGTACGTGTGCTTCCTGAAACCTGAACATAGATAAGAACGTATTTTTCTTGATATATTTGTTGCTGGTTCCTTGGGCAGAAAAAGACAGGTGCATCTCTTCAAAAAGGTCGTTGAACTCCTAGTTCCTAGTCTCTGATAGCGTTATATAAACTTCTGTGCAAATTGGCTCACAGAGTTTGAGAGTAGGCCTATAAGCGGCAGTGTACAACTGTAGTTGTGCTCGAGGGCAGTATATGGTAAAGCACCCAAATTTGGTAATTTTATTCACTTATTAAATGAATTTATATAGCGCCTCTTCAAGGAGGCTATACTCATAGGCGCTCCCGACTCCAGCGCTTCCAACTAAAACTGCCTTAAGATGAGAGAGAGAGAGAGAGAGAGCGCGCGATATATATATATATATATATATATGAGAAGTTCTAGACGGGGCGTAAAGCTAAGGGAGATCGTTTCCTCTTGAAATGAGATGAAAATGCAATATTCATTTTATACAAAGATGTAACATACTATATCGGATTCTAATGTATGACAATTTAACTTGATAGGACAATACAGTCTGAAATGGTAAAGTATATGTTGTATAAGGCTTTCTATTGGTACGCATATGCATAAGCAATTAAGTGAATCACTGGCCTTGAATTGAACCATGTATAACCAGAGGGCTGCAATGTATTTTAGTGGGAATTTATCCCAGGTCAGACAGGTGCTCGATTTTATGTCAACGACGGCTGTTTGAAGCTTTTTTGCCAGACCATTATCAATCAGTTTAATATAAAAAGAAACTTACGCCACATAATATGTACTTGACTTAATTGTCCACGAGTCTTTGTTCCGTGAGTTGTATATGTATATGCACGATCGCTTATCTCTTATCTCTTCACTAAACGCTAGAAGCAACGTCGTTATAATAAAAGTATAACGAGCGGTTCATATCTTATCTTGACTGCCGCATTGACTTCTATTGCGCCAGTATGTATAATGCAGTGGCTCACAGCATCCTTAATCACGGCAAGGTACATGTACCTGTAATAAAAGTCACTCAGCCAGCAGCATCACCTGTAGGCTTCAATTTCATTTACTTAATCTTGACATTTATTCTATACTTTGGATAATTGTTTTTAAGGACGAGCGACGTTCATTGTATCCATAATTTATTCACCTCCAGGTTTGAAATATCGTTATTATAAAGGAAATTTCTATGGCGCCATTTCAAGTTAATCTACTCAGAGGCGCTCCCATGCAGTCCAACCATGGCTAAATAAAACAACTTTTCTGTTTGTAAAGAACAGAGTGACCTCTAGGCACCAGAGAGCCAATTCCAGGTCCCAAGGACAACCACCGAGAAAGATCGCCGCCGGTTAATAGCCGTCCGCGAGCGAGGTACGGAGTTCGGTTTGATCAGTTGATCGGAGAGCAGATCGCCGCTGGACACTAGTTAAGGACCCTTAGTGAATATCAGCCATTTTGAAAACTTTTCACGCAATAGCTGCATGTATAACGGCGGCATCGGCGGAGTAGTTTGACGAAACGCTTTGGTGCTGAGGCATCCAGTTTGTAAAACACGTGTGCGTGTGTATTAGTATTAGAGTGTGGAGTGTATGTGTGGAAGAGTGTACGTGATTGTGTATGTGTTAGTGTATGTATGGCATGTATGTGCCTGGATGTGTGAATGCATGTGTCTGTTATTATGCACGTGTGTGTATTAGAGTGTGTGTGTGAGCGCATGTGTGCGCGAGTGTGTGTGCGTTAGTGTGTTTATGTGTGATTGGTGTAAACTTGGAGCATTTGTTTGTTAAGACAATTACACTTGCTTTCTATTCCATTCCACGCCTCCTGTCCATCGATGTTACAAGTCCATCTCCATGCATCCACAATTGCATTTAGCGTAATCGTATTCGTAACCCCCAGATTTCTAAAGAGCAACTTCAAAGCACAGCACAGAGCAACAGCTTATTCACGAGCGCTGATATATATCAACTGTCAAGTTCAAGTAATTTCTAGCGTGTGAAGGTTGCGATGTTACCATTAAAAAGGTAATTCAAGTCCTGTGCCGGTGCACATCAAAGAGAGTTGTGTTCATGGTATACAAATCAGGCAGAGGTCACTGATCGCTACACTCTGATGTCCGCAGAGATTAATGGGTTCATTACCTCAGCACATCGATTAGAATAATTACTCGGGCATTGCAAAGCGAAGCTTTCATGGCTCTTCTAAACAAGTGTGGCATTAGGTAACCAGAAACAAAATGCTGAGTATGAATTTAAACGGAACGTCTTTCCAAAAGAAGAATACGACAAGAGGAAGATTAGATGGATGCTTCTCATGCGTCTAACCTTCCTTTTGGAACATTATTCCTTTGGATACAGATGCTGTTAAGATTCATGCCCAGCAAGTTACTTTGAGCCACACCTGCCTATGTCAGTATGAGAGCATTGCAGACAGTGGGTATTTTATAGGCACGAAATAAATGCTTTCTTTCATTACATCAAGCTATCCTCATTTGCCTCATCAGCACATATAGCTTTTTCCAGATAAATTGAATGCCAAGCTTAAAGCTCATGAGTTGAATTTGCAAACTGTCGTTTCTCTTCAAGACTTATTGAGTACATTTATCTGATTATCATTGTAATTGTAATTGAACATCTATAAGCTATAACTTTGACCGAAAAGATATAAATAGGTCTTCTCTAAAAATGTATTTACTCGCGAAAGTCACTTTCCATTACTTGAAAATTTTATGTCGGAGATATTTGCGATATAGTTCAGCTTGATTAGGCCTTCTACTTTCTGCCATTCATGAGACCGTTTTCATGTTTATTATCCAATGATGAACGACTACTGTGGAAGTAATAGCGATGGCAAAACGGGTCGGGTGTTTTGGAGGCCATTGATATAGTTTTGCAACAGTATCGTTTTACGACTAGTCTAGTCGTCGTATAAAGTAGAGCAAGCTAAGGGAATTGGAACACCTGGCATCAAGTCTGATGACGAGCCCTCTGTCTATATCTGTCTTTGTCTATCTCTGTCTCAGTCTCTGTCTGTCTGTCTCTTCAACGTCTCACTATGTCTCTGCTTTTATCTCTGCCTATTTGTGTCTCTGTGTGTATCTGTCTGTCTGCACATGTCTGTCTTTCTTTCTCAGAGGCTCTGTCTCTGTATACAGTTTGTCTGTTTGTCTCTCAGTCCCTGTCTCGTTCTTTTTGTAGCTCTCTTTTCATCTCTCAAAATCAAATCAAATCAAATCAAATCAGTTTATTTCCTGAATACGCACCAAAAAAACAAACAAGGCAGTGAACAGGGAATTGTACATATTTAGTGGTATCAAGGGGAGACCCGGAAGGGATGGAAATCCCGCTAATTGGGCCACCCAGTAATCAATGAATTGCAAGGCATAATAGGACATGACAGCCGGTTAAAACGATTGCAGAAATAGAAATATAATCAGGACAGAAACTTATTAATAGAGGATAGATAACACAACTTAACTAACACTTAACTAACACTTAACTAACACTTAACTAACACTTAACTAACACACCCAATTCAACACAATAATTCAAGCAGTTCGATTGATAATATAACAACGTAGGCGATTCTTGAAGATATGAAGACCATGTAATTGACTGATAGCTGAGGGGATACTGTTCCAAATATTAGCACCAGTATATCTGATCGAAAATAAACGAGTGTTAGTATGAGCAAATGGTTGTCTATACAAATTTGAACTTCTTGTGGAATAGGAATGAAAATCAGAGGCACGGAAGAACATCTGTCTATACGCTACTGGTAACAAGTTGTGCTCATATCGAAACATAAATTCACCGGTTCTAGGGCAATTACCCCCTGGACAATTACCCCCCGGACAATTACCCCCCGACAATTACCCCCTGGACAATTACCCCCCAGGACAAAAACCCCCCGGACAACTACCCCCCGTGCCAATTACCCCCCGGACAACTACCCCCTGTACCAATTACCCCCCGGACAATTACCCCCCGTGTCACAGTGTGAGCTTGTTCTCTCACGCGTTAATCTCTTTACCAATATCTTTGTATTTGTCGGACGTTCAGCGCTGCCTAAGCCTATCCTAAATTAACTTTAGGGCCTACTGTGGTAGGCCTATAGCCATCTTTCTTCACTATCTCACTCTATAATAGCGCCTACGTATTCACTGCAATACGGAGTTAGCTTACACACAGTCTACTTACTTTAGATATCTAGTCTGACTAGTCATGATGAAATTTTTTAAATCTCAGAGAGGGAAAGATAAACGTTGTTTCGAAGGTTTTCTTTACGTGAAACAGAAGAAACACAAGAATTTAGCAAAATGGCGTCGTTTCTCTGAGTAGGCTACGAAAATAGGCAGAACTCTATCGATAATTACATTTAAATATTAAGCAGGCGTTTAAAACGTTGAAGTTTTCTTGAACTTTTAACCTTATTCACACATTGGTGGCGTCGTTGCCTTGGAGCCGGAAGGTCCGAGGTTCGAATCCACCTCCCCGCGTAAGGACCTTGGGCAAGTCCTTCACTCACAATTGCTCAGCGCTTCGGCGTGAAACTCCGATGCAGTGTCCGCTCTGCATCGGGAGCGCCTCTGAGTAGAGAGCTTGAAGGGGCGCTATAACAAGTGCACATACAAACAAACAAACAAACATTAGCTTAGAACCGTTTTCAGATTTGATTTGATTTAGTATTTTTCTTGAACGTTTAACAATAACTTGCCTATCTTCGTGGAGTTGCTCTTAACCTTGCTTAGTTATTATGCTAAATAAAGTCATAACTCATCAATAACATTTAAATATTTAATTAGGTAGGCATTTAACATGACACATAGATTTAATTTTTGGCACGGGAGGTAATTGTCCGGGGGGTAATTGGTACGGGGGGTAGTTGTCCGGGGGGTAATTGGCACAGGGGGTAGTTGTCCGGGGGGTAAATGTCCGGGGGGTAATTGTCCCCGGGGGTAATTGTCCGGGGGTAATTGTCCGGGGGGTAATTGTCCAGGGGGTAATTGTCCTGTCACCAAATTCACCTATCTGAACCGTCCTAATTTGTTCAATTTTTAGTAACTTAAATTCCAGAAATAGCTGATGAGTATGAGAATTGTATGGAACATTAGCCACATAACGAATAACACGTTTCTGTAGAATTGTTAGCCTTTGTAAATTGGATTTATAAGTTGAAGCCCATATTATATTGCAGTAGGTAAGATAAGGGTAGATGAGTGTATAATAAAGGGTTAGCCTAACATGGGGAGGCAGCAAGAAGGAAGCTCGTTTTATAATACCGATATTCTTGGCAATTTTAGAAGAGATAGCTTTAATATGATCTTTCCAAGACAAATGCTGGTCTAACACAACACCTAAGAATTTAGTTGATGTTACTAGTTTAATGGAATGGCCATCAATGTACAAATTATTTTCGTTGGTGAAGGAAATTTTTCTATGGGACCTAAATAGAATGTAATTAGTTTTATCAAGGTTTAATGATAGTTTGTTGGCACGAAACCAATTAGCAATCTGAGAAAGTTGGCCATTCACTATTTGATAAAGGCTGGTAAGGGAGCTGTGGGAATAAAAGATATTAGTGTCATCTGCAAAAAGGATGAAGTACATAAGTGGGGATGCATTCATAATATCTCTCTGCCTCTCTCTCTGTCTCTCTTTCCTTTCATAATATCTCTCTGCCTCTCTCTCTGTCTCTCTCTCTGCTTTTCTCTCTGCCTATCTCTCTGTCTCTCTCTCTCTGCTTTTCTCTCTCTCTCTCTGTGTATTTCTTTATCTCTGCATTTATCTATCTGTATCTGTCACTCTTCTCATCACTATAACCGTCTCTGTTTTCTCTCTGAAAGTCTCTCTTAATCTCTCTCTCTCAGTCTTCGTTTTAACGTAGCCTATATCCGCTTTATTTCTCTGCTTTTATTTCTGCCTCTCTGTGTCTTTCTGTGTCTTTTTATTTAGCTCTCTGTCTCTGTGTCACTTTTGTGCTCTATCTATTTTTGTCTGTATTTTTTCTGTCTGTCAATTTGTTTCTCTCTGTCTCTATGTCGACTTCGTAGTTTTGTCATTTTATTTCCTCCACTTGTCCATCCATTCATTACTCTTCCTTTCTAGTTGAACATCAGCAGTCGAGTCAACAAACTCACAAGTCACCTCCACAGAAATATGACTATTTGCGTCCTATAAGATTTGCAGCCAGCTGTAACGTCCCTCCAATTACCCACGCGCACCTGCATTAGTCGGACGCCATAAAAATACAAGCGTGTATGTTTGCTTACACATCCGGTTTTCGACCACCGTATCTCGTCTTTATCATTTGACAAGTGCGCAGGCGCGGTGCACCCACCGAGGTTAATGATATGTCGTCATTTGCATATGCGGTCAGAGAACAGTTACTGGAGTTGCACTCAAGAAGTTGGTTAAACAAACTAATAAACAAGAAACAGCGATTTGCTGTAGAAAAACTTCGTGCACTGCGTTGTTGATAGTTAGCGATAAAAAAACATTTTCGAGGAATGTTTTGATCGCAAGCATAATTATGATGATTATAGTTCAGGTGCGGTCTGGAAGCTGTGTGCACGTCAGTTGATGGCCAAAACGATGATCGAGTCCATCACTTCACGCGTCTCCCCCCAAATTGTTAGATGCCATTGCCTCTGAATAAGAAATGACACTTAGACCTCCATGCTAAGTTTGTTCGTTCAAAAGAGTTTTGTTGATGTATTGCGATTCGAATGAGAGCCGTAGGCATAAAGAAATTTTCGGAAAAGTGTTCTTTGCGTTGTTCGGCGGAACCGAGTTTCCTATAACTGTAGGATACTAGCCTACTGAATGTATATCTTTTGAATGATGGCTGAACAAACAAAAGGAATGAGAGAGGAAAGGAAGAGGCCTCACGATTTACCGCCCAACACTTATAACCACGACACCATCGATTATCCCAATGAAACATAAACCATATTGCAATCATATCATTCAATATACATTAAGCTTATATATATATATATAAATTATATATCCAAATTTACAATCACATCATTCCATATATATATATATATCCCAACTTAAAATCGCCTCTGGCTAGTGTTCAATGCTGTTCATGCACTGAAATGACTGCGCATTGCATAGAGTCTATAGTTTCGTGATGATTAGAAAGTCTTTTTGCATACTTCGCAGGCTATGAGTTTAACACTGTACAGTTGTCTCTCACACAACAGTTAGGCCTACTGATCTTGATGTTTAACAGAAGAAAGACCTTCAGGCCGTCTACCGATTTATCTCTGTAAATTTTCATGACTATATCGTAACCTTACTGGCCTACATTTTAAGTGCGCGTTTGACTTATAGCATGTCCTTGAATAAACTACTCAGAGGTGGTCAGCAGCACAGAACTATATACGATCCAAACCAGATAGTCTGCACCGACTGGTGAACTAGAGGAAGCGGAGAAATGACAAGAAGCTTAACAACACGCCAGAGGTTGTTGTGGTCAGGGCGCTGTCAAAGGCTGCTTGACAGAATGATAATATATAGGCTAGGCTATTATAAGCTTACAGAACGAATTTTGTTGTGAGTTTCACTAAGCAACAGTATTGACCGTTGATAAAATCGGATTACGTTCCTCACAGAAATAATCTCTCTGCCAAGCGTGGCACTGATTGCGGGAAGTTATCATAATCAGAAACTTTGATTTTTTGCAATTTTTGCAAATGCATGTTTACCCCCTGCAGAGTAAAGCATTGATATTGAAAGCGTTCGTATCAAAGGACGACAATCACGCTCACCTGAACCTTCCTGTGAAGTCGCCGCTGCTGTTAGCCGTGTCTGCCTGTCTTATACATGTAGATGCATGTCTCATGAGACATAATGAGATATCTGTTGACACAATGTAACGAGAGCACTTGCTGGCTCGTTTGTTTGCATCGATAATAATGCAATGATTAATAATAAGCTCCACTTATGGAGAGACACAGCGGAAACATCATCGTCGTCACCATCATCATCATGCTCATCATCATCATTGTAACTATCTCATCTTAAGACGGTTTTACATGGCCTCGCTGAGGTTGGCAGTGTCTTTGAATAGTACCCTTGAAGAGTCGCAATGCAAATTCATCAATGAATAAATAAATAAATAAATTGTCATCATCGTTAACGTTATTGTCGTATTCATCCTAATCATCGTCATCGTCATTATCGACATCGTCATCATCATTATCGTCATCGTCATTATCATCGTAGTTGTCATCATCATCATCATCATCACATCATCGTCGTCATCATCATCGCTTCTTATCTTATCTTATCTGACAATTTATAAAGCGCTTCTTGCAGCAAGAGCCTTTCAGAAGCGCTCCCAGTGCGCTCAACTCCAAGAAAAAAGGCAAGTTTTTACACGAGAGAAAGATGAGGATACACTACCAGAGAGGATGGCAGAGCGAACTGATGGGGGAAGCCCATTCCATAGGGAGGGACCAATGCAGGCAAATGATCTGGATTGCGCCATGGCGGTCCTGACTCGCGGGACAAAGAGGTCAAGCCGATCAGAGGACCTAAGAGGACGCAGCGAAGTGGCAGAAAGGGGGCGAAGTATCTGATCACACAGATACTTCGGAGCAAGACCCATTTGAGACTTGATGACCAAAATTAGGACCTTAAATTGTATACGGGTTGAGAGTGGAAGCCAGTGAAGTTGTTCAGTCATGAATGAAGAAATGTGGGAGAATCGAGGAAGGCGGGCAATGAGCCTAGCAGCAGCATTGAGTACAGATTGCAGAGGAGCTAGGCGAACCTTAGGTAGACCAATAAGGACAGAATTACAATAGTCAATCTGAGAACATACAAAAGCATGAACAATTGAGGTAAAGATCGAAGATGTGACAGATTTGCGAATAGCCCTGAGACGCCTTAGCTGGAAGTAAGAAGAGCGAGTAAGATTGGCAATGTGCTCAGTGAAGGTAAGAGAACTATCTAGGGTGACACCTAGGTCACGAACACTGGAGGAGAAGTTGAAGTGAGGAAAAGTTTGAGTGAGCAGTGTGTAGTCAAGTTTTTGAAGCTGTTGAGGAGTGCCAAACCAAATCAACTGGGTTTTGGAAGAGTTCAAAGAAAGACGATTAGACGACATCCACAGATGAAGATCTTGTGATAGAGCATCAATTCGACTTGCAAGAAGGAGTTGAGCAGAAGAGGGTCCATGGACATAGGCTTGGACATCGTCAGCGAAAAGGTGGCCAGTTGCAGAGTGGCCAGGGAAAAGAGAGGTAATGCCAGCCGTGTAAAGGATGAAAAGGAGTGGGCCTAGGACAGAACCCTGAGGAACACCCAAGACAACAGGGACCCACTGAGTCCTAGAGTCACCAGAGATGATCATTTGGGTGCGATCAGATAGGTAGGACCGAAACCAAAGGAGAGGAGAACCCTTGAGTCCGCTGTCATCATCATCATCATCATCATCATCATCGTCATCGTCGTCGTCGTCGTCGTCATCGTCATCGTCATTATCATCGTAGTTGTCATCATCATCATCACATCATCGTCGTCGTCATCATCGCTGTCATCATCATCATCATCATCGTCATCGTCGTCGTCATCGTCATCGTCATCGTCGTCGTCGTCGTCGTCGTCGTCGTCATCATCATCATCATCTTCATAGTTATCAACATCGCTCCCCGGTATTTTCCGAATAGATGCCGGACAAGATAGATGCCACATATCGCGTCGCTGGGAAATCGGAAGCATGATGCATGCTTTGGAACTGATTCATCTGCAGTCATAACGAATTTCGATATCACGATGTTCTAAGGTTAGTTAGATCATAATAATTGATTAAGTAATTATTTATTCGTTGAGCTTGGCTTCTTTACAGAAATTTTTAGAACTGAACAACCCCTTCTTTACCTTCCCATCCTCCATGGTAAATTACTCCCAGTCAGATGACAATAACCATTTTTAAACTATTTTTTTTATCTGCACAGGAGTGCTTCTGCAGGTGCAAAAATCCATTCGGTTCTCCACATTTTGTGTAGCACTACACGCTAAAACGCCATGTCATTGAGCAACAACTGCTATGGCGCATTGGTCCATCAGAAAAGACTTCAAATAATGGCGCACGGAAGAACACTGTGAGCATTTCAGCACATACATGTATATAGAAATTTAGACTACTCAACATAAATCTGTCGTTCGGAAGTCTATTTAGAAAGATAATGAAAAATAAGACATCATATTACGCTCGCTGATTTGGCCTATAAATTATATGATTGGCAGCGGTTAAGGGCTTACATTTCACGCAATGTAATTATTATAATAGGCCTCTATATCATTCTAAAATTCCGTTTGAATTTTTCCCCATATCTCGCACTCTGTCCACCAAGAAAATAACAGGCACAGTCGAATGAACAAACCCACCCTATAACTGTAGGTAACGCAAACAAGGCAATTACAAGTTACCACAACTGACCCTGCATTCACTCGATCCACCCGCTTATCACCAATCACCCCCACAATCAATAATCATTCACTATCAATCTATTTGGCGATAGCGTAGCCTACGTCCCATGCTCTTCCACACGAACGGTACCCGATTAGTCTCCAAATGTAAAGACTTATTTTGGAGAGTTTAATATCGGGCTAGCACGGTCCGAGAAGGGATCTCTCTAAACGGCGATGTGCTCATTAAAAAAGTCAGTGATGGTGATCAAGAATCTCACCCGATGTCATTTCATTGAAAAATGAGCAACAGTAGGGGCTATAATTTTATGGTTGATTACATACAAACGTGTACATACATATTATACATCCGACTCACCCGTGTTTCATGAGCAACCTTTTAAGCTGCTATTAAACGAAGGAAAGTCAACAGAGAACGGTCACGTATACAAGAAGAGAGTAGGCCAATAAGTGGACATAAAACGTGGCATAATATTTACACTAATATTGAATTCGTCCCACTGAAGGCTGCCCGTCATTGAGCAAAGATGTGTGTCGCACAGTCCGCAAAACGCTGCGTTCAAATCAGCCGACATAGCTTTGCTTCTTGTTATAACTACAAAATTTAATGCTAACTCATAACTTGATGAAACAATACAAGGACTCTCACTATACCTCGCGTTGAGATAGAGTTTGGTCTCGACCGTTTTCCCTGCATGTTGTATAGGGTCCTCCGAAGCATTGTATTTTATTGTAAAGGTATCTGCAAGTTCTGCCAGCTATAGGCTATGCCCAATATATGTTGTAACTTAGCCATGCAAATGATCATCTATTTCAGCTTGATTACTATATACCTACATTGTACATTGTTTAGCTTGGCTTATGGTTCTCTAACTAATCAGATTTAGAATGCCTTCTCTGATAGATTATACATTTATCTCCTATTTCATTTGAAACTACCTACCATAGGCCTATGTCTATTACTGTAATATTTATGTCTAGGCCTATATAGTATAAGCTTACACCAAAACGCGCCAAATAAAGAATAGAATATTCTTATCGTAGCTACTTAGCCTATAATACGCTTCAAGCACATTTACGACGACGATGACGTTTAAGGACTTTTGAGTTGCAGATATAGATTAGCCAAAACGCTGCTCACAGATGGTTTCGTAAAGCACAGAATAACAAAGAAAGTAAGCAAAGAAATAGACTTACCACTATAAAAAAGCTCGAATCATCGACACAGCCCTAGACCCTATTGCACGCGAAACGGTCCCGCTATTTAGAGCTGAAGGCTATTATATTCTCGTGTCTGCAGTTGCCTTACATAATAATTATCCACGACGATACAAAAAAAGTAGAGCGGGTGTTAAATGGTTCACTCGACTATAATCTAATGTTGAATTCGTATTGGCTAATATATAGTAGGCCTACATCTTTCGACAACGATGTGCGAAAATATCCGATTAACCAATTCGATATCCTGACGACCGAGCCAGGTAGGCCTACTATAGGCTACTTCTGAAACGGACGGTTGAACAGAGCGACCCGCTCACCGACTTCATAACTTCTGACGGGTTCATTCGCTCTTTCACTATTAACAGTTTTAACACATATGCATGGAGAATTGGAGATAGTAGTTTCTAAGTACTGCATAGACGTAATATGAGCTAAGGTGGCAATAAGCCTTTCAACACTGAGCATAACGATTCTCTTTCCAATTATTCATCATGGTAACATTTTCATCCGTCTATACATGTATACTGTATAGTATCTAAGATGGTTTGTCAAATTTTCTCGAAAACGCTGAGAAACGTTTTTGCAAAGCGCACAAGGATGCTATGAATTCCATATAATATCCTACACGAATAAGAAAATAAATATCTAGGTATCTAAGATGGTTTATAGTTTTTGTTTCTATAGGCCTAGCTCATTTATATAATTTTATTTGATCACTTCATCATTCGCTGCTCAATAGCTAGTCTCTAGTTTGTTAGACGTAAATCTGCGAGTGCGTTTCTTGGTTGCTTCGTACACGATTGCTCTACAACTATCCTGAGATGACACGTGGTGATTGCCTTTGTCGTGCGGTTATGGTGACCTATGAAAAATCGTATACCGCTGCGCCTTCCACCACCTATAATTATTATACGAGGCACCCCTGACGGTGAGCGTTGCAGTTTGCAAGTTTTTCTATATCCGGTTTGAAAATGTTTTAAAGGAGGACAATTTTGCCATAAGTTACATGTACAATGAACTCTTGTATGCAATACAGTATTCAGCTGCAAGTTGAACATGCAATCGTTACAAAGTGTAGAAGTGTGCATTGAGGCCGGGGCAAACCATTAAGACCCATATAGTGAGTGGAAGAAATAAGTTTCGGTTTGAGCGAAAGACAGCCTCGCTATGCAGAGAGCTGCGAACACGAAGAGGTAGATGATAGTTGCAAATGCAGGGACCAGCAACTGTGTACAAACTCCGAGCAAAGACAGATCGTAGGCCTATACCAGGAACAAAGTTTAGCCGACCTTTCAGCAGTTGCTGATCGAAGTGACTTTTAACAGAGTTGCCGACTGTGACTTGCATCAGTCGAATCGACTTGATACTATATATGGTGGAATGATAAATTGGAACTTTATGCAACATTGGCCTTCCGTTTGAAGTCCATCTTAGATTAATCTAAGCGCCGCATTCTCACATTTAATTTAATTCGTTCTGCATTGAAAATTCAAGGTCCAGCACATAATTTATCATCGTCGTCTATACAGCAATTTATTCATTATGCATTCGACTTATTTTTAATTAAACTCAGTTCACTTAAGCTACTTTTCAGGCAACTCTGCGTGGGCCCCACGCACAGACGGACACGGTCAAAGACAATGACTAACAAGCGTCTTACAGACAGACATGCAGAAACAGACAAGAAGCAAACAAAAGATATGCAATTATGCATATGCCCACAGACAGACTGCAGGTGGTTAAGATAAAGAATTATGACATAAATATATTGGCCAATATCTCAAATATATAGGGGATTAAATCCATAAGCTTATAGCCTAAATACGCAATTGCTGTAACCATGAGTTGTATGCGTGTCCAACCATTTCTAGGACATAATAATTATAAAGCCGCACATTTATACTTCAGAATATGTGTATATATACAATATACATAATGCATACTCACAAGTCTCCTATTAATGTGTATATAAACATATGACGAAATATAGAAAGCACACATGATTGATTTTTTTTAATATAATGTCTGCAACTAATCCATGGTTTCAAGGCCGGGATTTAAAAATACAACCCTCGCGAGACGTGAATTATATGCCTATAATATATATATATATATATATATATATATATATACACATCAAAAACATGAGTAACCACTGCCAGCATATGTGAGAATAATATATATATATACACTATATATACATATACAATTATACATATACACTACATATACATATAATACCATATGATTACGTTAGGTCAACGGATAATGATACGCTTATGTAGCGCTGTTAAACGATAGTTTCATTTACATTTAACACTCAATCAGGTGTTGCAGTTTCAATTAGAAACGGACACAGAAAATCAAGCAGCAGCATCAGCAGCAGCAGAAGCAGCACTGAGGAAGGGGATGGAGTGGGGTTGGAGGGCAACGTGAACTGAAAGCATCCTTCGACTGTGGCGGCGATCTTTGCCCGGCTGCTGCTGCTGCTGCTGCTGAACCTGGTCGTGGCATTGACACTAATGTAAGACATTATTCATAGCCTACTTCGTCATGTTCACATACCGTGCAAGGCATGCATTCACGACGCACGTGTCATGCACCGACAGGCAATACATGTGAGAGGTCGAGTAACTGACAGTCACAGCCAGATAGTCAGACAGACATACATATAGACAGACAGACAGATAAAGACAGACAGACTGCAGACAGACAGAGGGTCAGACAGACAGCAGACATGCATACAGTTAGACAAACAGGCAGACAGACAAGCATACAGATATGTAGAGCAGCAGACATACAGACAGAAGGCAGACAAGCAGACAGACAGGCATACAGGCAGACAGACAGACATACATACAGACTCATTTTCTGTGTACAGTGTACACTGCATCCTCTCTAAAACGCAATCAAATGTGCTCATAATTATTTGAAGTACGGTCTGATAGAGAGGTTCAGCATCATCATTATGGATCAGTTTCAGCCACTACTGATCAGATGTGCCTATGGATATGGCTGATTGGCTCGTCTAGGTAATTAATTTGCATTTTCAATTTTAATCTTCTGAAAAATTGAGCAGGCTATCCGCCGGTCATACAATTTATCTTATCGCAATGGTGACAAGTGATTAAATATCTAACATCAACATTATTTTCTCGGATATATCATCTCATTTCGACCGCGGGGCGCGGTGATGTAATGGTTGGTTCGGTGCATGTCTTGGAGTCATAGGTTTCCAGGTTCGAATCCGTCTCAAACCGCCGCGTACAGACCTTGAGCAGGTCCTCCACGTGCAACTACTCGTGCGCTTCGGCGTGAAACTCCGATGCAGTGTCCGCGCTGTACTAGGGGCGCCTCTGAGTAGTGAGTTTGAAGAGGTGCGGACTGCAGAGGCATATATGCGAGACATAAATATGTTAAATAATAATAGATGTAAATAAATAAATAAAAATTCGATGATTTTGCTCTAATGCGTAGGTTTCCATGGGATTCAAACAAACTGCAACATTCCAGTTCTATTCAACCTAATCCAAAAAATAAGTCCTTTTTGTCTGTGAAATCCAGACAACGATGACTCTCATAGCTACCCAGATTGTTTATTTCTAAGGAACATTAACTGTAGCTGGCAAAGAAACAAAAATACGCTAGCAGTATTTTCTCGGATACATGTATATCAATAGTTTCGACCCGACTAATATTTTATTTCCCTGATATGAGACATTATGCAATCCGGTGCACTAAGTGTATTCGTGTCTGCATTATAAAAATACGTTCAATGACTATTATAAGCATTGCTGATTTATAACAGACAGCTATTTTTGTCCATTGATTTGGTGTTATGATTATGGTTCCTTGAAAAACACGAGATCATTCATTGTTTGAAAAACGCTCAGCACTCACTCCGCATATTATTATTATTTCCAGATCAGCATTGATTGTCCAGATCAGATCAGATGATCGACCGAGAAGCGTTTTATTTGTCTACCTTATCCGTAGCCTATCGTTTTTCTCCTGCAGGTAAACAGAGGGCTTGAAAGAGAAGGAGAGAGAGAGAGACAGAGACACACACAAAGAGAGAGAGACAGAGAAAGAGACAGAGAAAAAGAGACAGAGAAACAGATGGATAGACACTTTAGACAGACAGACAGACAGACAGACAGACAGACAGACAGACAGAAAGACAGACAGACAGACAGACAGACAGACAGACAGACAGACAGACAGACAGACAGACAGAGAAACAGAGAGACAGACAGACAGACAGACAGACAGAGAGACAAATAGAAAGAGAAAGAGACAGAGAGACAGAGAGACAGAGACAGAGACAGAGAGACAGAGAGACAGAGAGAGTGTGTGTATGCTACACGAATAGAAAGACAGATTTTCAGAAAGTCTGCTGTGCTAGATTTACCTCTTACCATGCTGTATGATTAACTTATCTAATCTTGTCCATTTCAGTATCTACATGTAATTTAATCTAACCTAATGTAATTTTTCCTGATCCAATACATTCTAATCTATAGTTACTCATGTATTTCTTAAACCCTGAAAGAAATGAGGTTTCCTAGCAAAACTGAATTTAAAATTGTACGAAATCAGGCCTACTATAGTACCACGGAGTCATAGCTAATCGCGTCATTTCCTGGAAACATTGCAAAAGTCTCATCGTTGCCTTGAACCGGGATTGACCCATTTTTTTGTAACTAATGCGCAGTGATATAACTATAGTAGGCTATAGACCTAAGCTTCACACTCATTTCGCAGGCTACAATGAGTCAAGTCCTTCAACAGCCATTAACTGTCTTCAATGGAGTCAGTGGATGTGTTCTGCGCGTGCTAGTATATATATTTTTATATAATTATGCTGGAAGATAAGCAGCCTAAACTGTAGCCACGGTCAGAACCCTGCAGTGTCTGGCAAATCTTATGCAACGCCATGCAGTTACCAGCGCAAGCAGACAACATAGTGACTAATGCACCAGCTGGACGACTTTGCTGAGTGCAGTCTCACAAAGATAATGACTCTTCAGTTCGGAAATGGAAGAATTATTGTGAAATGTCTTGGATGATAGTTGGCTACTTTGGACACTATCACAGCTTTGAAGAGAAAACTATATAGATTACAGAAGAGATGATGTCATATTAAGAGTTTTCCAGGTTAACGTGTCGAGGTTCTGACACAACGAACAAGAACCACTTTGAGACACTTGCTATGCTATGTTGAGTCAACGGTGGCTTCTATATTTAATATACAGATGCATTTCATATAGATCTATTATTTTTGCATGCGAACACTTATAATATTATCGATACATAATCATATATATATATATATATATAGTCTATGTAAATTATATCTATCAACAATAAGCTTATAGGTGAAGAAAATAAGTGAAAAGCTTCAGGTGCATTAGTTCCTCTGGCATTTCATCTAAATGACGATACGGTAAGTTTTTGTAAGTGGAGAAATTGGAATGTCTCACCAATTGGCACGATATGTATACAAGTGTTCGAAAACAGGGAAATGTTGGTATTCTGTATTCACTTTCTACAAACACTTGAAAACTGTTATCTTCTGCCGTGGTTGGACTGGGAGTGTCTATGAGTGGTTTTCCAGATGGGATGCAACACAAATTCTCTGAATTATAAGTGAATGAGTGTGTTCCAGAATGCACACAGAACGCAGAAACCAGGACATAATTATCTGCACCGTGATATGAATAAGACCCTAAAAAGTCGCTCTTACATGATCATTGAGACTTGTTGATTGTACTGAAGAATCAAGAAAGTAAAGAACATACAATTTATGCATGCAACTCTCGCTATGAACAACTGCAGAAATTTGAGATTCTACAACAAAAGTAACAAGAAGCCGCATCTTTCTAAACATCCGCTTGTTAGTCTCATTTTAGTCTCATTTTAGTCTCAATTTAGTCTCATCAGCAACACTTTAAGTCATCTGCACAGAAGAAGTCGAGTCGACGGCAATTTTGTCGATGGAAAAGACGGCCGATCGCAATCAAGGATCCATTACCAGACGAAGACTCCGAAAATGCGGAGAAAACTATTGAAAAGGACCTGAGGGGACGGAAAAACAAGAAATTAAAGCTTTATACCCAGTGTTGTTGAAAGTATCGGGCAAATGTACTTAAGTAAAAGTAAAAGTAAAGTGGATTTTAATTACTTAAGTAAAAGTAAAAGTACTCATCACAAATTTTACTTAAGTAAAAGTAAAAAGTATTCCCCTTCCAATAATACTTTTAAAGTAAAAAGTAAAAGTACCGAGCCTTTCTATAACTCAATTGATTATTAACCTTCAAAAATATTAAATTCTCGAAATGGTTATCATTGAGTCTAGTACGCGCTTCTTATTCATTTTAGCACAATGCACAGCCGAAGAGCATTCATGCTGCAGAAATGGCAGTGCATCCAGCGTGCACCACCATCGAAAATCTATTTTTAGGCATGCAAATTTGAATAAGCTGTCTTAGCTTAGCGAAACGAAATGTTAATTAACGCTTTGAAGTAACGAACATTGTAACGAGTGTCGCATCAATTGTAACGAAGTAAAAGTACTGAAATATGGGTAAAATTTTACTTCGTTGAAAGTAAAAGTATTTTATTTTTTCGATACTTCGTTACATGTGAAAGTACTCAAACTTTTACTTAAGTAAAGTAACGCGTTACTTTTACTTCGTTACTGTACAACACTGTTTATACCTATAGTCAATATTCTGGAGACGGCGAAGAGGTATAGCGTGCGATTTTTAGCCCAATATAAATAACATCGCTTGATATAAATAACAGCGCTGCACAGCAGATTATTATCAGCAACGCGTGTTTCGGTTGCAAGTTGATATCGGAGTTCTCGACTGTTCGTGTAAACATCTGGCCGAGTCACAGACTTACTGTTGATCGAAGTTGCCTGTAGTCGTTTAAAGGCGAACCGATCACAACAGAACAATGTATTCGAGGAAAGGAATTCGTTTTTCTTTCTCAAATGACAGATGAGATGTAGTAGCCTACTCGGAGTTTACATTGCCTACAGTGCGTTTGTAGCATATCTGAACTTAGTTCAGATATGCTACAAACGCAAAGACTTTAACATTTTGTAGTAGTAGTAGTAGTAGTAGTACTAGCAGTAGTAGTAGTAGTAGATGTAGAAGTAGTAGTAGTGGTAGTAGTAGTAGTGTTAGTAGTCGAAACAGCAGCAGTAGCAGTAGTTGTAGTAGTGATAGTTTCAATGGAAGTAGCCTAATAGCAGCAGCAGCAGCTTTCATATCGAACAAGGGCCTACAAGGCATTAGTCGATTATCGTAAACCCAAGCATTACGGATGTTTAATAGTCAGATTGTCGACTAGAAAACTGGTTTTATTACGAAGTAGAGCCAAAGGTCTGACGTGAATTGCATACAGATTTTATACTGACCTACTTTTCCTCTGCCATACTCCAATGGCATTCGCCGCCTCCAGTGTTTAATCTAGTCCCCGTCCTCTGGGGGGGGAATTCAGGTTTCTGGGGGGGGAGACAATTGAGCGTCCGAAGGACGCTCGTGAGGCGCGTAGCGCCGAGACCGGGAGGGGAGGGGTATGGGGAGGGGGATTGCCCCCTCCCCATCAGAAATTTTTGGAATTTCCACATTGCAATGGCAGCATTTTATGGTGTCTTCGTAACAAAAACCTGTACTTTTTGAGAGCCTCATCAGAAATTTTTAAATTTCCACATTGCAATGGCAGCATTTTATGGTGTCTTCTTAACAAAAACCTGTACTTTTTGAGAGCCTCATCAGAAATTTTTGGAATTTCCACATTGCAATGGCAGTATTTTATGGTGTCTTCTTAACAAAAACCTGTGCTTTTTGAGAGCCTCACTAGAAACTTTTGGAATTTCCACATTGCAATGGAAGTATTTTAAGGTGTCATCTTAACACTCATTTTAGCAGGATTGTGTCACATATTATAATAGTAAATATTTACTATAGCCATATAATTTATAATATTTACGGTATATTATATTATAACAGTTAATATAATGCGATGATGTAAGCAGCAGCTAAAACTATTATCATTTTGCAAAGATTTTCTGGAGGGATGTCATCTCTGTTTTTAGTTAGACAAAAATAGTGTTTATACAAACATATACAGTAAGTTATACTCATTGCAACATGATAGTATCATATATTATGTTAGTAAAATTAATAATGTCATTATTTATAATCATAATTGTAATAGTAAATAATATCACCGTATATTATAACACTCCATGTAAAACAATGATGAAAACAGTAAAAAAACAATATCATTTTGTCAAATTTTTCTGGGGGGGGAAATGTCAATCCTGGGGGGGGAACTTTCCCCCCCCAGAGACGTCTAGATTAAACACTGCGCCGCCTCCTACGTCGACTAAAAATAGAGCTGCAAATAATTCCTTAAAACCACACGATGTTCATGAAACGCACAAGACCCAACGCACGTGCAATTGAACACATTATACGCTCAGAAACTAACGCCTGCAACTAACAGTTCGTAAACGAAGATCTCCTTCTGTATCGCCCCGATTGCGAAACCTACGCAGGTCAAGCATTCTATTGCCGTGTTTGGGACATTAGTCGCTTAATCAATCGTAAATAAGCAATAGAGTATAGACAGAGTGGGTAGCAGTAGGCCTACTTTATACACATAAGATAATTTATATGAGCCAGAGTTTTTCAGCGTATAGAGAGAGAATATTTTCCTATTTTCAATCTAAATCACAACTTGTGAATTTCTGGATGCCCTGGGCCGCGTATATATTTCAGAAAAATCAAACATCGTCCCAGGTTTGATTCTGTGGATTTGGATACGAATGGAAAAGTGCCGGAAACTATTTTATTCATTCCAGAATTTACATAGCGCATCTTCAAGGAGGACTAACGTACATAAGTAAAGTTGGCATAAAGGCTGGAACCAAATTTTAAAAATATTTTATATTTGGGCATAACAGTTGCGTCACTAGAAACGCATTGACGTTGGTAGAATTGTTGAAATCTAAAACGGACTTCACAATAGAGTAAAATAGAATGGAAAGCCGAAACTGGAGGCTTCAACTTCAACTTACAAGCAGATATAATTTTAGGTCTATCCGACAAAATCCGACCAAATGCCTTCCATCTCCAGTTCTCCACCCTGCAGGCAAGCACCACCACCGCCCTTGCCGCCATATAGACGAACAGTCCTGTAGGTATGTTATTGTTTGTACATTGTATGCTGGGCTTTGTACGGCGTTTGTACGGACGCGCATTCATGACTGGAGGCATGTTTAAGACGAGACTGCATGTGAGAGCACGTGATTTTCCATAAGATGAAGGCCATCTGGTTGGAAAGTTTCACACAAGGAAATACAACGATGCTTATTCTAGGAAGGCTCGGCTGTCTTGCCTCAACTGAATGCACTGATGTCTGCTAACAACAGACCCTACTGTTGGTAAGACCTTCTCTGAGGTCTACACACTGTATACAAGTATACAAGTGCCCCCATCTGATGATCACCCTTCGGAACTGCGCGCAATACCTCTGACCAACAAATCAAACTTTGTTTCGTAAATCGCTGAAGTCTTTTTTCTTTGCCGTGACTGGGCTGGGACGCTCCTGAGTGATTTTTTAAAGGAGCGCTATAGAAATACATACAATGAATGAATGAGTGAACGATGAATGAATGAATAAATGAATGAATGAATGAATGAATGAATGAATACAGTAGTAACAGACGTCTATGCACACTAAATTCTGCCTTGCCCGCGTGAAGACACGTAGGCCTATTCCATGTGGCTATACGGACTTAGAGGTGACGCTTCAGATTTTGGCCTTATGTTGCCACATAGGCTATCTAAGCTTGCTGTTGCTGTTTCGATGCACTTTTGCGGCTTGCTTTTGATGCTTAAAGCTACATATTCGCTTCTGCTTTAACTACTTAAACTTTAAGCTTTATACTGATTTTATTGTCTGAAGCCATACACACACAAATCTTTAATTATGTACAGTCACATTTTCAATTTCGCTTTTAACTCCTAAGCCTACCCTATCTAAATAATTAATTTGTTCATGCTTTCCTGTATCAAGCAGCGTTTTCATTTATATCCGAACAACAGCCTACAGTCACATATTCATTTATCACTTTTGCTGCTAAAGGACTCTTAAGACTTATTCATTGTATTAATTAATTCCTTCTTTAGTTTTAAGCCGTTTGATGCCATTTTGATTCGCTTTCTGCCAACAGTCGAATAATTGCATCTCTCTCGTCGTTCTACCCTTATTTCTATAACACACTTCAATTTTTATGCCCATAAGCCCTCTTCAGTCTAATTGCATTACATTTATTGGGGTGCGCACAATGTCCGGTATATATAGGCTATAATATATAATTATAGGCCTATATATAGCCTAATACCAATGGGAGGAATGCTCAATATTTAAAGAGTTCAAAGCAGGAAGTCCTGGAGGCAACATCGTTTGATATTAAACCGGAAACGTCCGAGATAGGCCACTTCCTTTCGTGTGCTCTGTACGGCAGCGCTGTATACCTGAAGACGCCTACACCTACCTAAAGACTTCAGGTGAAGACTTAACTGACTGCTGCCATCCTCATGTTAACGCTGAGCAACAAGTCAGAAGAATGGAGAATACAGGGTTACAAAAGAAACTCCATAGGCAAAAATTGGTCAGAAGTGTTTCTTAGTCTCACCACTCGATTGGTGGTATTCATATCACCTGTCCACTCGGTCTCAGCACCTAATCTTTAGAGCGCCAGAGTCACTGTCGGTGTGCTTAGTTATCACCGAATTCGCTAGGAGCGCAAGTGGAACAAACATGGACGGAGTTGAATCAATAATTAAACTATCGCTTTGAATGCTATAGCCTACTTGTGTGTAGCTACACAAGATGATCCTTAGATCGATGTGTCTTTTTACTGATTATACTAGTCTATTATATAATATATATGAGATAAAAATACATAAATACCACAATGCATTTAAAATAGTTTATCAAACACTTTCTGTTTCCTATTGTATTGCATTAAAAGTTAAAACACTTGTAAAGCGCCTCTATTAGGGTGAACCGTTCAGAGGCATTCCCAATGCGCAAGACTTTTCCTACTTCCCAGCACTTAGGGACCTAGTGTGTAAATTCTAGGATGAAAGAAGCAAGAATTATTTTCAACAACTAGGATGAAAAACATTAGAAGTTCAACAGCAGATCGACTAAGTATTTATGGCCTTTTGGTCATACTTGGCCAAATAGGCTATCTAGTAATTCTAGTTTATCTTATACGATAGACCTGTAGCCTACACATAGAGTCGAATCCAAAAACGACCGCAAACTGGAAGAGAGAACATGAAATCAGTCGATATGTATTTAATCTATCTTCAGCGTCTATGGCAGTGCGAAGAACAGACCAATGGAAGAAATAGAAGGACAAAAGAGTCAATTCAGTCTATAAATCATCATTTATTTTCATATCTTGCATACCACAGACTTTTAAAAATCGCAGAAGAAAGCAAGTGGACTCACTGACGACGATCAATCAAGATTTGACGGGAGCGGTTCTGTGGTGGAATTTTAAAGGAAACTCGACCGATATCTCCTCTATTCAAATTGACTTTTAGATAAACAGCAAAGAACTGGTAGCCTATAGAAGGCAGCGACAGAAAACTGCAGTTCAAAAAGTGCGTCGGAATAATACATCGCTCGTCTCATTTGCTTATACAGAAAACGTTTTTACTTAAAGTCGCTATAGGCTATGTATAGGCTACAGGCCTAAAATCACAGATAATAATAACACAATACAACTATCTAGCACAAAGCTAATGCACGTAGTACAATTTAGGCTACATGCTGCATAACTCTTAGCATTTGCGTTTAAGGTTAACAGTGCACGGGCCTATAAAGCATCCTAGAAATATATAATTCTACTGACGACGCTCTATAAATTGATGTAGATCTGCATGTAATTAAAGTAACGATCACACTGCAAATGCGCGAAAGTGGATAGAGATTAGATGGAAAGAATACACAAGCCTTCGTCATGTCTGAAACTTCTCTGCGATGTCGCACGATCGAGATGCGCAGCAAGCAGAGAATAATTGCGCGCACAAGCAGTTCGACCAAACTTGCAGAATACGATCAATTGCCATGTTAGCGCTCTCACACTGCAACAGTCCAGCGCTGATAAAATGTCTTCTCTCTGCTCACACATGCATGCTGTTGGGTCTCGGGGCTCCCTGTTTAATCTGCGGCTGCCGTCAAATGGAATTGGATCGTATTTTCCCTTAGACCCGGTCGTCGGTCAGTGAACAATTGTTCCACCACAACCATTCAACTGATTCACCCAACTAATCTCATCCGATCTGATTTTCCCTTCGACTCCCTAATCCTCGCTGCACTGGCTCCCATCCGTTTGGAGTCTAAGCCCTCAAGTCTCAAATGTAGACGAAGATGTGATTAGGATGAGACTCCATTTCCTGCGGAGACCCAACCCCCACCACTCCCCGGGAAGACAATTGATTGGCCAATCGAATCGATATCTGTATTGACTGAATGATTTGCTCAAAGATCAATCGCATTAAGTGAATGACTGATTAACTGACTGACTGACTGACTGACTGGCTGACTGACTGGCTGACTGAATGACTGGCTGACCGAACAACCAACTTAGCTCTCAGTCACTGACCAGTATGTAAACTAATTAAAACTAGTTATGAAAACATTCTATTAAAATTAAAGCGGGTTTGACATGGCATTAAATTTCAAAAGTCTGCCTCTGAGGTTATGCACTGCACAAACATTCGTCGGCTTCTTGACTGGGATAAAAATTGACTTTAAAAAACAAGACCATCTTGAAAACAGAGACATTTCTCTCAAAGATAGGCCTAATTAATTTTGAGAGAAAAACCGAAAACCTAAAAAAATCTGTTGTTGGTTAAAATTAAACTACCGATAAAAATTAAGATTTTGACGAACATACTCCGAATTCATCAAAAACTTCATACCTTTAAATTTCAATGCTCAAACTCTGCCTAAGAAAACAATTAAAAGTGATTAGATCTATATAGTAGGCCTACCAAACAAAAAACTACTTAAACAATGTACGACACTCTACCCAGCCAACGCTTAGATGTAGCCACTTCGAGACTCTTTTTAAAGCTATCACAATTAATGCGAACTCTATTTAACCCGAAATTACATTACACACGCCATTTTGTGATACAAGATCTTAATTCTTGTGTTTCAAATGTAACTTTTTATGCTTGCCAGTGAATCTTGAAGTTATACGCGCACACGAATTTCTCTACACATTTACGTAGCGGTATTTTCCCGGAAATTTCAGAAGACTGACTGTAATAGACGAAAAGCATTACTTACTGCTAAGCTGACGAAGAAGAACCGCGTTGTCGTTGTCCAATGTAGTCTACGGCTTGTTGTCTTCTTCTCGTATGCTCCATCTAACGGTCGTGTGACGAACGTTAATGTTTACTCACGATATATATTCCGATTAAGTTGCTTTTAGGACGTCTACACGAATGCCAGCTTCTGCTGAAGAGAGAGAGAGAGAGAATGTCCGTCTATATGTATGTTGCTGCGGATGAAGCTGGCCGCTCTGTCTCCGTCAGCGTTGATGCCTGTAACGGTGGCAACAGAGATGCGGCTGAGCAATCGGTCAATGGATGCTGGTGGATACAGAGGCAGGTGATGTCGATGGCTGCTGCTGCTGCAGCTCAGGAACTGTGGAACGGTTCCTTCGTGGAACTTTCCTTCGTGGAACTTTCTTGGCGCTGGCTGACCATTGGTTGTTGGCGTTGCCATTGGTTGTTGGCGTTTGTTTGTATGTGCACTTGTTATAGCGCCCCTTCAAGCTCTCTCTACTCAGAGGCGCTCCCGATGCAGAGCGGACACTGCATCGGAGTTTCACGCCGAAGTGCTGAGCAATTGTGAGTGAAGGACTTGCCCAAGGTCCTTACGCGGCCAGGTGGATTCGAACCTCGGACCTTCCGGCTCCAAGGCAACGACGCCACCACTAGACCACCGCGCCCCAGCGTTGCCATTGGTTGCGTCGATACTTCTTCTACAGGTTCCTGGAACCGTCTTCCTGCTGTCTGATTGCCTTTATCTGCTTGTTTGTCTTTGTCTTGTTGTTTGTCTTTGTATGTCTGTTTGCCTCTATTTGACTGTTTACTTTTTGTCTGTCTGATTGTCTTTGCATGTCTATTTGTATTTGCCTGTCTATTTGTCTTTGTCTGTCTGTTTGCCTGCTTGTGTATCGATCTGTCAGTGGCTTGTACACCTGCAGATCTATGTACTTTCTACAGGTGCTAGTGTTGTCTGTAATTCTGAGTTTGTCATTCTGCCTGTATCATCGACTCTCACAATTTGGTTTGGTTTGTGGTGTCTGTCTGCTCATCCGTTGTGTGTTTGTGAGTCTTTGTTTCTACCTATCTCACAGTTTTTGTGTTCGTCATTATGTGATTGATTGATTGACTAAGCAATTGAATTATTGATTTTTTTAAATGAATGAGTGATTAACTGAATGATTGATTAGTTAATTGATTGATTGATTGATTGAGCGAGTGAGTGGGTGAGTGAATGGTTGAGTAGTATGGTATTGCATTAAACAATTTCACATGAATGATTAATTAATTCATTAATTGATTGAGTGAGTGAATTAGAAATAATATTACTCTATCAGTCACGCCCAAAAAATTATTTGCTCTACTTTTCGACAGCCTGTCAATCAACCAGTCCTCCGTCTCTTTCTCTATGCACCCTTCCATCAGACTGTCTGTACGCCTCTCTACCTGTCTGCGTCAATTCATTTAGGCTTCTTGACAGCAGCAGTGTGTCGGCTGTCGGCTTTCCATAGACAGGCAAGCGTTTAGTTTCCGAGACTTGCCAGAGTTTGTTCACGACCAACAGAAGACCTATAGACACGGTTGCAGTAATCAACCGTCGTCAGTCATCAATCGATTCTCCATTCTCAGCTTCTTCAACGACTGTGACTGTCAACCATTAGAACGAAGCGAGTCTCAAAGCCAGACTCAGTTTCAGACTTCTTATTATTTTTATTATTGCGTTTGCTTTACAGTGTGAGTGAGTCTCAGACGCAACGAAATGTCACCAAAGACGTTAACTCTCAAGTTCGCTTCACGGCTTAAAGGAGTTTTTTTGTTGATGGACATATAACTATACGCACACTAACACAGAGAGAGAGGCACCTACAAAGACACATGATAACACAAAGGCTTACACATACACGTGCAGAAAGGCTGTATGGACAAACACACATAATTTTCATCATCATCGTCATCGTCATCGTCATCATCATCATCATCATCGTCATCATCATCGTCATCATCATCATCATCATCATCATCATCATCATCGTCATCGTCATCGTCATCGTCATCGTCGTCATCATCGTCATCGTCATCATCATCGTAATCATCATCATCATCATCATCATCATCATCATCATCATCATCATCATCATCATCATCGTCGTCGTCGTCGTCGTCATCATCGTCATCGTCATCATCATCGTCATCATCATCATCTTCCTCATCGTCATCGTCGCCGTCGTCATCATCATCATCGTCATCATTGTCATAGGCGTATCGCTGTGCAAATTAAATGCACTGCAATAGTATGGCTTAAGCCTTAAATAATAATGGTTAGCTCTATCATCGATATCTTGCCTCCTCTTCATCCTCCTTATCCTCCTCCTCCTCCTCGTTCTCCACCTCCTTCTCCTCTTCCATCTTCTTCTCCTCTTTCTCCTCCTAATGCCACTCACACAATTGCTCGGATTCAGAGACACACATGGACACACATGAACACACTCACATGTACACAGCCATGCAGGAATAGGAGCACATGCATGTGCACATGTGGGTTTTCATCAAGGCATAGATTCGCATAGGTAACGTCACACTCTATAGTCGCATACCCCACACAATCACACTCACATGTAGGCCTACATTGTACACGGACACACTCACTCGCAAACACATAGAGATCTGTGTATAACTGTATACCTCACATAAGCACGCACGCATAATCGATCGTCTATTGGAATAGAAACGCTGAAATATGACTTAAATAATCACAGACAGACGTATCATCTTTATACCTCGCCTTCTCCTCCCACCACCTCCTCTTCCACCTCCTTCTCTTTTACCTCATTCCCCTCCTCCTCCTTCTCCTTCTCCTCCTCCTCCTGACGTCCTCGTACATCTCCTTCCTTCTCCTACTCCAGTTGCTCCTCAATCTCCTTCCCGCTCCATCTCTTTGTCGTTGCTTTCCTGCATGATTTTTTCCGTCTCATCCGACACACGGGCGATTGTAGGAATGGCGAAAACAGATTTTCACACTGGATCAGTTTGACTTGGAACGAAATATATTGGAACAATCGATGAGGACTCGAGGAATGTCTGGATGGTGGCTTATTGTTCGCTTGACCGCCGTTGTTTACGACCTCGACAGCCACGATCACATGCTCAGGGTCTTCCCTATAATAATATAGATCTATAGGTATATTGCTGCATAATTATATTCTATATTTATAATTTTTTTAAATTATATAATCATATTATGATGGTATTATAATTCATTATAAATGTGCTCGCTCATGAACCACCTTGTAACGACAAGAATCCTCTCTCCGTCCGATTGAATTGTCAAGCATAATTTGCGCATGCGGGTGATGATGGAGTTCATGAAGCCTTTCTGTTAGCCCTATGGCTAGACTTTAGAAAGGTTAGTAACATAAATAATTAATTAATTATAGACCACTCTATGCTGCAAATTGTTTTTAAACCTGCTGCTTGGCTCAGTTTTTATCCTAGGTGACACGTTTTATAACGGAGTGTGTGGGCAACATTCGGTCACTTTTCGTGTAATAATAGGCTATGTAGATAAAGCCGGGTGTTCAGTCCGGAACAATTATTATGGGTCCGTGGAGTGCACGAGGTGTGTACTTAAAACGAAGCGAATAATTGAAGTTCCCTTCGACGAAAAGCGCTCACAGTTGAGAAGATGGCTATCGTTAATGTTCCCCCGGACATGTAGGAGGATGGATGGAAGATAAAGCCACAAGTGATAGCCACAGGAAGCCATAAGGATCACGTGTCGGTGGTGTGGAAAAGCAGGAATCTGGTTAGTTGGATTTTCGCTATAACATACATGTAGGCCTGTGTGACTAATTAATTAATTTAGACGATGTAGGTTGGCTCAGAGGATAAGAAGCAAAGAGAGTGGTTGCGATAATTGAACAACAACTTGTGTATTATCATTTTGAGAATACTGATGGCACTCTTATACTGGACACTGGAATGCACTGCACAGTAGAACATAGTAGAACATAGCCTACATCCCTGTGAGTAGCCTACAGTTACAAAGGTGGCATTTATCAATCATTAAAAGAGTCTTTTCAGCAGACTCCGTGGAAAGGTCAGAGTTCGTACGATCTGAAGTGTTTTCCAGACAGCAACATTATGATTTTGAATCAGTTTCTATTGGCCGTCCAAATATAATTTCTGTGACTCGGTCTTAACCACTATTAATAGCAAGTAATCACCATGCCGGGTCTCAAGTGAGATTTACAGGGTCTGCATTCGCAGCAAGTTCTGTATTATTAGATCTATAATTATAATTAATATTAGGTCAATGACCCGGTTATTTGTCATTGGTTGAAGACTTGTAGCAGCAGTTGAACGGTCTCTCGTCATCAGGCAACGTGCGTCATCAACATTTCATTTATATAGCGCCCTTCATAGACTCCTCAGTGACGAAATTAAAGCTCATGACGAACGTACGTGTCTGAGTCTGGTGTAAACAATGCACTTGAGTGGATTGCTATAATTATTGGACATGCGTAAGAGGATCTTCAGGTGTATAGGACGAATCGAAAGAACAAAGAGCTGATCTGAAGTTGGTCAATCCAGATCAGAGACTACTGACGACGTCTTGCAAAGGCTGGAATGCCTTGCTATATATATATATATATACCCCAAATGCAGAGCACTCGTTTTTGTCCAACCGCAATTATTGCAAGCGTAGACCTGTGCCTTCTACAAATAGTGATCTTAATTTCAGCCAATATACAATTATACATTCATTTGGCTGATATCTTTTTTTATCAAATGTAGAGCACCAGATTTTTTCCAACCGTTATAAATGCCAACGCTGACCTACCTTCCACAAAAATTAATAGTGCTCTTAATTCCAGCCACTGAAACCCTATAGCTCGTATATATTATAGGCGCTGGCATGCCAGTGTATGTTTGCGTATGTTTGCCTGTGTATGCGTATGTATGCGTATGTATGCGACCCAATTTGCCGCCTAATCTGTCTTTAACCTTGACTGAGCGGCGACCGGTGACAACGGCGAGCTGCCCGACTAAGCTTCGGATATTCGCTGGAGTGCCTGCAATGCCCTGCATGCAGAATCTGAATTGCGCAATCAGCCGTTCTAACCGATCACACCGAGCACACGTCAAGAGCAGCAGCAATACAAGTGGGACAGATTAGAACGGAGACGCCGTTCGCTCAACTAGCTCAGGCCAGATTATTGGGAAAAGAAACAAACGTCATCGTCATCGTCATCATCGTTGTCATCACCAATGGCAACCGAGGGGCGGGGGTGGGTGCTGTGATTCCGTGGAGACCAAACACTTCACCTCTTCTCAGAATCTTATTCAGCGCTATTTTCGCAGATCCAGTGGCGTCTAGTAGCCTGATAATATTCCACGTAGCCAGACATATTCATTCATTCATTCATTAAGTGCATTTATATAGAGCCTCTTTAAGGGGACTACTCAGAGGCGCTCCCAACCTCATCGCGGTCAAATAAAACTGTCTTAAGATGAGCGAGGAAAGCCTGAGAAGGATTTTTATAAAGAGAGCGGAGTGTCAGAGGAAGACCATTTCAGGTTGACTATCCTACCAACGAGGCGCGGTGGTCTAGTGGTGGCGTCATTGCCTTGGAGCCGGAAGGTCCGAGGTTCGAATCCACCTCCCCGCGTAAGGACCTTGGGCAAGTCCTTCACTTACAATTGCTCAGCGCTTCGGCGTGAAACTCCGATGCAGTGTCCGCTCTGCATCGGGAGCGCCTCTGAGTAGAGAGAGCTTGAAGGGGCGCTATAACAAGTGCACATACAAACGAGAATTAAGCACGGTTCTGCATAGTTGCAAAGTACGAGTAAAAGGGACTGATAGCAGACTTTGTTCAGTCGAACGAAGGGAGAGGAAATGGTGAGAATTAAGAGTAGGGCTACAGAGATCACCGAGGTAAGCAGGAGCAAGGCCTAGCAAGCAGTGCCAGACTAGTGTATTGGCACACCTGGGCTGGAATTTATGGCGGTATCTTACGCTGAGTACCGTATAAGACCTAAGACATTACTAGTCTTTGTACTTGGCTAGCAATTATAGCAACATCATCATCATTGTTAGATGAACAAGTGACTAAGCAGTGAACATACAATGAAAATAATTAATTATCCAGATAGACATAATTCACTCATCGCTGCAGTGTGGCTGGCGTAAAGAACTTTATTGAGCAAAAACAATAAATAATAAGCAGCATTATTGCGGTTGCATCTGTTTCTACTGTTATTGCTACAATTCCTACCTGTCAATGCTGATAACGAACCGTATATCTAAACTTAAGACTACTCTGGTCCATTTAAATACGCAGTTTTTCAATCTGATACTTACTTTCGAGTGGGAAGATTGCTAAACTTTCGATCACTTCTCTTCTTTTATTTCTTGTTGTCATTGCTATTTTTGCTGTCATAGTTATTTTTGTTGTTGTTGTTCTTCCTCTTCTTCCTCTTCTTCTTCCTCTTTTTCTTCTTTTTCTTCTTCTTCTTCTTCTTCTTCTTCATCTTCTCCTTCTCCTTCTTCTTCTCAATAAGCTGGATTTTCTGCTATTTTTTATTTTTCGTCTTCTTATTTTCTTCTTCGTCATTAGCCTACTTTTTCTTTTTTTCTTTGCTGTTGCTCTTCTTTTTCTTCCTTCTCCTCCTCCTCCTTCTCCTCCTCCACCTCCTCCTCTTCCTCCTCCTCCTCTTCCTCCTCTTCTTTCTCTCTTTTCTCCTCCTTTACTCATCTTCTCTTTCTTCTTTCCTTCGTCTCCGCCTTCCTCTTCTTCTTCTTCTCTTCTACTCCTCCTCCTTCTTCCAACCCAATTTCGTAATTTCGATAAAACCAACTTGAAAACCAATCGAATCAGCTTCAAGCTCAAGGAACGACCATTGTCGACCAAACTAAACTAAGTCTACTTGATCCTGTTGATGAAAGATCCAATATTCTCACGACGAGACGCAATCCTGTTGTTATGGGTTTTACGAGGCATAATAGCGTCACTCTGAATGATTGATCCAATGCCCCCCCCCCCAAACCCCGATCTTTGAACTTCGATTTGCATGACGTATATACCGCAGGGGCAGCCGTACAGTAATTTTCGTTCTAGGAATGACAGTTATTCCTGCGCTACTCGAATGAGGTTAGCTTCATGACGATATTCTCGGAATTTTATTGTTCTATGAGCCTGTGTGAGCCTGTGATAGTGTGATACTTAATGTTCATGGCCGGACGACGTAGTGAGAGGATGAAAGCGTCCATGCTGACATCATGAATTTTCATATGGCGCATTTTCTTAATGGTCGTCAGGATTCGCCGATGTTATGAGAGCGAAGTATACCATCAGCAGTGGCTTCATGTTGCCTCAAGTGTCTCTATAACTGGACCAAATGCACACTGGCCGTGCAGTAGATGCATGAGACTACAGCGTGGATACACACTACACAGTACACGTGCTTCCATGCTGCAATCGTTGATATCAATAGATTGCAAGCAAACGCCAGATCTTTCTACGTTTATTTCCAACGTGTGGATCATGCTCCGGAACTACATGTAGGCTATCAGTAACGGTCACGAATTCAGTCCATGAACACTGTAGGCTTATCCTATATATGTATTGTATTGTATTGTATCTATTTATTTATATTTCGCTTTTCGCAGAATGACCATTCAGAGGGGTTCTGAGGACACTGGATCAACAACTCTTAAGTATCGCTTAAGAGTGTTGTCTCCCGTTGCTCTCATCAAATCAAACAGTTCCCCAGATGTGCAGTGTTGACAAAACACGAAGGACACCTGCCTGGAACTTCATTGCGTGCGCCCGGCTAAATAGTTTCTAGTCCATGTTCCATCGAAGAAAATGAAGAGTTGTATAAACAGCCATCAAAACAAGTAAATGATAATTATCCCAAATATGATTTATAAAGTAACGAATTTCCATCTTCAAATCACAGCATTGTTGGATTCGAGAGAAAAAAACTGCTTGCAGGAATCGAAAAACCATCGAAGCCGTATAATCTTCTCCAGAGAAAAAGCGGATGAGCTTCCGTTGGATAGGCCTATGCCTACCACCCTGGAAGAGTAATCCAGGCGAGATTTGACTTCGTTTATCAGCGACCAGCACATACTTCATCGACCTCTCTCGAGACATCGAGAAAACTATTGTCGTCTGAAAGTCCCACCCGTCTTCCCATTCACTACGTGTACAGACTCACTGATGAAACGAGCTTGCTTCTTTCCTTCGAAACCAAAATCGATTCCGATCAATGACCGTGGATTAAGCCGGGCATTCGCTTTCCATCTTCACAAATCAGAGTATATATTATTGTCTGGCTTCCTCATCGTCGTTGTATCAAACGCAGAAGGAGGGCACCGTGGAAGCGCGAGCACTGTCATTGTCAAGATAAGCAATGTGTGGCTATTTGCTCTTTCTATTTATAGTCCTGCTGCACTCGAAAACCCGATCCCGAGTCAATAAATTTGACAGTCAACAACAAACTTAACGACGGGGGAAAAGGCCGCAGACGTGTTATTCCCCGCTCACGAAACACGGTCTCTTTCCAAACATCCAAAAATTATCAAATCACTGCGTCGACCAATACTTGGTCATAAGAAATTACGACCAATTCTTTCGGTGATGGGACCCCAGACGCTGGGAGATGACAGATATTGCGTGTGAGGCATATCGGATGAAACCATCGGTATATGTTGTGGATGTTTCTGTCAACTCGGTACATCTGGGATATCGGTTGCTTTGGCGAAAATAGCGGACCACTAGTCTTATCGGCAGCAGGCAATCGAGAAGTGTTTATATCCGATATAACTCCATCCTTGACAATGTTTATGCGTGGAGATTACTGCGCCATGGTGACAAGATTGAGCCGATCTTTATTCTGTGGGACATTAATAAACAGCGGACTGCTTAGGTGGTTATCCGTTCTGGAAAACATCTTCGAAAAAGGCTTAAGTTGCTTAAATTGGCTTTTCCAAGATTCCCCGACTCTCACACAGTGCAATGTGTGTGAGCCGCCATCTTCGTAATGTAATTAGCTGAATACAGTGCTGCATCTTGCTACTAGGTGACAGGCTCTACTACATTCCTTCGTGTTATAAGTTTTAATCGCCTTTGAGTAGAGTGTCTGTATAAATTTATGTGATTGATTGGTTTATATATACATCCACTGAATACTTTTACCCACCTGCACATAATTATGTCCATCTAAATTTGCTAACGTTTGTTTTCTACTATATACTTCTCAGATTTATTTACATACCTGTCTACCCCTGTGGTTTCCATACTTTCATTTTCTTGCCTACTAGTCTTGCCAACGAATTCCTACTTGAGTGTCATACTTATTTCCTGCTCATAATTACCTTCGGACGTGTTTTCTTCCCTGTTGCTGTTGTTACCCTCCTTGATTATTTTTCGCTAATAACCTAACAATCTAGTTATCTTCCGCACTTGCTCCTCTACCTACGACCCCCACTTCCTTACCTGTTACCTATCTATATGAACTTACAAATTCCAGCTCATTTCGTCGAAAAGTACTTTACTATGCATGGAGATAAAATATCATGTAATGTGACACATGCGCTTCAGGCAAAAGACCCGGTAGAGACCCGTGCACGCTGTCGTTATCTGCTTCCGTCTCTTCTACTTTCCACTCCAAAGTGAAGTTCCAACTCATTCAAAAATTCCAACCTGATCTTTGCCCCTTCTAAGATAAGATCATCCCTCTCATCCGCAATACAAAGAGCTTCAGCTGCTCTACTGCTCTACCATTCTTTCTCTATAACTCTCTGTATCTGTCACTATCTTTGGCTCTGTCTAAATCTCTCTTTCTATCTGTTTCTCTGTCTCTCTCTATTTTACTGTTTCTCTCTTTCTCTGTCTGTCTGTTTGTTTGTCTGTCTGTGTGCTTGTCTTTCTGTCTGTCTGTCTCTCTCCTCACACACACACACACACACACACACACACACACATTAGGATCGTCCTTTGCCACCTGCGCACAACGCCTCTGAAACTATACGCAACGCTTACAGCTTTAAAAGAATGTCTATTATAGTCTGTAGAAAATTATTAATGCCGAATTTCTTGTGTTAGCTTTTAAACAATTGACCTCAATTGACCTGCATAATTTATTTGGACGTCGATTAGCAAATTGCAAATGACTCTATACTTACGTAGACGGTGCTTTTCTTGCGCAGATCGCCGCATTCTGAACACCGAAGGGATCTACAGGGTGGGTCATAAAAACTACCAACCCCGTATAATAAATTATCGGAATGTATGAATGCCTGAACTTGTTGCACGATGCTCATGTATAGTATACGGCGACTTGAGTAGCATGCTTACGCCGATCCATTGGTCGTCGTTCTAGAACAGCCTTTTGGTGAAAATGGAAACTGTTCCGACAAACGAAATGCTGCTTTATATGACGCGTTCTTTATATAAGACGCGTTCTTTATATAAGACGCGTTCTATATACAAGATGCGTTCTTTTTAATTATAAGACGGCCTCTTCAATCTTCTAATCTACCTTATCCATATTTGCAGTAAAATGTTGTTCTTAATCTTCATCTTCTTTAACCTTTTTTCAGCCACTTTTCTTCTTTTTCGACTTCTTATTTGTTCTTATCTTCTTTTTGACTTCATCTTGTCTTCTTTCCCCAACTCTCTCTTGCTGTTGCTGTTGAGCTGATATGATGATGGCGTGGTTGGAAGCCTATGAGAGAAAACGGAGCATGCTCATCACCACCACAATCACTATCTTCACTCTCAATGCCACCAAAATCATTAGCACTATCAGTCTATCACCGCCACCACAACACCAGCACTGTCACCACCACCACCATCACCAACGCCGTCATCGTCATCATAGCCACCACCACCCCAGTTCACCACCCATCAGCAACATCACCAACATCATTAATATCATCATTATCATCATAATTACCATAATCACACCAGCGCATCATCAAACTATCAACACCACCAGTGGTCCACCACCATGATCATCGTCGCCTCCATTATCAATGGCATGCACATCTTCGGCGCTTTGCTGGTTTAACGACTGCCTGCCAATCATTTGTCAGTCAACAGAACTCTTAGAATTATTCTCCTCAAGCGCTCTCTTTAAAAGGTATTTGACTATTGTCATTGCGTTTTTAAAACGGCGCTATATATATGTTGTGGTCCTCATCTATGCGAAATTATACGTCGCTAAAGTGGCATACAGTTGAATAATGCCATCAACAACAGGGACATGCGCGTTGCTTTAGTGCAATAACATAGAAATTGCGTCTTTGTAATCCTATCCCGACACATCCTCCGATCCAGGTCTTTCCAGCACTATCCACCTTCCACCGATTGCCTTTAGGTCTGACCTGAAACTGACCCTGACCTGCTTAATCGATTCGCTGTAATTACGGCAAATTTGTTTAGCGCCTTCAGTAACCATCTAATTCTATGATGCCTCGCAAGTAAGGTGGTAGAACAAGTGTTAAGAGACGCATGGTAAATTTATTTCAAACTGCTTCATTGTGAAGACTTGAAAGCAATAATTGACCTCCTGAGTATAGGTGCTGGAAAGCTGTTCCAGGCACGGGGGCTAGCCATCCCCCCACGTCCCTGGTTTTGACTTATCGCTTGGATGGACGCGACTAATCCGAAAATATCCGGAGATAACGATTACGAATACGAATAGTTCGATAGTCGTGCAGCCAGAATCGATCAATATCATTCTGCATCGGCTATTCGGCTTAGCCATGGTCTTTGATCGTTCGGATGAATCCCAACCACAGCACCAGCAGCAGCAGCATCAATCCATCAGCCTTGGCAGCCTCAGTCTCCTCTCGCGTTGCAGCGTATACATACGAACACAAATAATAAATCTTGCACGTTGTTATCCCCTGCTCGGGACCCGGGACGTGGAGGTTACGGGAACACCCGCGTCTACCGGGATGACGGCCCGCCACCGCCGACGCGCCAGAGTCTCGGTTGGAAGGCCACTCCATCTCACGTGGTCCTAAGTGCTTGGCTTTCGCGACACGTTCTATACCATGCACCGTTTTTGGATGGACAGCTATGGAGGAGGAGGAGGATTAGGAGGAGAAGGAGGAGGAGGATTAGGAGGAGAAAGAGGAGGAGGAGGAGGAGGAGGAGGAGGAGAAGGAGGAGGAGGAGGAGAAGGAGGAGGAAGAGGAGGAGGAGGAGAAGGAAGAGGAGGAGGAGAAGGAAGAGGAGGAGTAAGAGGAGGAAGAGGAGAGGAGGAGGAGGAGGAGGAGGTGGAAGAGGAGGAGAAAGAGGAGAAAGAGGAGAAAGAGGAGGAGGAGGAGGAGGAGGAGGAGGAGAGGGTGAGTGACAGACGAAGCTAATTTTATCCGTTGGCTTTTCGTGGTTGCAGCACGTCCGCCTATCGTCGCAGATAAGAGACGTGAAGGAAGGGAGGGAAATGTCGTCTAGTGTTGAGTAAACATTGCTAACAATACTCACGCAGTCGCCGGTGCGTTTTTTTGGTGAGCTATGGTTTTGGAATGAGATCTTTGACGAAAGACAATGCTTTCAGGTTGTGCGAATTCTTAGTCTTTGCATTTTGCTGAAGCGTTTCATGAGACTTTTCCTCATCAGCATCTGTCTCGAAACTTTATCCTCCGATCAGAGGGGTGGGGAATGAATGCATAGAGAGACTAAAATTAGCTTGGCTTACTAAATTAAATGAGATGAGAGATTATAAACGATAACATGATCGGATGCCAACTACATATAAACGACAGATGTTGACATGACATTGTATCTAGAATCTAGATGTCTACGGACAGACTTAGGCCACAGGTGTTTAAGCTGGGCCTGAGGTTGCTGTCAATCACGTAAACCTGTTTTTAAAAAATCATTTTTGCTCTGCATGACCTCTGTTCCTCTGTTCCTCTGTTCCTCTGTTCCTCTGTTCCTCTGTTCCTCTGTTGTTCTGTTCCTCTGTTCCTCTGTTCCTCTGTTTTTCTGTTCCTCTGCTCCTCTGTTCCTCTGTTCCTCTGTTTTCTGTTCCTCTATTCCTCTGTTCCTCTGTTCCTCTGTTCCTCCGTTCCTCTGTTCCTCTGTTCCTCTGTTCCTCTGTTCCTCTGTTCCTCTGTTCCTCCGTTCCTCTGTTCCTCTGTTCCTCTGTTCCTCCGTTCCTCTGTTCCTCCGTTCCTCTGTTCCTCTGTTCCTCTGTTCCTCTGTTCCTCTGTTCCTCTGTTCCTCTGTTCCTCTGTTCCTCTGTTCCTCCGTTCCTCTGTTCCTTTGTTCCTATGTTCCTCTGTTCCTCCGTTCCTTTGTTCCTCTGTTCCTCCGTTCCTCTGTTCCTCTATTCCTCTGATCATCTGGTCCAGATTTGACGACGTGTCACGTGTGGCTGAATCAACATAGAGGACATCGACCGTTGGAATCCTTCGTGCATCGTACATCAATTATTGTTGTTGGTTGCAGTGAGTGGGACATCGTGTTTCTTATGACACGATATCGTGATGGTGACAGGAATTAGTGGAGGAAACAAGCATGCCCCACTTAGCTTTTGAAACGGCATTTAACGCATGGAAGGAGTTCGTGGGGAAATGAAATGGCTGAGGTGATACAGGAAGGAAAAAGGGAGGGAAGGAAGAAAGAAAGAAATGAAGAAAGGGAGGAATCTCTATGTGTGTGTCTCTCTCTTTCGCTCGGTCTTGCTGTCTCTCTTTCTCTTTCTCTGCCTCTGTTTCTGTCTCTTTATATTAGTCGCGCTATCTGTCTCTCTGTCTGGTTCACTTTGTCTTTGTCCCTGAGTGTCTCTGTATTTGCCTCTGTCTCTCTGTTCTCTTTGCCTCTCTCCGTGTGTCTCTCTTTATCTGTCTCTCAGTCTATCTCTTCTCTCTGTCTCTCTGTATCTCTCTTTCTCTGTCTGTGTGTCTCACTCTGGATATCCGTCTCTCTGTGCGTGTCTCACCGTGGCAGAACCTCTGCAGAATCTGTTCACGGCACATAGTCATATATATATTAAATATATATAATATATAATAAATATAATATATATTATATATAATAAATATAATAAATATATATAATAAATATATATTACATATACACTGCATATATATATACAAAGTCTACCACTCGACTCCTTCGTCTGTCGGTCGGACGTTGTATCTAAGTGACGATGGAGGAGATGCAGTCGAGACGTTTCACCATGACAACTGCAGCAGCAGCAGAAACAACAGCAGCAGCAGCAGCAGCAGCAGCAGCAGCAGCAGCCACACAGGCGACGAGATGACTTAGCATCTTGAAATGATTTATCTCGCTGATTCTGATAAGTAGAGCGCAAAAATAATGTGTATATATATAATAAATAGTGTGTATATATATATACACAATATTATATGCATGTTCAATTATTCATCATTATACAATATCTATGCATCTATATTGATTCTATATATATATATATATATATATATATATGTGGACCTATAGCGTGTTAAATACAGGTAAAGCCACATGCAAAGCATTATTGGGTCTCTTAATTTACTGACTCTGCAGATTGTAGGAAACAAAACACGACTACGAATGATTTGGAATTTTAGATGGTCATAAATAATTGCATAAATTAGTTTTTATACTCAGACTTCAACCGATGAACAATTAATGCTTGTTGAGTGACATTTATAACCGTTTTCAGAGCCATGTAACGACAATCATGTGATGTATGATTTCGTGAAGCTACTTGAAATTACAAAATCTCGTGATTTTGCAAGAAAATGTTCAGCGTTAGGCTATTTTCTAGAAAATGAACTTGCTACATTGTCTATATCTTCAGCGGGACCTATGTAGGTTTCACTTTGGACAGCTCTCCGAAATTTTATGTGTATGTATAATGTGCGGTGGGGCGAGGGGTGGAGGGAGTGGGAAAGGGTGGGAGTGAGGGGTGGGGTGGAGGGGTGGGGACTGGGAGGAGAAAATTTTCCCGAAAACCCAAATTTCACGGGAAAGGAGGTCGGAGTGTGGTGGGGTGGGGTTATGGCCGCAGCGGGTTGAATCCTAAATTTCCCGGGCAACGCCGGGTACCCCAGCTAGTACATAATATATAAAAACGATTGGACATGCATAAACAATAATTATTAAGGCTCTCCTGTCTTTTGGTCCATTACATCTCCTAAGCAATCTTCATAAAGCGTGCTATAGTTGATCCGTTCCATAAATGTCATCTTTTCAATCAATGAACACGGTCGCATGTAAATATAACATTCTTTATTTATTCTCGTCTATTTATTTCCACTTCACGAGCTTGGCTTCCTCTGCTTCGCTCCGATGGCCACAAACCTCTGCTCCATAGCAGCCATCATTCCCCGTAAAAACTTTCTATTTCTGACTCATTCAGTCAGTCAGTCACCCCACTCTTGCTGCATGATCTTTGGGCGAGTTATAGAAGATGAAAGCTGTTTGGGGAACCTCGCTATAAAATGACCCCCCCAAAAAAACCTCATGAATTACTTTGGATTAATTACGCGTATGAAATATTAATAACCGCAATCTAAAATGACGTTGCACTCATTCGCTCTGCATGGCATCGTATACATGTACGAGAGGCTTACTGTATTTTTTAAGCCCCACTGAAAGGTCAATGGGTGCGCGGAAGGAGGGCGTTGATTGAAATTCTAATACCGTGTTTGCTGTTGTTATTGCTGTGTCGCAAATTGTTTTGCTCAAATCTTCGACCTCAGAGTTTAAAGGTTACACGTGGAATGAGCTATCAGATATCAGATATCAGATATCAGATAGATATATGGTCGGCGGCGTTGAAAGCATAGCGTATAGCTAAGCGTTTGTCGTGAACTGTGTCTTCAATCAGAGTTGTTTGCCACAAGTTTCAATTAAGACAACATGCAACACATTTTAGGACTACATGTACATTAAGCACACTCAAGACAACATGCAACACAATAAAATTAGGCCAACATTCAGCACGTTCAGAGCAAATTTGCGGTGATGACCTCTGAAACGGAGAAAGAATTTCCACGTTCGTGACAGTGCCGCTCTTCTGGGAGGAATGTTTGTATTTTGAAGTGCCAGTCTCAAGCCTGGAGAAAAGAGGAGGGCGACACAAATCATCCTTGATATCACACAGTGTCGTTAAACAGCAACAAACACAACATGGAATAAGTCTTCGAGAACTTTCGAAATTCTTCCTAACTGCATGATTGTGAATGACTAGGCCTATCATAAATTAATAGTCCGATTGTGAAGTTGATAGTCGCGTTTTAGGGAATGGCAGGAAGGATGAAACGGTGGTAAACAATTTTAAAACAGAATCCGAAGACAAACGACTGAACATTGCTGCGTCAAGAGAATGAAATTGGCCGACAATATATTTAGTTGGCAAAGAATTACGATCATTCTCTGGTGATTCCTATGCTCATGACGGCTTGCGATGCATAGAAGAATGCCCATGTCCATAACAACACCTGCTACATCTACAGATCATTTTGTTGCCCGCCACTGATGGCTGTCCTGTCTCTATATACCACGGCTTCGTCTGCCTGTCGCTGTCTCTTCTGTCTGTCTCTGTATGTTTGTCTTTGTTTGTCAGCCTCTGTCTCTCTGTCTCTGTCTGCCTCTGTAGATCTATGTCTTATTCTATCTTTGTCTGTCTTTGGTTTCTAGCAAATGACTTCACACTTAATAGTAGTGAAACTGAGAAATTTGCATTCAGAACTCGCTATTAAAAATACCCATAATTCTCAATTTCCTGCTTTGCATTTTTCAAACTCTTCTTGGAAAATCTAATCGTAGCCATTGCGGTTTTTCCCCACCTGCAAAATTATCTGCATGCGCCCACGCTGCCTATTATTAAATCAAAAAGTTTTAACGACATCTTACGACTAAAAACAGTTGACGTCTTTGCATATACCAGGTAATTATTATTGTAGGCCCTATTTCAGTTTCTTTCATCGATATTTATATCTTTCATTCGACGAATAATTTAGGCCTAGGCTATGTCTGGAAAGTTGTTGGATGCGATTATTTTAAACGAGCATTATTCGCTATCTTGCTGTCTTTTTTATGTTTATCTTTACTTCGATAATGATCAGTTGGATTATGTTCACTTGTGACATTTCCTCATTTTCGATCAGGTTGTTAGGAGTAGTTTTCCTTCTTCAGTTTAGCTGATCTTTATGCCGAACTCATGCAAGCAATCAGTCCGTTAATTAGTCAATCTTTGGAATCTCTGTTTGCCTACCTGTCTCTCAGTGTATCTTCATGTATGCCTTGATAGATGACGATATAATTCTTAATTAGAAACTTCTAACACACCATTGTATAATGCGTAAAAGCAATTATTTATAAGCCAATGGCGGAGATGAGTAGTCTATTAATCTAGTAGTCTATATATATCCTCTCTTTCAGTCAGTTCATCTGCCATCTTATGCTCAGGACTGCCTGCTTGTCCATGTGCGTCTGTTTCTTATCTCGGATGTCTAAAAGAACAGCTTATTTAGCCCAGTTATTTCAGTGCAAAGTATCAATCCAGTGCACACCAAAGTGCCATGCCATATCACTGGCTCTGATGCCGTGGATCTAAAGATAGAAAGGTTACGGCATTTCATTTATTCTAGACCGTGAAGTTAATTATTATTCTTCAAAGTACAAGGGTCCAGATACTTCGACGTTTTGCCAATAATTAATTGTCATATCTGGGTTGATTAGATTCTACATTTGTGTACAAGAGGGAGCTTGTTGATTATGCTAACTTTAATGCCAATGATTGTGTTTGTTACTTGCCAATTTTGTCAACGGGGTTCTACACGGTTGCGCGGGCCTACCATTGGCGAGTCTTTCATTTTACTGTGTATTCTTTTGATAACTGATGTAGGTCTACGTGTAAGCTTAGTGATTCAATTCCTATATCGACCGTTATAATGTCATAAAGGTTGACGCATCGAGAGCTTCTGAACTGTTTCACTCTTCGAGTGGCGCTTCATAAATTTAGTTCAATATAACTATAGTCTATATATAATTATATATATATATAAGCAATTGTTTACGAAGGAACTTATCTGCACAAGATCGAAAATAATTTAAAATGCATAACTTTGAGCGCTATGCGGTGGTTGTATAGCACGATATAGAATATTATAGACTATGCCACAATTATTATTATGTTACGTTGGTCCATGATAGTTGTTTACGCAGATCTTATTTATTGACGTCCTCTCGAGCGATCGTCAAAGGAATTCTGATTTCCATCAAGAGCCATTTGATGCCTCCATTGATGAAGTCACGCGCCCGTGCCTCTCGCATTTTAACCCATCCGCCATAGACCTACTCGCGCAGCACTCCAGCAATTAGAGCTCGCAGTAAATATTGGTTGATGTAGGCCCTATGCGCAAATGCCTACTTTGTACAGTTGTATATGAGTGCAAAAATTAAATTCCGTAAATCACGCCTTTATTGCTTTTGCGATTCTCTTTCGCTTTCATGCACTGCAATGTAGACGCCTTGAAAAATGCAATCAAAACGACGAATTTTCTTCAGACTTAGTCGGCAAAATTGCTTAAATTTAAAATCTTCGTTGTTCAATTATAAAGCATATTTAGAATTTGATAAGTATTTTAAATGCAGAGCATTAATTTAAAATGTCATCAAAATGTCAAATCTGAACTTTCGCGAATACTTTGTGGGACGCGATGGTGTAGTGAGTATAGGTCTATGTTCATTGCCTTGCAGCCAGAGGGTTGCAGGTTTGTATCCGCCTCAAGTCACCGCGCAAGTCCTTCATACGCAGTTGCTCAGCGCTTCGGCGTGAAACTCCGAAGCAGTGTCCGCGTTGTAGTCGGGAACGCTTCTGAGGAGATAGCTTGAAGGGGCGCTATAACAGGCGCACATACAAGCAAACAAACTTTGTTACAGTGGCTGATTAAATTTAAAAATCCACAGTCTATGCAGCTAGGAGAAGACATTCGAAAACTTAGTGTCATTAGTTCGTGTGAAAGGCATTAATTTAATGTTAAAATGCACCGTTCTGATACAATATGCAATTATAAAAAAGATTCGCAACCGATATCGTTATTCCTTTGGCTGATCTATATTTTAAAACCTGCAAGGAGTTCTACGGAAACAAACGTTTTTTAAACGCGTGTTTAGTTTACACTGGGCAATGGCATATCTAACTGTACAGCGAATATCTGCTTCCTTGGGCGTTCCACGGGAAGCTCTATTGTATACATTGATCCGATTTTTTCTTGTACTGCAGCTCCTGTTTGTTTTGATATGTGCTCGCTGTTTGGTCGCTGGCATAGGGCTGCAATTTCTCTCCTTTCAACGCAGCGTATTTCATTGGACAGCCAATTCAAACAGCACTTAGAAACGGATGGCTAAATTCCCGCATGACTTCCGTAACATGACTCAAACTTCGAACATGGAGCTGAAAGTAAACCTGATTAGTGCGCAGTCACAACAAGTTTACTTCGGCAATGAACGCGAATGTAATCGTAATCGTAATCGTAATCATGGAGTCTAAAGCGTTTCTACAACGCTAAATGCATGGCACCAGCTTATTCACGAGCGCTGGGAAAGGTAAGGTGATAACCGTTAAGTTGAGAAGACAGAGATATCAAGGAGAAAGGCCGATTAATTACAATCACAAACTGTCGCTGATGATTGGTTGTTGACGTTTTCTTCATTGTGGTTTACTTATTAGATCTACTTTTTCAATTACATTCTTTTTTATGGCAACCACAAACTGACAGCAAACATAGAAAACAAGAATGCAATGGCTACGAAGGGTGGCCTTAGAAGGATGGAGATCCCGTTGGTTATGGTCACCCAACTAATAAATTTCAAAAGAGTGACTAGTCAACCACGATGGCCGATTAAGTTAAATCAAATCAGACGGTGACAGATTGCAACGAAGCTTAACTACCATGTACAGTGTTGTACACGTAATGACTGGTTTGCTTTAGAGTAGGCCCACCTCTGAAGTCCTGCACCAGTGAAAGCCGTTCTGATGGTGAAGAGCGAATTAGGAAGCATCACACATCACACAATAATCATCCATTGACAGATATAACGCTTCACTGAATCCTTCGTTCACAAATCGGCGACGAAGTGAGACGATTATTTGTCTCTCCTTTCTTCCACGTTGTGATTGGAGAGAAAATCAATCGAATCAGAGATGATTCTCAACATCAGCTTAGACGTCTTTATCTCCTCTTCAACCTCTCTATGTGTATCTCTAGTTGTGTGTCTTTGTGCTTCTTCAGCTCTCTTTCTATACGTCTGTATAGACCACGTCTCCGTCTACAGCTCAGTATCCCTCTGTCTGTCTGTCTGTCTGTCTCTGTCTCTCTGTCTCTGTCTTTCTGTTTCTCTGTCTCTGTCTCCGTATCTCTCTCGCTCTCTCTCTCTCTCTCTCTTTCTCTCTCTCTCTCTCTCTCTCTCTCTCTCTCTCTCTCTCTCTCTCTCTCTCTCTCTCTCTCTCTCTCTCTTTCTCGGTCTGACTCCGCCTCGTATATTCTAGATTATTTTGCATCTGCCTCTCTCTCTCTCTCCTATTCTCTATTGTATCTCACCATCCGCATGGTATACTCACTTCACTAGTCTCTCTCTCCGTCCTTTTGACACCGTCAATAATGATGACGATGATGATGATGATGATGATGGAGTTTAGTGTTTGGCTAACTGGCAACGTTGTCTACGATAGGGAATATTCTAAAAGACGAACGGGCGGAGTGCGGCTGAGATCCATTGAGTTGGAGAAGAGATTTGGTGCTGCGTGCATTTGAGACTGCTGCTGGTGTATGTACGTGTATGTCATGCCAATCTTTTCAACTGACTGTCATTTTGTCATTGGTCGGAATTTGAGGTCGAAATGCCATTTGTGTTTTCTATATTTTGAATAGCCGGGCGTTATAGAAAGCGAAAGATTGATCGTCAATCACTGTAGTCCCTGCCATGGCAAGCAGCCGCCTGTGTATGATCTGCATGTGTTCACATTGACACAATCGATGCGTACTGTAACACTGTTGAATTGAGTGACTGAGTGCAAATATGCTTCAGTGAGCTTCACTTTCATCTTTGCGCTTGTCGATCGAATTGACCTGTAAACTGACACCATGTGTAATAATTTATGTGTATTGTGTAATAGCTTATGCGGAATCATTCTGAGTAGAGATCTTGAAGAGGCGCTATATAAATTTATGTGATTGATTCTGAGCTGACATTCGCTACAAGACTTTAATCCAATCGATGTTATTGCGATACACAAAGAAGATATAATACATTTTCATGAAGCAGACTCGTTCTATACATTTTAATTGGTTTTCTACAATAATGTCCTATATTTTTAAGGTCCAAACATGACAGGGTTTGCTCTGTCACCGTTTAGAATAATTTACAAAGGCCTACATAGACTACGTGACACCAGCACACAGCTCATATCAAATCATTGATAATTAAGTTTGTATCGTTGAGTGTCATTATGATCCCTTTAGAATTGTATGCTCTAAGAAACTTTGTCAGTTATCCAGAATGATACTGACCTTCTCCACGATTGAAAAATCATGGAGCAATCTCATCATGAACTTAAAGGTGTTTTTTTCTGTATCTTTCGATGATGTTGTTGAGCCTAGTTAAAATTCCGATTAATGCTTAATAATAGGCCTAAGTTTATGTGTTCCGGTATATTCCTACAAATGATCTGGATTATTTCAGTCAATTTACATACTCAGTCATATAGAATAATTTTTTATAGTTCACGTCATAATCAGGGTTCTCTTGTCTCTTTCATTAAATTCTCGTCAACTTATATAGCGCTGCCTAATAAGTTATGCAATACAATACAATACAATGCAGTGCATTATTCATTGTGTTGTATATAAATCAAAGATATTCCCCGTTCGCCAATAAAAGAAGAACTGCGAAATGAAGTAAATGAAAGCAGCGTCAGTAAAACGGACTTATTGAAAGTCAATATTCCTAAAAGCGGTGTCTACCTTAAGCAGACACTATCTGGTTGTGGTGATACACCTAAATCGTTGGCACAATTGTGCGATTGTGTATTATTACACCAATTTGATTTTGACACAATAAATCAATTATAGCCTACAAATGACACTGTCATTAAATAATAATCATATTATAGCATCTTAATGTCAAAGAAAATATCTAACAGAAAAACATGCATAGACATCTGTACATGTATTTATGTATGCACAATTGTAGCATACACGTACATAACTCCGTAGGTGTGTATATATGCGTTTATATATAGGGTGTCTCGATAGGTCGTGAACGATTTTGAATGCAGATAAATATATGTTATACACAATATAATGTGGAAAGTTTTATACTGACGGATAGGTTATTCAAATGAAATTGTTAATATAAAAAAGTTAGATCACTAGCTCACTTAATAAAATTGTAGCGCCAATATCCGTGACGTCATCAAATTTGTGCCAAATAAACGTCAAGTTAAGCCGCAAACAATACTGTACGACCATCATTGTTAATCCACACATAATTAATTAATACAAATTAGCATTTAGTATTTAATAATGTTTCCTTTACTCTTTATTACAGCCTCAAGTCGATTAGTCATCGAGCAAATAGATTTTCAGAGTTGTCAGAGGTAGGCCTATAATTGATGTCCATGCCTTACAAAGCCGACGTTTTAAGGTGTTCAGTGTCTGGGGTTCGGGTTCGGCATAAACAGTTGGATTAACAAAACCTCATATTATTCCAAATAAAACTTCAGTCACTTCGACTTATTACATCAATGAGACACAGGAGAAAGAGGTCAAACCCGCATTCCAGCGAAGTGCAGTAGCCTATGCGCTGAGTTAACAGCCACAAAAATGTTTCGTAATAACGGCGAAGGATTATTTCAACAGGACGGTGCACGACTGCACGTGCACGCACATCAAAGGCCTCAGTCGAATGGTTGAACAAGAATATCAATGGATAGCCTACATCTCACCGAGGGACTGGCCGCCTAATTCGCCGGCTTTGTCATCAATGGAAAATGTTTGGAGTATTGTGGCAGCAACTGTTTATGCCGATACCGAACCCAAAACCTTAAAACGTCGGCTTTGTAAGGCATGGACATCAATAGGCCTACCTCTGGCAACTCTGAAAATCTATATGCTCGATGACTAATCGACTTGAGGCTGTAATAAAGAGTAAAGGAAACATTATTAAATACTAAATGCTAATTTGTATTAATTAATTATGTGTGAATTAACAATGATGGTCGTACAATATTGTTTGAGGCTTAACTTGACGTTTATTTGGCACGAATTTGATGACGTCACGGATATTGGCGCTACAATTTTATTAAGTGAGCTAGTGATTTAATTTTTTTATATTAACATTTTCATTTGAATAACCTATCCGCCAGTATAAAACTTTCCACATTATATTGTGTATAACATATATTTTTCTGCATTCAAAATCGTTCACGACCTATCGAGACACCCTATACATGTACCGGGTAGGCTATGTACATTGTACATGTCTGTTTTGTGACTGCGTGCAATAATTGTCTGCCCGCTTTTGTCGCGTCACCGTTGTTTCCAATAGCCTCAAACCACATTATTATTTAGAGAATGATGGAGATACGCTGACAATATCGAAATCAGGCAAACTCTGTTAAAGCAATAATTCTTGTTTGTTGCAAGCGTGACTCTTGGATCGCCTGTGCCATATTTCTTCATAGACCCGCTTACCTTGAGGGCCGATGAGGTCAGAGGTGGACCCCCAGCGTCAATGTAAACAGCGACGTCAATTCTACACCTACTGGTCACCCGCTATTTGAATGGCATTAATTTGCAGTTGAGTAGAACAATGTTTTCAACCACTGGATGACGAACGGACATTTGATGTTGGCAGACGGGTCTCTGGGCAGATTCATCTGCAGGTCATTCAGTGGACGTTTGAATCTATACTTCCAGGGAAGTATGGTTGAGCGCAGTCTGATTTCAATTGTGGAGTTAACAACTTAACAGATGTTACGTCGAGAAAGTAAATCACTGCAACAACGAAATGACAGACTGTTTGGTGTTCGAAAGAATTATTCGGCAATTTTAAGCTCACGGTTATACTTTATTGGATTGAGAAAAAAAAGCGGTTGGACGAATATTGATCAAGTTTTGGGGTTTTGGTAGTCCCACACGAAGAGACAAACTGCACGGGATCCAGTAAGAACAAGGTGTCCGCACAAGTCGATCAATTTTTCATGAACATGCTAAATTCGACTGCGACTCTTAAACGAACCTAGCCTGTGCCCTGTACCAATCGAGCTATGAAAGTATATACATCATTTTTGTTAAAAAGTAGTTAAGACTTGATAAGAAGAGCTACATGTATACGCAGATAATGTCATTGTTCCTTCTCGTAGCGTTATGACAAGGCTGTAATAGCCTAATTATAGCCTTCTTGTATACATGTATAATAGCCTTGTTGTAACTCCACGAATATGCTAACCAGTGCTACCGCATCTACAGATTGGCTGCCATATGCGAAAGAAGATCCTTTCCGTGAGACCAGAGTGTAAACCAACCACATAATGAACGTCTTGAGAACAACACGCGCATTATATACATATAAAGAACCGTTGAGAACATTCTGGACCAGAAAAAGTATCCGGTAACGCATTGGACGAATGCTTCTGACATTGCCTGGCTACATTAGATCACAATCTCATTTCCGTGATGACACGACATCCCGACATCAAGTTGATGCGACCCGTCTTCTTGCATTAAGAAATTGAACGCCACTCCGAAGACTCGGTTTCCGGGGCAATGCTCCGCACGAAATCGTCTTCACTATTATATTACGGGTCCATCCTTGAGGCCAGCAGAAGAAAAATACGTCTTTGCATCTTTGCTGTATGCTCACACTTGGTGTTTTGTTTCGGACTGACAGAACAGAAAATTATTTAGACAGTTTCAAGTGTTTGCAAGAACCGAGGCATTAATTTAGTGGACTGGAGATTTTGGTGATTTGGAGAGAGTCGTTAGAAAGCCATGACTATCTTGGGAACGGATATTGGCTTCACTTAGAAGTCTTGGATCTATTGGATTATTGACGTAGGTTAAATGGCAAGGCAATTGATGCACTGACGCTGATTATAATGTGCAGAATGCTTTTGAAATAACGATTTCCCAAAGACTAGACTTGCTTCAAAAGCAAACTTTCTGGTTGTATTTATACTGTCATAAAATGGCACTGTAAGCCTATATAGGCCTAATTTAATTTTCTGACTAATTGTTTGGCTAATTAGGAAAAGTAACATAAATTCACTATAATTATTCTCCACCTGCTATGCATGTGTCGGTGTTCAGTGGACCTGAATGCGCTTTCGATTTTTTGCCTATTGCCAAGGACTAGAAGCCAGTCTGTGACCCTGACAAAATTCGTTGTAGTCCTATCATAATATCATTATTTTTTTAAATATGTTTTGCTCCGAGGTATTTAGGATCTCTCAGGGACTTTATTACTATATCTACATTTGTAGGCCTGTTTGTTTAAAAAAACAGTCCAGAATGGCCCTAATCGTCGATTTAATTTTATTATTGTACCCACGTCCCACGATCACTTCCGACCACTCAGATGCAGTAGTTTTTGATTATCGATTATACATGTAAATGTTCATTAATGCACACTGAAAATATAAAAAAAACAAAGAAATGAGTAAATGCAATAAAAATGACACATTAAACAAATGCGGAACACGTTGCAAATGCGAGTAAGTAAGAAAATAAGCAAATAAGTACATGTAAGCACTGTATTCAGAATCGCATCAACGTGTCTAAATATGTCTTCATTTGCAACCGACGACAAAACAATTTTTAAGATGTTTGCTTAGCAGGTGATACACCATCTTCTTCACTTAACGCTGCTATATACACGGTGTCCCAATTGAAGTGAGCCCCTTTTTGTTTTGGCGATATATCTGTTAATTCTAAATGAAACTCTATAAAATTTCAGAGAATGGAAGATGGATAAATTATCAGTGTTTCCTGAAAATGTGATCCAATTCTACGAACAGGGTCCGAAGTTATGCACGTTCAAATTTGGGCAACTAAAATTGTAAGTTTCCAACATGTAAAAGATAGGAAATTAGTGTTAACGCTGTTCTTCAAAGCTGATGTTCAAAATGTTCTCCAGTTAGTCCATTAGTTCGAATGCATGCTCTAAGGCGCATTCACCATTCATTGTTTGCATTGTCAACAATCCCTTTGATCAAAATGATTCAATTCTTCCACATTTCACTGTTTGAAGTGGTCACTGGTCAACGTCACGCGTATGTGACTTTTATAAGGCTTCGATGGGCCAGTTTCTGTTAGGAAATTCCTTTAAAAACCATTTTGCACCGTAATGTTTTTCTTCTATTAAATTCTTTATTAAACTCAAATCATCTTTGCTGAAACCATTTTTATTATTGTCCCCTAACATGGAAATGACGGAAATATGACAGAAATATTTATTAATTTAGAAAGTAAGACGTGCAGTTGCAAGCAATAATTTCCTATCTTTTACATGTTGGAAACTTACAATTTACTTTGTCCAAATTTGAACGTGCATAACTTCGGACTCTGTTCATAGAATTGGATCAAATTTTCAGGAAACATTGATAATTTATCCCTCTTACATTCTCTGAAATTTTATAGAGTTTCATTTAGAATTGACAAGTATTTCGCCAAAACAAAAAGGGGCTCACTTCAATTGGGACACCGTGTAGATGGACCACAAAGGCGCCGTGTGCAGTCGCCTGAAGCCGCTGGCATCAACAATGACAGACACCGTCTGGCTATGATTAGATTGTCACCAACAACGACAGACACCGTCTGGCTATGATTAGATTGTCACCAATAATCATATACTGTCACAACACGTCCTGCGTCGTCCAGACGAGACATAATTATGTCGTTGCCTTCTCATCATAATACCGCATGTTCAGACTTCTGAGGAACAAGATATTGCCTCTATTCAGCCTGTAGGTACAGTTTTAAAGCAATAAAAAGATGCCAAACATTAGTTGCTCTCAAACTCTCATCAATGCTGTGCTCAAAGCATTAGGTTATGGCTTGCAGTTTGGAAATGGCTGTTGCTGAGGAAATGACTAATTGACTATAATTATGGCTTGGGCTACGCTAAGAAAATGGCCGAACCAGTTCAGTGAATATTAGGCTACTCCTCTCAGATCTGCAGACGTCTTTCGAATGAATGCCGGTTCACGAAAGTAAAGCTTTTGACGACAGTAAAAGATTTTCGTGTTGGAGTTTTACCGAGTTGAAACAGAATATTTAACTGAATTAAGAGTCTGATTTCAGTTCAGCATGACCGTGACTTTCTTTTCTCTGTCTTTCTCTCTGTCTATATCTTGTTCTATTCCTTGTATCTGTCTGTATGTGTCTGTCAATGTCTATACCATTGTATTTATGTCTCTATTCAGGCGTGATTCTCTTACTCTCTCTGTTTCTATGCTAATCTCTCTACATCTTTCGTTCATCTATTGGTAATACCTTTGATGGTCACCTATACGCACTTCGCACTATGCTTCTAAACAGCTAGCCTACATCTCTCTCTCTCTCTTTGTTCCTGCCATTACCACGACGCCTTCGCCAATTTTTTCTCCTGTCAGTGTGCCTCTCTTTGTTTGTCATGCTTTATTTTCTGTAGGTGTTTACCAGTACACAGTTCAACAATACAGTGGCTGATTCGATATGGAGCGTCGTCGGCGCCTTGCTCGGATCTGCCCAGCCACAGTAAATACTTCATCACGGCTATGCTTCAGCACTTTGTGAGTCTAATTAAATAAACACGTCACAATTCAACACACTTGACAATAATATATTAATATCTTAAAGATATATAAGCACTTGTTACTTACAGTAGGCTACATCTACGAATGTATTAAGATCAGCAGCCACGTTATAATTATCGTCGATTTGTTTATTTATGATGCGTATAAATATGACAGGAAATGAGTTCAACTGACAAATGAAACAATCGAAGAAGTATAGGAGCTGCAATAAAATATAATAATTGCAACGAATAAATCGTCGAATATAGCACGCACGCTTATATTGAGGGACGTTGTGTAAATAATATTAATAACTAAAAAAGTAAGTAAATAGCAGTGCATCATAGTTGTTAAAAACTTTTCTTTGTTTTTTTTTTCAAGAAAAATCTCGTTTTTAAATTTTCCGTCCTGTTTTTTCTCGTATTTTTTTTAATTTTTCGCATGCGACATCATTTAATTAACGAATAGATCTACTTATAGACTATAGGCCTAATGGAAATTTGTCTACAATTTATATTTCAAAAGATTTCAAAATGTTTTATTTTCGAGTTTCTAATAAAACCGAAGTTTTAAGAAGTTAAATGCGGTGGATTAATAATTAATGGCAGTCTATACTTTGTGCCTACTAAAAAAGTTGTGTAATTCGCTTGTTAATTAAAGATAAACTGCGTTAACAAGGCTTTTAATTTTATTTTAGAATGTAGTGCAAGATGAAACAAGGTTCGATTATTTTCTTTTCTGTTTTTTCCGTTTTAAAGTTCTTTCTGCAATAAAACGACGTTTTTGTGTGTTAAATTCCGTTTTAACGTGTTTAACATCTATGCAGTGTATTACTATGCATAAAAATAGTTTTACGTAGGTCAAAATATTACTAAGTAGGCGTGCATGTATTTATTAGCATGTTTAGTTTTGTTTACTTATTTAGTTCATCGATGGAATTTTAATCACAGCTGAGCTGGGATGTCAACTGCATGTCTCACGAGGAATCCCAAAGGAGGACCATAATGGGATCTTTCTCTTGCTGGACCCATATGAGTTGAGCTTTGTCTTCTAAATGGATCCTTGAATCCTATCATCCATCTCTGTCAGTCAAAGACTGTCCCCAGTGGCTTCCAGTCTATGCGCCCAGCTGCTTCTTGGCTGCATTAGCCATCTTGCACCATGCCCTGCAGCGTCTATCTTTCAATGTATCCACTCTTGCAGAGTTAAGCTTACTTTTCTCTGGCTATTAAGTTGCGTTATCCTTCTCTTCCTCATGTGTAGTTGCTATTTCTTTCGTTGCTGTTGCCAGCCACGTTGACTACTACATCAGCAAACATGGTTTTAATTAAAACAAGTTCTCTTCAAAGGGGGCGCTTTCGTTCCCTCCATCGTCGGAATCGATCTCTCGTCAGTGAATAATTCAAATCAATATCTGTCATCGCCTGTCATCGTCTGCGCCTGAAATCGACCTCACCTGTCACCATCCCTCGCTTTCTCTCCATCGCACTACCACTCACTTTCTCTCTTTCTTCATCCTCCGATTCTTCGGTATATAAAAATTATGTTCAAATGATGTTTTGTTACTGAAATCGTTTAAAAGTATTGAACTGAATAGTGTTTTTGCGTTCACAAAGCTCTAACCGTTCTAACGCGAAGTAATTTATTCTCTGCCATCAGTTAAATTTTTAAAAATTGGACACGAGCTCGATACTAATACTATAGGCTACTGCGTGGGTGAGAATGTCTTTCACATCATAATCGACAAAAAAGCTTTAAAAGTTTTCTTGTTGAGATTGCTGACTTGAGTTTCAGTTTTCAATTTCTCCTGTGAGTGACATGTTTTGCATGACTAGTTTTTGTCCCATTGATGTCATCCATGCAGACGGCGACAAGAAAATGTCAAAGGTATATTCAGCAAACCAGATACATGTGTGTATGCGGCAATCTTTGCTTGTCCAGTGCTGTTGTTTTGCCCCGAAGACCAGAAACCCTATATCATATTAATCTGCTGAACGCAGTGTGAAAATGTCCACGAGAGATTATTCACCGGTCCATTTTGAGACCACAGATCAAACAGAAACGGTATGCGAACAGAAAATCATGTATGAAAAACGAAATGTGCGAATAGATTAGTTTCTGAATATAGCAATTTGTTTGCGTTGCTGTCGTTCTGTGGCCAGTGGAATAATTGGATAAGCCTGGCTAAGTCCAGACAGTTTCCGTTCCCATTGTCTGCCATCATCGTCCCGAGTCATGGAAGCAGCGCGGACACGGATCGAACGACCGTGTGTCCATCCGCGTATACATCGACGCATATTCCTACGCGTGCAATAAGGCAAACGCAACCGAACTCATTAAGTAGGCAGAGAATGAAGTCAGACTTCCCTTCAATAAACAATCAAATTCGTAATTCTCTACGCAAAAAACCAATTATCAAGCAATATGCTACTATAAAGCACAACTCGTTTATGCATAATTGTATAGATCCATTATATACACATGAGAAAGGCACACCAGGCATATGTCGGTTTTAGGAATGCATGCACATAGGCCTACACACTCACACAAACTAATAAATACAAACACACGCGCACGCGTACACACACAACACACAAAGCAAACCAAGCTAACCAAGCAAACAAAATACACACAAACAATTGTGTGTAGACTGTAGATAGACTAACAGTATTTTTTCTGATCGTGTCGATTTGATTTAAGACAGGCGTGCAGCTGTGGTTAGAGAGGCGGTCCGTGCAGAAGGCGTTTCCTGCAATCCAGCATCAAACCTGACACAGAGATGCGCGATTGTCAGGATATTCAATTATTATGGACAACATCCGGTGCACCTTCCTTCACTATTATACGTGGTCAATATCAGTAAATTGCGTTCTTATAGATGCTCGCTCTCTTTCTTATTCTCTTGTTTACTTCTTGATTTAATTTTTTTATAAAAATTGTTTGCGTGTTGTGTGTGTACGCGTGCACGTGTGTGTGTATTTATAAAATTTAGTCTATATTTAACCATCAAAAGCTAAGATGATTAGAAAACATCCTTATAATGTATGGCACGATGACTAAGTCAGTAGGCTATATCAATCTGTATGCCTTTATTACATTCATTTACGTGAGTTGCACAGTCAATAAACTTGGTTTAACTGCTGATCAGTCCGTATTTGTTTCTTGGTAATTGGGGGTCCCTCCTTAGCGGGATTATTATCCCTTTTGGGGTCCATTGTCACCTATGTGCCAATTTGTGTTTTTTTGCGATACTGCTTTTACTGTGCTATCCTGTTATTGTTTTGGCAAAGGTTTCAATGAAAGATTGATTGATTGATATATATTTCACTCGAAAACTATCGAAGTATCAAAATGACCGCTGGCACGATTTTATCTGAGCAAATAAGTCGTCAAAAATATTCATCAACGTGGAATAAAAAAGCATTCATGACAGTTCGAACAGCAAAAACGTAGTCAACATTGAAACATATCATATTCGATTTTTTCTGGCGAAAGTACGGCATTACAGGCTTAGAAGCCAATATTCTTCCTTCTTTGAGGCGCACATATGCTTCCCCAACGCAGCATGACTGTAGAGGCATGTATGCATGGATTAAATATAAAATTCTCTTTCTTACCTACAAGATGTTCTTGGGTCAAGCTCCTCGCTACCTCTGTGATCTCATAAGGCGGCCTATCTCAACTACCTCTGTACATCCTCTCCGCTCTTTAGACCGTCATGAACTTCTTGTACCAGGGTCTCGGACTGCTACTGCCCAGCATCGTGCCTTTGCTTCTATCGGTTCTGTGCTATGGAATAGTCTTTCTACTATAACTCGTACTCAGATCTTACCTGGAACTTGGAAGCACTGCTGTTTCTGCGCGTTTATTTGAAACTTTTCTTTTTCCAAGGGGATCTTCGCACAGGGAGCGCCTCTGATTAGGTTGTTCTGGGAGAGGCGCTTTATAAATCCCAAAATAGTATAGTATAGTATGTATGTTCACACTAGAATTAAAGTCACGGAATGTTTGAAGATAACTCATGATGAAGCTGTGCTCAGGCCCAGTTTCACTTCTCGGAATTAGCGACATCGGATAGCAGATTACTTTGATTGTTTTGCCGGTGAAACTTATAATATTCATCTTCGGTTGTTGTTTTTAACCTTCTCAGGCCTCGTCGCCTTCACAATGGGCGGCGGCAAACTGAAACAAGATCCGAATTTTAATTACGACGCCTGATAATTCGACAATATAGCGCGTGGGTGGGATGAAGTCTATAAATAGCGGCGTTGAAAATAGCCTCATCCGTCAACATTATATAGCGCCATTGTTTCTCGAACGTTTTTACCCAGAGATGGAATTGATTTTCGACGATGTACCGAGCGCCTACCTGTCATAAACGCACAACGACAACAACAACCTATGCTATAATAAACGCAATACAGCTGCGCAACGATACCAAGATGGCGTCGGCGTAGTAGTAATAAAACCATAAAAGAAAGATATCCCATCTCCGGAGTTGAGTTGCGGAGGCCATCATGTTTGGTAAAAGCAGAGCACATAATTATTCCGTTCACCAATGCTTGATCGTCTGTATACGGTACGTGTGTAAGCGAATTGCATGAATTGCATCATTGTGATGGGATTCGTTGCCAAACGCATGAAGCCAGACAATTTGTGTTCGCGATTAGTTCCTGTTACCGTCGAAGATTCTGTCGACTGCTGATGAAGAAAGCAGAATTATTTTTCGTGTTTTCATTGCATTGACTGCTTTGTTTGCCCGCAAAGAATCTGTGCCTAAGTTCAGTCGACATGAAAACAGTGACGTGTTGGAAATCGGTGTTGAGAATCGTTTTTATTTGAACGCGGTGTCGGGTCGAATCCATGAAGCACATCGACCGAAATACATGTAGGTGAAGATAGCGTACTAGTAGCATCAGTTAGTAGTTCGCATGTACACGAAAAGAACGTAGCGTATGGTAATGCAAAATACCGGTAATGAAATAATAATGTAATCATCAATGTGCTGTGATGTGATTATAAGCAAACTAGTCTTGCTGTATGTGTATGTATGTATGTATGTATGTATGTATGTATGTATGTATGTATGTAATATGTTTGTATGTATGTATGTATGTATGTATGTATGTATGTATGTATGTATGTATGTATGTATGTATGTATGTATGTATGTATTGTATTGTATGTATGTATGTATGTATGTATGTATGTATGTATGTATGTATGTATGTATGTATGTATGTATGTATGTATGTATGTCTGTCTGTCTGTCTGTCTATATGTATGTATGTATGTATGCATGCATGCATGCATGCATGCAAGTATGTAAGCATGTAAGTATGTAAGTATGTGTGCATATATTTATGTATGTATGCATGCATGTATGTAAGTACATATATGCATGTATTAATGGATGGATGATTCAAGAATGAATGGATGGCTGAAAAGAATGGATGGACAGATGGATGAATGGATGGATGGGTGAGTGAAAATAAAAATGGATGGACGGATTCTTAAACATACAATACTGCAAGTGAATGGCGTGTGACACTGGACCAGTGTTCCAGAAACTGATTCCAATTATTGGTTTCTGCGGCAGAAGACTTTTAATGTTAATGACGCGAAGGTTTTTATGATAATGCCGGACGACACAAATGGCTGGCTGGCGTTTTATGGCTATAATTACGACTCGACACAAAGTCACAGGCTGCAGTATACATGTATTGTATGCATGTATAGGCCTACATGTATGCAACTATGCATGTATACATGTATGCATCTGCAGATTGATCGGAAGTCATTGGCCTAAAAAGCAGGTCGTCCAGCGTTCGTCCGATGGCAGTTTTACGTGGAACTCAACGACTAAATGCTTTTCCAAGCAACTCTCCGATGTGGCGATCATCATCATTGCCAGAACGATGAACTATAAAACTCGTTCATTAAATCGCTATCTTTAGATTTGGGTGACAGTGACATTTAAGTGCCGTTGCAAAATGGTGCCTTGTAAATTGATACGAATACATAAAAATTATATACGCTGTATAGTAGGTCTATACATACAATACATATGCAATATATATATGTACATAAGTGTGCGCGCGCGTGTAAGTTCGTACTTTCAAGCACGTATGAAACACTAAGTGCATCTCATTAGACATAGGCCTATACTACACAAATTAGGCCACAACAGGCCTATACAGTATTCAGTATACACGCAGACAAGTGTAGGCCCACAAAAATTGTCACTCTTTTATTAGACTATTTTTATTTTAACGTTCAGAACTGTGATTAGTTGGCATTGAAGGAGAGCGAAAATAGCGAGTGAGAAATTCATTCTCTTCTGTCCATATGCATTAAAAATCTCACGAAACATAACAAAACACGATATCAAGTGAGTATTGAAGTGACTTGTAAAGCGACTCGCACGACCACAGCAGCTGCAGTGAAGTATTATGGACAACATGGCAGTTTTTCGAGTCGAAAGGTTCGGCTATGACGTTGGAGCAGCGCATGTTGAGGAGTTCAGAAGTGGCGATGTACATAATAAATGTACACGGTCTATATTTCGCAGGCGACACTTTAGGTGTCGTCAGTAATTCTGCTTCTGAGAAATGTGTTTGTTTGGTGATTTTTACATGTAAAACCGAGTTGTCGCTACGTTCTAGCGTCACAAGAAGAATTAATAATTCCTAGCGGTTGCCTAAAGCAAAGATTATCTCAGAGTAGGCTAGCGCAGTCGCCTCGTCACTAAGCTCCAGTCTCCTGCAGTAGCGTGTTTTTTAAATAAATTAATAACCATGTTGTTCAGAGCCTGACACGAGCTCAAACAATCTCCGCGGATTCTGACCTGAAGCAGACAAAACAGCATGGCTATTGCGCATACATACATGTACATTGTATATATTACATACATTATACATATATTATAGATATATAGACCCCTATATAAATCCATGCAACTGTATTTCGATGATTAAACTTGTCGCCCCGATGTGGTTTTTTGGCAAAAAATGCGACGATTTCCATTTTCATTTAAACCTTCATTTTTGAGATGCATAGGTCAACTGCAGGTCGCGAGAAACATGCTGCCTTTGGCGAATGTTGATAGATTCATGGGACATTGAACATTGAACATTGAACTGTGGCGTCTCTCAAGAAAACAGGTACCAGTATCTGGATAAATTGGGTATAAGTCTCGAAACCTCTCTGACCGTCGAGACCAAGGGTCATAAATTACGATACCTGTTGCTACTGTTGTGGCGACGGCAAAGGACATGTCTCACAAACCATGCGTGTCGTAAATCTATAGTCTGAAACAATAACAACCGTTTACTACGCAGGCTTGGAATCATAATGGTAGGTGATTGCACATAATATCCATCTCAACATAGAGTCTATTCATAGACGATAATCTCTCGGCAAGAAGAAGAAAGCAAAAACTTGCGAGTGCTAAACCACGTGAATATAGATAAATCCGTTATTAGATACATCATACAGGTGCATAGGCCTATTGGAGTGCAAATACTCGTATGTTTACAATACATACTTACAATACATTATTTTATCCTTTCATGTATATACATATATACGATTTCTCATATTTGTGTAGGCGTATAATACGTGCACGCGTATACGTTTACATCACATTTACTCTTATGCATTCATACACTACATGACTGGCGTACATTTTCACATGCATACATAAAATGACCTACATTGTGTATAGGTAAGGCCGAGGCATGAGACGGTTCTACAACAGGGTTTGGCAGAGAGAGAGAGAGAGAGGACCTGTTGCATTGGCCATGCACAAGTGTGTTTGTGTAGCATTCGCAGAGGAGTATAGTCACTTGAACTCGCCTCTGTAATAAATCCTAAGCCACTCGACTAAGCATCGAATCACAAAGCCTAGAGATGTAATACTTCAGCCTTATAAAAACCTATAGGTCTACTCATAGGAAGCCTCCTTCCGTCTGTTTGTCTGACTGTCTGTCCATCTACCTCTCTCTCTCTCTCTCTCTCTCTCTCTCTCTCTCTCTCTCTCTCTCTCTCTCTCTCTCTCTCTCTCTCTCTCTCTCTCTCTCTCTCTCTCTCTCTCTCTCTCTCTCTCTCTCTCGGTCTATTTGGCTGCATCTCTTCCTCACCCTCTTCATACCTGTCTGCATGTCTGCTGTCGTTATGCGTTTTTAGGCCTATACACTATACAGTATACACAGAGACATGCATAATGTGGTAAATATATTCGGATGAAAGAGCGCCGCAGGTAATTCTGCTACAATTAACTTTAGATTTAAATCCAGTTATTGCAACATTATATTTAATGTGTTATCTGCTGAAAAGGGGTCCTCTTATAGTTCCATTTGCTAGTACTGCAACCATGAGGAATCGAGCCATCTCTGTGGATCGCCAAGTGGTCTGAAATGGCCTTCCGTTAGTTTAGAGCAGGGGTGTCAAAGAGCTGGCCCGCGGGCCATTTCTGGCCCGCCGACGATTTTTTTCTGGCCCGCAGAGCCTTCCATAAAGATTACAAAATTATTTAAAATGTTGTCAAAATTTTATAAGAAGCGAAAAGTGGATATCGAATCAAAATCTTTTGGCGATATTTGGACTTTTCTGGGAATTGGCTGACCAATCCCAGAACTCCCACTCAGATCACTACAAAATTTTGTTCAGAAGCTTCGACACCCTGGCCCGACACTTGTTAGAAGATGTTCACATTGGCCCGACACTTGTTAGAAGATGTTCACATTGGCCCGACACTTGTTAGAAGATGTTCAAACTGGCCCGCCACTAAAAAAGGTTTGACACCCCTGGTTTAGAGCTACGCCTACACACTGGAACTCTGTATACCAGAATCCTTCTTCACTACACTTCAGATCATTCTCTTTGGGCGCGTTGGAGTCGGGAGCGCTTCTGAGTAGTTTCATTCATTTCACGCATATCTCAACAATAATAAACAAGTTATTTTCGAGTTATGTAATATTAGTATCAACGACATCGCAATTTCTATGGCGTCGCAGACTCGCAGTACAAGTGCGACAATGTGCGTTCTAAGTGTTATTATATGCGGCACATAATTTTCTCGTTGTCACCATCGCCAACAATTACTTGCGCACGCAATAGGTCTATCGTCCATTCACAGAATATATTACTTTTAAACTTGCGGTTGGCCGAGTTCTGTTTGCACGTGAAAAATAATGCTTTTATATTAATCATTTTTGGCACATCGGGGAAAGTTGTTGTGATGATGTGATGATGTGCGGCCCTTTATGAGAATTATTGAAAGCGCTGCAGGGCCATCATTCTTCTATTGAGATAATATAAGTTACAGCTGTATGCGATTCAATATTCGGACATTATTACTTCAACTGCACGTATGCAATTGCTTCAATTCTAAATATCTGGAGAACCTTTAACCAATGTTTATATTCGCAGTTGATAATAAATAGACATAAAAATTACGTGAAAATACACACAGTATAGCCTACACTATACATTGTATGTTACATCAGTTGATATATTATTGTTTTATAACAACAGTTATGTGAATGGTTTCTCCTTTAGCTGGTGGATCTCTTTCGTCTGTAGAAGACAGGCTTAGGTCTGATGAATGATTATATATAATCTCAACCAGAGAGAGGTGCCTACCTCTGACCGTTTCTGATATTAGGCTATGTCTCTCTTAAAGGGATATTCTACTGCAAATCTCTCAACCAACCAATTCCTATATAAATTTAAAAAACCTTATAACAATCATACTAAATTCGTATACTGCACACTCCTGGCAAGTCAGTCGCACACTTTATAATCTCGAGTGCACACTTTGTGTGAAAAACACACAATTTAAGACTCTGGTTGAGTGGATAAGAATCTCGATGATAAACAGTTTACGGACATCCCTTCAGACCCTATAGCAAGGAATAAACACATGCTGAAACGTTTTCATTGAAGCAGTGTAGCGTGTATAAAACTGCATATTTGAGTAAATCCTCCTGAACATATCGTTTGTAGTCTAAGTTGGTCCTCTTCTGCGCATGTCGAAATTGCTAGCATCGTGTAATTGCTAGCCGTGTAAACAGGTAATGTAAACACTGTAAAGTCCAACGTTATCTGCAAACTGCGCGCGTAGCTTTGATCGTGCCGCGCACTAAAAGTATTATCAGCGCAGATAATTTCATTCTTTGATTCTTGGAATAATTGTACTTGATGTTCAACTGCTGGGACACAGCTGTCTTAATGTTAGTAAGTACGAAGACACAGTTGTAAACAAGTAGTAGTGGTTGTCTGTCTCATGTAGGTGGTAACGTAGTCGTTAGGCAACGAATTTATTTTTGCCAGGCCGACAATTTAAAGGCAGAGTAGCACGACGACGACTAATTAATTAAACAGCATGTTAATCCTATCAGCCTCTGACCAGGATCTGGATTATATTACAACTTTATGACTGCGGTTTCAATTAAAGATACCAACGAGCGATCCTTTGTGCGGAATGTTTACGGCGCCATAGAAGTTGCTAGATTAGAACAATGATCGAAATAACCTATTTTAGTCTTTAATTAGTCTCAAAATAGGCGCAACGACCACCGTTTATGGCACCATTCTGCATTTTTTAAGTGCGTGCAATGATAATAACAAGTTCACCTCGAGATTCAGAACAGAGATTTCCGCATCCAGTCACACCTGAGGCGTATTGGCACAGGAATCCCTCAAATAGGCAGGGTTATTGCCTAACTGGCGGCTCCAGACCCAGACAGAAACCTTGAATTTAATGCGCTGGGAAACGGGAAGCCAGTGGAAGACGTCGCGCCTATAATGCTAGACAGGGTCTAGCACTGCACGAAGCAGCGCTGAGTCTGCGCAACACTCTTCGTGTGAAAACTGTGGTTGCGGCAGTCAGTGCATTTTATGCTGAACACTGCAGACAGATTTTAATAAACACCTACTGCCTCAAAACAATACAGAAGGAAAGACAGTTGCAGCACCAATAGTAGTGTATGTATACAATATATAAAATGTACGGCAATGGGTTGAGAACAGAGCTCTGCGGCAGACCAGAAGGTGTCCGTGGCAACCCAATGGCAACCCTGCGGACCCAACGACAGCGCAGAACACACAACGATGAAAAATGAACTGAAGCAAGTCCTGCGGCTGACCAGAAATGTCAAAACACAACTAGGCTAATGGATGATGGATTAGAATGTCGTGGTCGACCATTTCAAATGTTTCACTGACATCAGACAGAGACAGATCTGTGACTTTTGCCCAATCTAATGGCATCCACAGCGATGTATACATAGAATTATTATTGCATTTGCATCCGAAAGTAGGCTATCTATAGCAAAGCAAGAGGCACTTTGTGGAATTGTCTTTCCTTAAAAACAGTTTACCGACAGAACATTCTTGAATTCTACATGGATTCTATTTGACACACTCAGCAATTTCTCCAATTATTTTAGATAGATGTGCTATAATTATATACCGCTATAGTTGACCACGTGTCGCTTGGACCAAGTGCCTCACAATATATAAAAGAAAAGGAATGAAGAAGGGAAAGACTTTGTATGACAGCCTGCGTTACACTTCTGTCCTGTTAAAGTTGCAGTAGTCCTTCATTGCTAGAGAAGATGACGCACGTCCGGGTATAGCTGTCTCGGGGAACCACCAAGTGCAGGTATGCACGAAGATCGGCCATTATTCTGTCTATAGCTGCCGATCTGTAATATTATTAGAAGCACTGAGTAACGGTCAAAGTCAGAGGAGGAACCTGCGTTGTTTCTTGTCCATTGATACGAAAATAACTCGTCTCGAGACGACAGTCTACGATGCCCTTTCATCCCATCCTACACCGAACATGCATGGAGAGAGCAGCCACTTCGCATTTAAAAATTATGGTCACGTAGGCTACACGCCAGAAGACATGCGAGGAAAATGGCGTCCATATAGTATAAAATCATCCGCAGAAAGGCACAGTATAATATTTAATGAGATACATGTATACATATTACATGTGCTGAGGACGATTTACACATAGAGATATGGATGACCTATAGATCTATGCGTTTGTACTATTGATATCTATAGAGCCGTTTCCAGGTCAAATATTAGAATGCGCTAGCGTATAATTATTATCTGTCTTGTAATTTGTATATAAGTTTATGAATAAGATGAAGACGAGGAGACCGCGGTGGCATTCGCGTATAGTGGTGTTCAACTCCGTTCATATTTGCTCTCTGACAGTGCCAGTCCAGACTCCAAATCCTGGTTAAGGGAGGAGGGCGACGCTTTGTCACCAAACAGTGTCGTTTAACCGAAACTGCTTTGATGGTGTTCGTGGGTTCATACTGGAGCAGAATCAGTGGCCTATAGAACAGACGATGAGTTCGACTAATAATAATTATCAGTCGGGGGTTAAAGTAGTCCTACATGTAGCAGAGGTGGGTACAAACGGAGGTGAGGTTAAATGAATGGACAAGATGGAAGAATAGACCTACATGAATTAACGGAGATGCTATGGGAGTTAATTCTAAGGAGCTGGTGCAGCATAGTGCATATAATTATATAAACATATACGTATAATTATAAACAAATTATATTATATATAATTATATTATCGTATCGTATCGTATTAAAACATTTATAAAGCGCCTCTACTAGGGTGAACCGTTCAGAGGCGCTCAATTATATAGAGACTCTTTTGGTTTTGTGGTTATACTGAGCTTCCGCTTCCATCTCAATACGATTTTTTAGTTATCTGCTGGAGCAGTTTGGCTCAGATAAAAGAAAACAGTTTTTATTGGCGCATGAAATGCCGTCGGCAAGACAATTCGGCGAAGAGTGTACTGTAGAACTTATAGAAGACAGACTTTTAGGACAGAGAACTGATAGGCATGGAACTGACTTAGGTTACGATTTTTATTTGTTCGCTTCCTAAAACTTACGAGATTATGGAGGAAAGAAAGACAGTGAGTGAGGGGGAAAGAGAGGAGGTGAGAAGAGAGAAGGCGAATAAAAAATGTAGGAAAGCAGTGTGGATGAAGAAGAAGGAAGGGAAATGGAGACTATGGAAGATGTGGTAAAAGAGAAGAACAAATATTAGAAAATGAAGAATAAGAAGTAAAAGAAAAAGAAAGAAGAAGAAGAAGAAGGTGATAGGAAGAGAAGAAGAAGAAATAGAAGAAAACGAATGAGTAGAAGAAGATGCAAAAAAGGAGAAAAGAAAAGGAGAGAAGAAACAAAAGTAAAAGAATAACCAAAGGAAAAGGAATAATTATGAAGAAGGAGTAGCAATAGAGGAAGAAAAAAAGATGACATTGACGATGACGATAAGTGACACTACCAGTGACGATATGCGATGGTTTAAAATTATTGCTCTTCATATTTTGTTTTGCAACTATGGAGCATTGTGCCAGTTTCTCGTACTTTCTAACAGAAAACCTTGACCCGTGCACTCACACACACAGGCGCACAGACAAACCAGACGGCCTGCGGTGTATCCAGCATCCACTACAAGGACAAGCACTTTGCCACCCGTTATCTGAGACGGTCTTTTATCTCTAGTGTAGTGCGGCTTCTGATTTACAAGCGGGAAGGCTAATCAGCCAATTTGCCACACAGTCATGCTCAAGGCAGAGAGATCGTACAGTTCAGCGATGCTGAGGGCTCTGCCTTTGGCGTCTATTAGCGCCACCTTTCGATTACTGGCGTACTAAACGAGTTGCACTGGTCTCGCCATCTGGCGATTATAGAAGAACTGAAAAGATAGCGAACGTGCAAAGATACTGTTCCTGGTAAGTTCAACTCGTGCACACGCTGCACGGCTAGTTACCGATCTACAGAGGCAGAAAAATTGCAACTTCAAGTCATCGATAATTCATGAGGTCATTAGCAGCTGTCAGCTTTCTAATGGCATCGTATTCGTCATCGTTTACTCGAAACTTCTGAAGCGCTATTCGATGGCTATGAGCGCCGGGCCCCGTTTCATCCACGAGGGCTGCGTCGTTTTAGTTTGCAGTTAGTACAATGAGCTATCGTTACCTTGATTAATTATTCAAATTAAAATAAAATAATAAATAGTCGTAAATGGTGTGGTTTTTTTCATGCTGTGCTAAGCCATGTCGTGTCATCCTGTCATGTGCACGCATTATATTAGCGGGATATTCATCCCTTATGCTTATAGGGGGTTAGGGCCTTCCATGTTGCCATCCGATTATGTGAAGAATCTTGTACTATGACTATTGTTTATGGTTGATAGTTACAATAAATGAATTGAATTGAAAAAATTGAATTGAATATATAATAGCCAATAAATGTCAAAGAGTATGGCCTATACCAGGGCTCCTTTAAAGAAAAATTTAGAACTGCACATAACCTCTCCCTTTCCATCCTCTACAGTAAATCATTCAAAATCGGATGACACTGATCATTTTAAACTAAGTCTAGCCTAACTGCACAAAAAATTCTTTTACAGCTGCGCACATTCATTTGGAACCACTTTTTTGTGTTCTAACAGTCTAACTGGACACTAAAGAAAGTTCCGAAGAGTGGAATCGATAGACAAACGAAATAAATAATTAAATTTTCTGAGTTCAAGCAAAATGATTGCAGCGGTTCCTGTAAATCACGAAGTCCTTTGCAGCAACATAGGCCTACGTTTAGGTATAGTATAGTAGCCTACTGTTGGCGTTTACCTATCGTTAGTCGTTTACGTTGATGCCTGTCACTCGTGCGTATTAGGGCTGAGCCTTTCACTTCGGTCCTAATCCCATGTATGTCAATTGTCAAGTCTTAGGCAACGTTAATCTTCGTCTTGTCGGCAAGTTGTCGAGTATAATAGTTCTCATAATAAACTGCCCTGTAAATTTCTATATTTAATCATTTTCGTTGTTATATGTGTGTTTGATTGATGTTTTTTGTTACCGAAATTGTTTATACCATGGATTCAATAAACTTATTGAATTGAATTGAATTCAGACTTAAGTCTATCAAAAAAATAATTATAGTCTAGACACGACACTCATACATCACCAGACATTATTTTTTTTGCCTCTAGTGAGTCTAGTCTGAACCCAGGTCCATTTATATTAATAATTCTTCTACTATATCTCAAAGGTCACAAGAGGATGAAGTACTTATATAATGCGTCCGTTCGCTCCAGCGTCCGTCATTCGGTTCCTTCTGGTTGAATAGTGGATTGGACGTTTGTGTTGAAAGGCGGACTATTTACGCCTTCCGCCTCTTCTATGTCTTTATGCGCGTGTCGCAATAAAGTTCCGTTCTCAATCCCTCTTCTTTCTTGCTCCCTATTGTCGTTCGTGTGCCGCTCACATCGACAAAGGTCCCAATGAAAATATTCCATAAGAGTCTCTGGACGACGTCTTCGTGTGGACCAAACAAAAATTATATTAAGACCATCAATACGTGACGTCGTCTACGGGTGTTTAGAAGCAGAATGCCGCATTTGACAATAAATCGATCTTATTGCTGTTGGTATTGTTGCTGGTATTGCTGTTCACATGGAAAATCTGATGTAGATGCGATTATTACAAAAAAAATAAGTGGGTGCGATGACAACAACCATGATTTCGCACACATATAAAATTATAAGCACACAAATAATACAAAATGGCTGTTGATAACGCAATAATAGATGTTATTGCATGTATAATTATAAACAGATCGGCAGGTTCTGTATGTTGTTGTTCTGTCTACATAATATATAATGTAGGTATATGGTACACATAATATAATATAACACCCTATATATAGGCTACGGTACATCTTCAAATCAATGTGCTGTTACGCTGACTATATATAGTCAATGTGCGTCACATTAAACGCATGCATTCCTATTTTATAAGCAGCAGAGAATTCATTATCTGTAAGCAAAGCACATAACGACATCGAACAGTAGGACTATTCCCTTCTGAAGCGCATACTACGACTTGCATTTAATCGGTGACAACTATAACAACAACAACAACAACAACAACAACAACAACAACAACAACAATAATAACAACAACAATAATATAGGCCTACATGAATGCTACTACACCCAATGATGTCTGCAAATTGCACGAGTCATAGGTGAGACTATAGTGAGACACTGTCAGGTTGTCATTTTATGTGTTTCCCAACCCCATGGACCATGGTGCTGCACCGGAAGATAACCATCACCAATTTCGGTCGAAGCTGTTAACTTCCACTCATGCAGTTCATTCAGTCACGCCCTGAAATAAAGAGTTAATATGTCCGACCAACAGCAGGAACGTGATCTCGAGATTTATCAGCAGACGTGTGTTGTGCATAGCCGCCTTGGTCTGTTATACATGTATGCAGCTCACGACGGTTGGCATTGTCTTGAGTCTTACTCAGTTTATGCGAATTTTATGGCATCACACTTCATGTAGTTTTCTGCATCGAAGAACAGAGCATTATACGACATCTTTGTTAGTGACCTTCCTTCCTGTTCTTAATTCACTTTTATCTAGCGCTATATAAATATATAAATATATATATAAATATATATATATATATTAGTGCGACCTGGTGGCTGATCGGTAACGCGCTAGCTCAGGGAGCGGGCGGTTACGGGTTTGACTCCGGGTAAAGAGCTTGGACAAGTTGTTTAAGTACACGTACCTTTGTCACCAAGCAGTATAATTTGGTGCCGGTGTCACGAAATAGAGTATCCCCCGTATTAATAGTATCCCCAAATGAGGAAAAGTCGGAAAAAAACACTTCCGCGTGCATTTATTTTTGCAAATTAATTTTCGCCTGCTTTGTTTTTGAACAATGGCACTAACAGGTATGTTTATTCCTACTAAATAATTTGTTTTGCTTTGGCTTTATAGCACTTAAAACATTTAAAACACTTAAAAACACTCGGAGACACTAAATAAATTCGAGTTGCCTTTCTCTGAGCATTGCTTAGGTCACTTACAACAATTAGAGTCACCTTAAATTTTGATCAGAGCATAATTTTTTTTAATTATACACATTTTTCAAAAAATGGGATAGAATGGTTTATCCTCCCGGATAGTCTAGACCGGTTAATTCCATCCGGGGGGATAGATTAATTCATCCCCCCGGATAGCTTTCAGGGGGGATAATCCTTTTCGTGTCACCGGCGTAAGCTGGGAAGTAAACAGCAAGTCATGCAATACCCTGGCACCTTGGGATTCGTCCATTGCCGGCTCAAGGCCATTGAAAGGAGATGAGCACCTACCTGTGTTCCACATGAACTGGATGGACTTTACTTAGCAAGAATCAGTCATTGTTATTGATCTACACCGTGATTCAAAAAAGTATTCCAAATTGATTTTCATATAACTCTAATGCCTGATAACATATCACGCTAAACTGTTCCAACTAATTAGAGAATTGGAACAAGAATATGATTCCAAACTTTCATGAGATAAAGTTGAATGGGAAAAAATATGAATCTTTGAACTTCATATGCCGAAATTTCAGATTACAAGCAATTTTCTGTCAGATTCAATAAAATGTAAGTCAAACTGCTTTAATTATCTTTATTGCCTAATAATTAATCATTCTAAAGTTTTCCTCTTCTTGGTACCCTACATGTTTTTTCTTCCTCTTCATCTCATATACATACATACATACATACATACATACATACATACATACATACATACATACATACATACATACATACATACATACATACATACATACATACATACATACATACATACATACATACATACATACATACATACATACATACATACATACATACATACATACATACATACATACATACATACATACATACATACATACATACATACATACATACATACATACATACATACATACATACATACATACATACATACATACATACATACATACATACATACATACATACATACATACATACATACATACATACATACAAGACCAAAGCAGCAGTGGAGTTTGGCGCAGCTGATGAGTCAGGGCATTTAGCGTATACATACAGCAGACGGAATCTCCTAATTACATCAAGTTTTATGAGCAATGCAGAGCACCTGCCTCTCTGCAGGCCATTCGACTTTAAATAAGCCTCTAAATTCGTAATTAATGTTGTTTACAGTTCAAATCGACCGTATATATATATATATTATATATATATATAATTATACCGGGTGGCCCATAAAAAACGTTCCCAAACTTTGTTAACCTGGCAAAGATCTACTGTTAGAGATATCAAATATTAATTTACACCAAAATGTTAAGCAATCATTTCTGTGCACACATGTCACATTTCAAGAGAGTACGTTTATTATATCACACTCTGCGGCACGGTTATAACGTCGTACCTGTTAAAATATTTTGCACAAACCTACGTCATTAAAAACGTTCCCAAACTTTGTTAACCTGGCAGGCTGGCAATTAAGCAAATTTGAAGATAAACTAAATCACAGTACATCAAACTAATCATAATTCATATTTGTACAACATAGCCAAGTTTTAGCCCAAAATACTCAACCGTTTGAAAGAAATTGTTGTTAGACCTGTATGACACATGGCCAAAATATTGCACAGTTGTTTAATGATGATGTTTTACCGTTTTACGCGAACAAAATGTTTTATTGATCCTCCGCCTTCTCTTGTAACGACCCTTAAACGCTGTTTCCACTGTCCTGTTGACTTCTGTTTTTGTGTGTCGTCTAATAGAGGCCACTTTACTTCAATTACCCGCTTAAGTTCGTCAGTAGGCCTATTTAGAAACGGTTTTCTGCGATCAGCATACACAAGCTCCTTTAGGGCGTTCCATAGTATAGGCCTACATGTACATAGCAGCCCAGAGGATTTAGATCGGGAGAGTTTGGAGGCCAGGCATCACTATGGATAAAATCAGGGATGTTTGCTTGAAGAAATTGCTGAGCCAATCTGCAACGATGTCTTGTTGAAAGATGTCATTGTCATCAGGATTGAGTCTACGACATTCGGGAATGAGCTTATCGCGTAACAACTAACAAGCCGACGTAATAGGCCTACTCTCCATTGACTTTTGTTTTCTGAGGATCAATGAAGATGATGTCTGTTTTACCGTGCATCAAAACTCCAGCAGATGCCATTAATTTTTTTTAAGAAACGACTAGTCTCATGATAACGTCTTACTGGCGCAATTGAAGACTTTCGTTCGCGGCGAAATAAATGACGTAGTTTTGTGCAAAATATTTTAACAGGCACGACGTTATAACCTTGCCGCAGAGTGTGATATAATAAACGTATATACTCTCTTGAAATGTGACATGTGTGCACAGAAATGATTGCTTAACAGTTTGGTGTAAATTAATATTTGATATCTCTAAAATTAGATCTTTGCCATGTTAACAAAGTTTGGGAACGTTTTTTATGGGCCACCCGGTATATATATATGTCACCGATTATCTCGACTGCTATGATTCCATTCGACCGAATTCATCAGCATAACACCATCAAATCGGATACCAACAACAACAATATAGCACAATGGGCGCACGCGCATATTATGGGCAAGAAGGAGCACTTGAACCTCCTCATGGAGCATTAGCTCCTAATTTAATCACTACTATTCCTTTTGTTCTTCAATAATGAATATCTTAGTTTTTTATGATACACCAAGTAAAACGGAGAAATTCACATTTATAAACCTCCACGAATAAAACCCATAACATTCTCAATAATTGAAATTATTTCCTGCTTTGCATTTTACTGTGACCATTGTGTTTTGTCTCCTCCTTCAGAAATATTCACGGCGCCTATGCATAACACTTGATAATTAACATTACATTACACCGTCGTATCACTGCGCAATGACCGTGCACCACCATAATGTTGGTGTCCGCTCGCCATGTAGGCCTAATCAAGAGTCTTCAAAAGTCTTTATCATTCTGGAAGCTGCAGGATTCGTTTCCTTGCAATACTGTAGCTTCATTCGTGGCTTGACTTGGGTTACACAGCACTGCAAGACTCTGACCTAGTACGCTGCATTGAAAAGCCACTTAGTCTACACTTGCACACGAACCTGTACGATAATGATCACTGATGAATTTTGTATGTAAGCAACAGAGGAAGCGAGTCTAGTCTTTGTTTGAACATGAAAGGCGCCCGTGCGTGCGTGCACTGATGGCATAAACCGTTGATCAGATAGACATCAAAGATAGGATACACAGTATGACCTGAATACTATATATAAAAATTATATATACCAGTAGGATATATAAATATACACGGGCCTATATACATTACACAGTCATAGCCTATATAGCACTGTACAATTGTACATGTATATCTTAATTAAAATCGAAGCTTGACTTTCTTCTTGCATGTCGACCTCTTGGAAGCTTTTTACATAGTAAGCAAAATCATTGCAGTTCAATTCAACCGGTTTTGAATGTGAAACAACAGACTTAAAAACCTAAGTAACAATAATTATTATAAGCCTAAAATATCAAGTCTGAATAACAATATTTTCGGTTATGCGCAAATGATTGTTTGTTTTTCAGTAATCAGACCGTAGGGTCTAGTCAAACCTTCATAAAAAAATTATACACAAACGTCAGTTTGCGTGGTTCCTAAACAGGTAATCATAATCATAGGCGTACGAGGCGGGGGTGCAGGGGGCAATTGCCCCCCCCCCCCCAAATTCGGGCAAGTTTGGTGGTTTTTTCGGGCAAAACAGACCCAAACGACTAAAAAAAAAGGTCGTCAAGTTTCGGGCAAGTCTGGTGGTTTTTCGGGCAAAAATAGTCGCGGACGACTAAAAAAAAAAGGTCGTCAAGTTTCGGGCAAGTCTGGTTTTTCGGGCAAAAATAGTCGCGGACGACTAAAAAAAAGGTCGTCAACGTTTTGGCCGGACGGAAAAAATTTTCGGGCAGAAGTTCAATCTTTGCCCCCCCCCCCCACTTCTGAAACCTCCCGTACGCCTATGATCATAATCATGATCGTAGTCACAAATTTTTTGAAGCGCCGCTCGATAGGCTCGAAGCAAAGTGCAGGGCATCAGCTTATTCACGAGCGCTGCTGCTAATGACGCAATAACTTAATCAGTTGCGATTCCATGGCTTTGTCGTATGCAATCGAGTAATTATATCCACAATGTTATTTATGTGGCGTATTTTTTTTTACATTATAATTATCTATTTTGCTTTGAGCTGCTTCTATTTAACTGAACGACTTTACGTTGTAATAAAGATGATTGCTGACGTCATTCTCGTCCATGGATCCAGTCTGACCTGAGGTCCGTCACCGGTGACCTTTGACACCTGCATGCCATCTGACTTATAATTATAACGATGACAATTTATATAGCGCCGTAAAACTGCACATGCCGTTACATCGGCGCCTTGACAAACACCTGTGTGTACACAATCAGAGATGCACCTTGAAACAACTTTGACTTTAGTCTTGACTTGAAAGACACGGATTGAGCTGAACCAGTTGTACGAATCATGGTATAAGCAGACTGTTCCAGCAGCAGCAGCAGTGGCAAGCTGTTGAAAAAGCACGTTCCATAAAGCGAGCAACCTATGAGACAGGTCAGCTATAAAACAGTCGCCTGCGAACTAGCGGTTCATTTACGGTATGTGTTGTGTCATGCTCATCGCGGCATTTATGATTACTTATTTCTGGTGTCTATGTCTGTGTATAGGCTAAAACAAAATATGGCAAGGCTGTTGTAATACATTCACCATGGGCTATGTCTTAGATCCTGAATTTGAAGATTAAACACCTCTGGATGAGCAATTGAACCATTTTGACCAATTTAATTTAAACAATTTTGCGCTCGAGAATGAGCTGTTGCCCTGCGCTTTGCATTAGAGTGGCGTTTAAGAAATTGAGAGATTATCATTACTATTGTCATTGCTTTGAATTGAATCCATTCGAAGACGACATGAGGAGAAGAGTTATTTAGTTCCGCTTACAATCACTCTGAAATAATTATGGCATTAATATCGAGACTTTTCGCTAGGTGTCTATACTGTCTGTAACTCTCCTTGCATGCGCAATTTCGCATTCATGCGACATAATATTATTATGTAAATAGGTCAAAGTTCGAGCATTTCTATAATTATTATGCTCTAATCATTTAGACACTTACAAAGCATTTTCAAAGAGTGATTGTATTTATAACCACGTTTTCTAATCACCTCTTCAAGATAATAACATAATTATGAGAAACCATGGCATAGGGTAGGCCTATTACTCGCTGATCTATTAATTATAATAGTAAAATAATTTAGTTGATTGTTTCAATTGTGCTTTGCAGTGACAGATCTACAGGCTATTATCATAGTTAAGCTCGGTTCAATAGCTATTATTATGCCCGTTAATCTTGCTATTTCGGTTCCCGATTCAATGACAGGAGCTTGAAGGATAGAAAGAAGGAGGACGTGGGATCGCAATGAAGAAAATCTGTCTGGTAGCTACGTTAGGCCAAAGCGTCTTCGTGACCTTACTGAGTAAGAAGCTAAATAAATGTCCATACTATACTATTTTAGGATTTATAAAGCGCCTCTCTCAGTCTCAGTATACAGTATAATCAGAGACGTTCGTGCATAATTATAATTTTGTATGGAGTCTATGGACGACGTCGATTCAGGTCAGAGGTCAAACTGTGAATTCACAACGCCATCTTACGACAGGATAATCAATCACTGTATTCATGAGCATCTGACGATACCAACAACAGAGTATCTGCCTTTGCCCTTGTCAGTGTGTCTCTGTCCTTCTCTCTGCACCAGTCTCGTCTTCTCTCTGTCTGTCTATCGCCGTTCTTGTTCTCGTCTCCATCCTGTTTCTGGCCACGTTCCTCTGTCACTCTCTCTGACCCAGCGCCAGTCTCTGCCTTGTTATCTGTCTGCCTACGTATAATGCCTATACAATTTCTCTGCTTCCGTCTCTAGGTGTACTTCCGTCATATCCATCTTCCAAATCCATTCGTAGTCGAGCGGCGTTGATCGGCATTATAATAGTATAGCTCTCAATTTCTCCTGTCACTCTATTCGTCACTCTTTGTCGCCTTCTATAATGACCTCTTTTTAAAGTTTCAGTGAATGTGGCCCAGGATACGGTCGAGCACATTATGCTTTTTGACAGCGAAGTTTGATTTAACTTTCGCTATTTCAGTTTCCTTTCTTCTGACCTCGCATGCATGACTTTTCATTTGGTCGATATGAAGTTCAGGGATTCTGTCTGGTTTCATTGGATTTAAGCCTCATCAGGTGTCTCAGTATCCGTTCTACATTTAGGAGAGCCGAAAAACTGCTCGAAATAACCCAGGGACTTCCTTTCTTTTCTGTTTAAATGCAATGTTGATATTAAAAACGCATTTTTCCTGATCTAGGGCACTTAAAACAATTAATCACTTTGAATTTTGATTAAAACAGAAAAGTTTCAATATAAATTCGCATTTTTCAATAATTGAGATAAAGTGATTAATCCGACGGGTACTATGCATTGCACCCGGTATATTCCATCCCTGGAATAGAATAGCTTTAAGGGGGGTATACAATATCCCATGACAACAGCGTGTGTATGTGTGAGAACAATGCCAGATAATGTAGGCTATAAATCGTTTTGAGAACCATCTAAATGGACAATGTAGGTATTCATTTATAGTTTTCATATGCATATACGACCAGGAATGTGACGAATGTCATACATCTGCATGACAAAACATACATTTATCATAACTATTTGACCGTCAATAATATGGGAGAGCATAAAATACAATAAGCTCAATAAATCTATTGTGACACCCTGTCGACCGCATTAGACGGACGGATAGTTTCGAATGAAAAACATAAATT
>OX243813.1:7655009-7690009 GCA_945859605.1 Lumbricus rubellus | reverse complement strand
CATCATCATCATCATCATCATCATCATCATCATCATCATCATCATCATCATCATCATCATCATCATCATCATCATCATCATCATCATCATCATCATCATCATCATCATCATCATCATCATCATCTTCTTCTTCTTCTTCTTCTTCTTCTTCTTAATCTTCTTCTTCATTTTCTTCTTCCTCCTCTTCCTCCTCTTCTTCGCTTTTACTTCCTCCTCCTCCTCCTCCTCTTCTTCTTTTATTTCTTCATCATCATCTTCTTCTTTTTCTTCTTCATCATCGTCTTGTTCTTCCTCTTTCTATGCTTCGTCAGTGTGAATTGATGGCCTGCGTGCTTCCACGTTCTCTGTGCCTCACATCGACGAGTGAAATGCGATGATTCTGCGCGCTGATAATAAAAGTCATTGGGATAATGACACGACCCGAGGAAAGACGAGTCATGAGCTACTCCAAACCAGAACTAACGGTGATACGTTGGCAGAGCTATAGTAATGCATGCAGTTGTCAGCAACAACGGTGCAACGTTGTCATGGTTGTCTGTGCAAAGTTAAGTCGGTCCGTACAACATCGAATGGCGGAAAACATTGCCAATGTTGGTAATTCAATGAGCAACAGTTGCATGGACTTAACTATTAGCATTGACGGCTTGGTGCTGTTACATTTGTAAGGGTTGCGTGTCAACGTTGGCAGAACAGTTAATGTGATGTTGCAAGCGCAATTCGTGCACTGCCCGTTGTCTGTATTGTCACGGTGTAATTTTATATACCAGATTAGGATCTGAGGGACATTTTCTGTACACCATTAGTAGTTTCTGATGAATTTCTTAATGCAACCATATCACGAAACGCCTCCAATCCCCATGTGCGTTTTTATGCACATAGATACACTCATGCAGAGGTATAATGGCTGGTAATTTGCACTCTTAATATTCGATTCTTAACGCTACATTATATTTCATTAGCGGACACAAAAATTGAAGTCATAACGAGGGCGGAGTCGTGTGGTTTGAAGATCCATCTTCAGTGCATAGTTTAGTGGATTTTGACTACAGCAGGGACAGAATCCGCCACGACCAATGGAGTCAGTTTTGGTCACTTTATTTAACCAGATTTGCTTTTGGTTGTTATTTAAGTAAGTCATTAATAAAGGTTTGATAACATGTCATAATAATTAGCTCAATTCTTCTTCTTCTTTTCCTTCAGGCTTGAATTAATCCCTCTCAACGGAGGGGTCAGCCACTCGGATCCTCCTCTTGCACTTTCCTCTGTCTTTGGTGTCTTCATTTTTCAGTTTGAGTTGTTTCATGTCCTCCCGTATCGCATCCTCCCTTCTCTTCTTTTGTCACCCCCGACTGCGTCGTCCATAGACATTCGCCTTCATGATTCTTTTAAGGCAGCTGTTTTCCTCTCTTCTCATCACATGACCGTACCATCGCAACCTGGCTTCTCGTATCTTGTCCGAAATACACGCCACTATAATTATAATATCATTATAATTATTGGAAAGGGTTCATTGTCTGGAGTTGTCTGGAAAATATATGAAAGTCTTTCTCTGGAAAATAGATGAAGGTCTTTCTCTGGAAAGAGGTTGAAGGTCACTATCTGGAAAGAGGTTGAAGGTCACTGTCTGGAAAGGGTTAAAGGTCACTGTCTGGAAAGGGTTAAAGGTCAATGTCTGGAAAAGGGTTTAAGGTCAATGTCTGGAAAGGGTTAAAGGTCGTTGTCTGGAAAGGGGTTGAAGGTCGTCGTTCGTTGCCTGGAAAGACATGTATATATATTATATATATATATGTATATATGTATTGTATATATGTATATATATATATGTATATATATATATGTATAAAACTTGGATCGTTGTCATCGTCTCGGATCAGCCATTAATCGACGTCGATGTTCGTCAGAATCTTATTAGATCCATTACCGTAGTCTATCTGTCTCATCGGGATTGCCTCGATCGATCGACACTCCTTCGTTGGTGGGATAAACTACGCAATATTACGGTCGTTTGTTTAATGAAATCAAGCTCAATGTCTCTCTCACTCTCGCTCTTCCTCCTCCTCCTGCTCCTGCTCCTTCTCTCGTTGTCTCTGTGTATCTCTGCCTCTGTCTCTCTCTGTATCTCTCTGTATCTCTCTGTATCCATCTGTATCTCTCTGTGTCTCTCTGTCTGTCTCTCTGTCTGTCTCTGTCTCTGTCTTGGTTGTCTCTGTATATGTTTCTGTCTGTCTGTCTCTGTCTGTCTTTCTCTCTCTTCTGTCTCTCTTCTGTCTCTGTCTTCTGTCTGTCTTGTCTCTGTCTGGGTGTCTCTGTCTGTCTTTCTCTGTCTCATGCTGGCAGGGGTTTCGCCTCACATTCTTCTGGAGGAGCTTGCAACTCTCGTTGTTGCAAACTTTGTCCCAGTATTATAGTCCAAGTCCGTTATAAAACAAAAACACATAGGCTAATAATAATTATGAACACAGTGTAGTGCAAACTTTGTCCCAGTGTATAGTCCAAATCCGTTATAAAACAAAAACACTTAGGCTAATAATAATTATGAACACAGTGTAGTGTAAATCAGAATGGATTGGATCATACAGTGAAGTGTCCGCTTATAACGCAGGAAACGTTTAGACCTGATAACAGTTAAGGTAGGCCTACTCGAAAATCTTGTCTGCTCACTTTTTCTCGCACTGTCAAGCGTTATCTTATAACAGAAAAGTAAATTTTCCAATATTCGAATAAAATCGGGTTTGGACACAGGATTTAATCACTTGAAAAATTTGCACCACACTCCAAACAATTCAAATGTATTCTGGACAATGTCCAGTGTGCACTTTGAGTGTATAGCCTACATTATACAAATGCACATTAGTTCACACCCTGGCGACCCTTTAATGTCCATTACACTGATTACAGGCCACTAGCGCAAACAAATAGCATCAATAATGGTCGTCCATATAGATAGTGAACTAGTCTATTATAATTTTATTTTTTTAAGTCCATATAATTTTATAGGATACATAGAAGCATGCAGTTGGGTCGAAATCGATCAGAAATCACATAAAACGCAATTGAAAAATGTTATTCTGGTCTCGTTCAGATGCGTCGTTAATCTATTACAACCCACCCAACTGTAAATTTCGAACTGTCGGCGAGGGCTTTCCTGATATACGATGCTATACTGATCTCAGTGATCTGGACAGATATAATATATCGGGTATGTATACGATGCCCTTCAGCGTTCAAAGGAAACCACATTCCAGAATGATAAAGCTTTCTCGATGTACTATATAAAATTATCAGCTCTGCATGCTTCTTCGCATTCGAGTCAATTTTTAGCGCAGCCAATTCGAATACAAGTGAATATTTAATGCCAAGTATTTTTCTCGTTCAGTCGACGCGATTCTTGGTTCCTTTTCGCATCTGATAGCAGTGAATAATACATCCACATAAATTTATTCCACAGACGCCGTTAAAAGCATACATCTGATTTGTTCGGCCATTAAAAAAATCGTCGACTCAAGACAACAATTCCGCGTCAGAATAAATATATGTCGGTCGGTCAATAACATTGATATTGACATTCGTATATAATGTATTATGTGGATTTATAAATAGTTATTCGTATGAATATTTATATAATTATGTACTTTATGAATATTTGTATATATTTTATGTGCAAGGGTTTCTGTAGACTTTAAATGATGTTTTTGTCCGTAATTTATGAATGTGCGTGTATGTACAATTGTACATGTAGGCTACATGTATGCTGTATTATAGGTCTAAGCATTATTATACGCGTTTGGCATAATGGGTCTACATTATAATGATAGACCTATGTGTTTATGAGGTGCATATAATTATGTGTATACCGTATCATTATGCATGTCTACCGGTACAATACATGGGCATATTCTTTCTGTGACCATTAACTGGAACACGGTCGTTGAAATGTTTTCTTTGACCCATATATCAGAATTCCTAACGCTTCTCTAAAAGCAATGACTGTATAAAAGTCTATGCTGGACTGGTTTCCTGCCGCATCAACGCCATGGTAATCGTCTGAACCAGATTTTCGACTTCGTTTTCAACGATGACTCACAGTAACTGTTAATGTTTTGAAACAGAATTAAGACAGCCAGCACATTTCCGAATGACTGAGGTTATCGAGTGCTTTGTAAATCTTTGAACTTCTATAGACGACACTTTTAATAGAGTCGTTGTTGATGCACTGTGTACCACAGCTGTCGATCGATAGACTTTGCACAGTACAGTGGATAGCCATATAGAATTGCACAATTAAACAGCTGATCATAACATTGGACCGCATGCATGCAGTAAAATACAATACAATTGTGCCAAACAACGACATCTTTCCTATATTAGGTTCCGAAGTACGCACAGCCAAGAACACACGACATGAGTGGCGATATAGCCTACAACTGTGAGTGGAGGAGTGACCTGCTCATAGTCTCCACATAATAACCAACTCGAGATCCCCAGCGAACCGTATTAACCGCTTCACCTAAGGGTCCTAAGCGATGGACTTTCGTTCCTTTGTCCATCATCCTTATTATAAGAAGCACATAAAAGGCGCTGCTTTTACAACGCCACTAAATATAATTATGTGCAGCTTGAGAAAAGAAGGTAGGCCTAAGCACACATCTAGTGGCTTTCATCGGCCATTTCATGCGATGTCTTTATCACAGCGTATGTCATCACACCCGGTGACCTGTGGGCTATATACACGTGGCGGCAGAGGCGGAAGAGGCCACCGTTGGTGACCGCGTCATATCCGGTCAAGCAAGAAGGAGACTCAGACGTGATCCGTATTTCACTTGATCATCATGCCATCGTCGCCACATAATTAACAACCGATTAGACGAGAGAGATGGCGCCACCGTTGCACGACCACTCTCTCTGCCTCTGTCTGTCTCTGTCTGTCTCTGTGTCTCTGTGTGTCTCTGTCTGTATCTGTCTCTGTCTCTGTCTCTGTCTCTCTGTCTCTGTCTGTGTGTGTCTCTCTGTCTCTGTCTGTGTCTGTAAGTATCTGTTTCTGTCTGTCTGTCTGTTTGTCTGCCTGTCTCTCTCTCTCTCTGTTCATCCAGCTCTATTATGCACCAAGGTTGTTATCTATGAAAGGAGGAGACGTTGCTTTTACTGTCCATCTTTCTCCTCTAATCGATCTCGTCTCGTTCGCTGATAAAAGCACCGTTCGTCGTCGTTCGTCTCCTGTCGTCTGCTTTAAGAAGAGATTGATTGTTGCCACGCCACATTAAACCCGGCTTCAATATCAATTAAAACTGTACCCACCGGGTAGCATTCTCCTAAAGAAAAGTCGAACAGGACACGACAACCTGTCGCTTGTCAGCGTGCAGCACACCTGCGCACCGCGTTCGTGTATAGTGTACACTGTATCTATCGGCGCGAATCACTCGCAGCGTCACTGCTATGGACGTACGCTTTCAACACTAGGCGGCGCTCTTTGTTCGTGAAATATCGAGCGACATTGCTGTCCAGACCTTGGAATTGTTCGCTAAATGGAAATGTGGCACCGTCATTATTGTAGCGTAATGAAAATATTTTCCGCTGCATCAACTCGAACTATGCATCGATTTTCGCCGAAGATGTCTGGCGGTGTTATGACGGCGAAGCAGTGGTTATCCTGCAGCCACTATGATGATGATGATTCACAGCTGGGCCTCTGATTCCTTTGTATACTTCGTGCTATAGTAGCAAGAAGTCTCATAGGATCAGCGGCGATTGTTTCCTGCTTGCCTTGCTCATTACGATTTTATGGCTGTCTTACGTTTTAGTCTGCAGGCTTAGTGTTTGTCTTTTAAAAGGTACCCCAATAAAAATAAAATGACGCTGCAGCATGCTTGGCTTAAAGAAAGGTTCTTTCCGCTCGCGGTTTGTTCATCTTTCGTAATATGGCAATTAGTCGATAAGTGCGTTTTTACACGCTGATGCTTTCTATAAGCAGAATAATTATTAAATATTAATGCATGCTGCTGAAATATTCGATCAAGATGAGGTCACAGCAGTTCAGAGCAATGGATTTCACATCCTCTGCCTACCGCATGCAGCATGTCATGAAACTATATATTAGCCTACTTTCCGGACCACGGTCGCACAATTCTTCATCCCTCCATGAATCTTATCCATCGAATGCTTCTACATCAACATCAAGCTAACCAATGTTTATTATAGTTGAAAACTAACAAATTCAATCATTATTATAACTACACACTGTACACAGGGTAAGTCAAGACTGCGTGTGATATTATTTTTTACAATATAATAAAATGCAGGCTATTTATATTACAATAGGCGACTGCAGGGTATAGTCTTATACGTCAAACTGTCGAACCTTGTTTTCCATCACGGTATACGCCATGATTATTTCCTCATGCACTGTCATAGTTGTACCGTAGGCTATACTCTTATAATTGCTTAAGCTTATACTGCGAAGACAAGTTGCATAAAAATCGACGCCTGTAATATGATATAGGGCCTACATGTATAATACATAATTGTATATATAGACCATAGCAATATAATATAAATACAATATAAAGTATATATATACCACATTTCAGCAATATCAGAACACAAGCAAGTCTACGACAGCAGGCTCAATAATCTACTCGCCCTATTTTAGGACTCTATGGCAACCCAATCTGCCATAATTAACAGAAGTATACATAAAAACAGATTAAATCCAGATCTCAAGGACATCCATCACTCGTCCCTCCGTCTCAACGTTACTACTCGACAAAATCTCGGAAAATCGCCACGAAGCACTATAATATGGTCTGCACTTCGAAAGACCTCTGAGCAACGGCAGATATTTGGTTTCGCGGCGCCGCATATCCGAAGCAGCAGCGACGATCAGATCAAAGACTGGAGCGTAGCAGGCAAACGACGGGTACATGTATATCGGATGCTAAGGCAGTTGAAGCGTGGTAGTGGCGCTGAAGCTCTTTCTAGCGTGTTTACAGAACGTGACTTGGTAACTACGGCCGTTTAGATTCTCGGTGAATTAGAGACAGCGACAGCAATTATACGTCTCAGCGTGGACAGCGAACCAAACGAGCTCTACATGCATAAATATAATATATTTATGCATATTATGTATGTATATATTTACGTATATAGGCCTATATATGCGTACAGTCGTACATGTAGTTGCTTAATGCACGTATGCACAGTCGCCATTGTAAAGGAAAAGTCGTCTTATTAGTCAATTTGCACGCATATTATTTACCCATTCGTGAGTTTTAGTTAAGCTTATAGTTAGTCAGTCACTTATGTCGCTGTATTGCTGTTCATCTTATTGTGGGGGCCCGATTGTGGGTAGGGGGGGTTAGGGTGGGCCCGATTGTGGGGGGGGAGGGGTGCACCAGGTAGAGTAATGAATAACACACTGACGTAGAGAGCGAGAGGTAGTGAGTTCGAGCCCCGTTGGGAGGACATGCTTTGTAGAATGCTATTAGCGCCGTGTATTGCATGCTGTCGGTTACGTTTGAAGTTAATTAAGATTACTGCATAACTTGTACAAAATGTGCAATGTACATATAAAGCGCAGTGCGTTTGCCGGCGTTGAATTAAACCTGCTGCTTCCATTCATTCAGTCATTATGAGTATTTATTTATTATGTAGCCCCTCTAAAGAAAACTACTCAGTGGCGCTTGATTTGGTATACAACCACGATTCATTCCGCTTGTAACAAAATCCCAATCTTTCTTTCACGAAACTCAGAAAACATTCACAGCATGGGTCAATTCATTCACTCAATTTATGTAGCGAATATTCTCGTTGACATCTCAGAAACACTGCGAACCTCGCAGTCTCGTCAAAACAAAACAATTATCGGTTTATGGCGTTCGCTTTAGCGTCAGAAGGAATGATAAAACAGGTAAATATAGGTACATAGACAGAGAGATACAGAGACAAAGAGATACAGAGATAGAGATATACATAGATACAGAGACAGAGAAATACAGAGACAGAGAGAGGTGATACATTCGATTATAAAAAAATAATATTATTATATAAACAACACAATATACGTTGAGATAGGAAGTAGTTAAGATAAAAGACAGAGACAGAGAGACAGACACAGACACAGAAAAAGAGACACAGAGAAAGAGAGACACAGAGAAAGAGAGTCACAGACAAAGAGAGACACAGACAGAGAGACGAAAGTGGAGGCTTCAGAGATAAAGAAAGAGAGACCAACAGGCACACAGAATAACAGAATAGAGACAGACAAAAACAGACTGCAGAGACCGAAACAGACAGACAAAGACAGAGACAGGCAAAGACAAGCAGAGATGGACAGACAGACAGATGGAACAGAGAGGAGAGAGAGAAAATAGAGAAAGAGAGAAGAAGGAGTGTCACAAAGACTGAGAGAAGAAAAGCACGCAATGGTTATCCAGGGACACACTTCTGAATAGGACCTTTTGCGGTTACAAGAAATTAGAAAACTAGCAATCAAAAAACAGAAGTGAACGAAGAAATTAGCGAATGAATTTATCATTTTGATTAATTGTAGACAAGCAGACAATGTACATTCTACAATTCTACATCAGCAGAAAGGAGTTTGTTACTGCAGGGATCGTCTAGCTTTAACTAAATTGTTAATAGACGAATAGGCTGTTATAATAAATTATTATCCGCAATGCTCTCAAGCGACGTGCGGCGGCGATTAACCGCAGCACGCGAGTCAGTGATTACTTACGTGTGAAGTGTGAAAGTTTCTTTTTTTCAAGTGAGACGCTGGATGCAGTTAAGGCAACGACAGAAGCAAACGACTGACTGATTCATTGACTGACTGACTGACTGACTGACTGACTGACTGACTGACTGACCGACTGACTGACTGACTGATTGATTCATTGACTGACTGACTGACTGACTGACTGATTGACTGATTGACTGATTGACTGACTGACTGACTGACTGACTGACTGACCGACTGACCGACTGACCGACTGACCGACTGACCGACTGACCGACTGACTGACTGATTGATTCATTGACTGACTGACTGACTGACTGACTGACTGACTGACTGACTAACTGACTGACTGACTGACTGACTGACTGACTGATTGATTCATTGACTGTTAGCGAACCCATGCAAACCTATAATAGCACGCTAGTAATCCTTTGACGGAGAAGTTATTTGCTTTTTTCTCTTCTGTCTATACCTTCTCTCCCTGGTCGGTCTCTGTCTCTATCTCTCTTTGTCTGTCTCTCTCTCTCTCTTTGTCTCTCTCTGTCCTACTCTCTGGTATTTCGTTTAATCTTCTCTATATGGTCTTTGTGGCGATTGGACTCGGCTTTTCTCCTTGACTTTTTGGCAATCTCCCGTGACACGTCTTAGTGCTATTAAGTACGTTGGTCATGACCTGTCTGTGTCTTGCGTTTGATTTTCACCTAATACATTTGGAGTAGACAATTACGATTACGATTACGATTGCAAGAAAGGATGCAGTTACACGTATAGACAGTAATTTCATGCATGCTCCACAGTATCATATATCGTGCCATCGTGTGCTTCAAACATGCCCTTCATGTAAGTGCATGCTGACAGTCTGTCAAGTTAACGTCCTTCCATCACACAGCCATGAGTATCACGCACTAATTGAGACTTCTGTTTGGCTTCTGTTTTAGCATTGGTAGCATAATAGTGTTTGCACGTCAAATCAAGTAGTTAATTCGCCGGATATTCAGGCTTCTTTCCACGCTCCAAATAGAAGCCACACGCCATGCTCTGCCACGAGCGATGAACATGCAGTCTATATAGGCTATAAGTATAATGTAGGCCTATATACATATCGGTTGCAATAGTTTTCGTTGCAATAAAGTAGAGCATTCACCAGATATAGAGAGTCAATAATTATGCATGCCCTGTTTCTGTTGAAATTGTTGATCAGTTGTTATTATGTAGGAAATTTCCAAGGCCGTAGCCAGGATTTTATTTCGGGGGGTGTTTCAGTGGCGGCGCCATGATTTCAGTTTTGGGGAGGCTCAATTTCCTGAAAAATTTCCATTTTTATCGGCAAAATTTCTGACGACCTTTTTTTTAGTCATCCGGTCGAAATCTTGGGAATATTTTGAATATTTTCCATTTTCGCCGTCAAATTTTCTGACGAACACCCAAAACACCCCCCTGTTTACGGCCTTGGAAATGTCTGTTTCTGTCTATATTCTGCCTATTTATACTTTTCGTTCAATGCTGTAACGAGTCATAATAATTATAAGAAGCGCGTATTGAATTAAACAGCGTGCTTTACTTCGTCAGATATCAGTCAGATTATGTATGCTAAAGAAATTTTAAGTAGGCCTAAATATAGGGTAGGAATGTTTTGTATTGACCAAATGATGTGATGACATTGTAATTAATAAACACACATCTATATTATGTTATTATAATCCCCCTATAGTTGATTTAAACAGTAAAACATTCAAAAAGCACGCATAATATCCTAAATAAAAAATCGTAGCCTACATATCATCCCAATGAATGATGAGAGCAGCATAGACTCTCCGTATAGGCCTATAGGGTGTAATCATTGTAATGATTCACGCTGTTTCAGTTCAGTGGCGGCACCAGGATTTCCGATTTGGGCGGAGGGGCTGAACTCGCGGAGGAAATTTTCCATTTTCATTCGCAAAATTTCTGACGACCTTTTTTTTTACTCATTTGGTTTATTTGGGGGAGGGACTAGTCATGGAAATATTTGATATTTACATGGGAAAAAACTGAAAACCTTTTGGGGCGGGGGTGGGTTAGCCCCTTAGCCCCCTAGTTCCTCTGGCGCCGCTACTGTTTCAGTTTTAACTTCTAATTTCAATCATGCAGCATATACTTCAGCTTTTGCCATTTTTTTTGAATGTTTGGGCTGTTTGTGCTTGAAGATGTTCTTTTGTTCATGTCTCAGCAATTCTCTTGCAGCTACCTAGCTTTCGTTGTTCTACATGTGTTCCTATACATATATAGTTGCTCTTCATGCTTCATAGCTCTGCTTCTTCTATAGATGTCTCTGCTTGTCTTTCTTATACATTATGTTTGTTTCCTATACTTAAAAGGTTTCTGTTGATGATGGTTTTTTTAACCTAGCCAGCCATCCTGGTTTTCGACGCTTACAAACGATGCTACTTCGTCTGCCCTTCTATGTATAATATAAATATTATAGCCTACAACTGTCCATTGGGAGGACAGAGTAGCGGGAGCGCAGCCCCACTGCAGCCTTATTATAACCAGGCCAGTTATCAAGATGTATAAGACAACGACGACAGAGGACGACAACGAGGCGATCGCCTGCATGCTGAAAACGAGGCGAATAATTGCCACACAAAAACATTCCCATTATATACATGTATATATACTGACGAGATACATGCAAAAGACCTTATGACCTCTGCCTCGTTTTCATTCTCTTCTCAGTTTCATTTCGAGAGGAGTCAATCACTTTTGTCAATCAGTCAGCCAGTCAATCACTCGATCAGTCAACAGGCTAAGTCAGTCATTTAGCCAGCCAGTCAGCTAGCCAGTCAGTAAACGAGTACATGAAAGTCAGTCAGTCAATCAGTCAGTCAGTCAGTCAGTCAATCAATTAATCAATCAATCAATCAATCAATCAATCAGCCATTCACTCAACCGGCAAGAAAGTCAGTAAATCAGTCATTCAGTCAGTGAGTTAGTCGGTCAGTTAGTCAAGCCCTTAATTCACTCGAAATTGCTCATCGCTTCGGCGTGAAACTCCGACGCAGTGTCCGCGCTGTAGTCGAGAGCGCCTCTGATTATAAAGCATACGGGCGCTATAGAAATGAATAAATAAATGAAAGTTGAATACTAAGACAATGGGATGACGAATGAGCTAATTATATGAGATGACGTATGACGTGACGCAATCAAAATTAATCAGTCGCTGGATTTAATTCTCATATCAATTTAACGTTTCTCAAAGTAAACGCGTCAAATGTCGTCAGCTCACGTTTTTTTCTACCATTAATTTTGTCTCGATGTCATTACTTGGAATATTTGAGGATTTTCTGGCTCCATACTCGGAATTTTGAAGGTTTTTAAGTAAAAAAGAGTGAGCTGTAGCCTGGAGATCGGAATGCAACTTCGTTCGCTTAACCGGTAGGAACAGTTATCATATCATATGACGTCATACAGCCATTTGCCTAACAACGCTTCAAAGTCGTTCTGTTATTGACATTTAAATACAGTTTGTTGACATCTGGCTTCATTCTTGCCTCAACATATATTTATTTATTTATATTTATTTATTTATTTTTTATATTTATATTTATTTATTTATTTATATACCTTCATTTTCCCTTACTTAACGTTCATGTATTGCGATAGTACAATCTGAGAGCACTTTCAGTTTGGAGACAGAGAAAAACAGACAGAGACAGAAAGAGATAGAAAGGCAGAGACAGAAAGACAGAAACACAGACAGAGAGAGAGAGAAAGACAGACAAACAGACAGATACAGGGACATGTGCATAGTTGTGAAAGTCGATTCTCAATTCAGATCTTCCTGGGGCTTATGAAAAATGAATGAAGACATAAATTAAGGGTAAAAACGCCGACGGCTGATGATCATCTGGCTAATTGGCTGCGTTCAATGGCAAAGAATTAATGACGGCCGCATATTATAATACCCCGTATACCTGCTAATGCTTTCATCGACCAAATAATTACTCTTCTCACGGCGACACTTATGGGGTAATGACTGCATTAAATTGCTCGATTATCTCTCTGTCTGTCTTTCAGTATGTCTCTCTGTCTGTCTCGCTGTCTCTGTCTCTTTATATGTCTCTTTCACTCTGTCTCGCTGTCTCTATCTATTCTCCTCTCTCTCGCTCTCTCGCTTTCTCTCCCTGCATGCATTTGTCTGCTTCTCTCCATGTCTCTCTCAGGGCTCTCTGTTTGTCTGTCTGTCTGCCTCTGTGTTTATTTGGATCTATCTGAGTATCTGTGTTCTTGTCAGTCCCCCAGAGAGCTTTGTAGTCTGCCAGTTTCTGTTTAATATGTATCTGCAATGCTGCAGGTCTGACTCTGTATCTCTGCGTCTGTTCACTCGTCCCTGTTTCTGTTTGTCTCTATCTCGATCTGTCTGTGTGTCACTGTTTCTGTCTATCTGTCTGTCCTTTTCTCTATATTTATATCTGTCTCTGTCTCAGTCTCTGTCTGTCTGTCTTAGATTAGTAGGTCACCAGCTGCTGTGAGACTTGTCTGCTTGAGTTTTATTCTGCCTCATTCACACTCAATGCCATGCAGTATAGGCTTCTACAAGAGCGCTCAATGATTCATTCGTTCATTTATTCGTTCATGAATTCAATCATTCATTCATCTTCACACTGGTCATTGTTATAGCGCCTCATTCATGACAACTACTCAGTAGCATTTAGTAAAAATTAGTTGCACAGTTTGAGCTATGTTGATGCAATGTATTCATGAAGAGACAGTTGAACTATTTTATTCATTTTCTTCATTTTCTTGCGTATTAGATCTAAATTTAAAAAATTGCTTTCAATTGTTATCGATTAATTTTTCACATTAATACTGTTTCCACTTGCAATCTGCATGAACTTCTTTCAACACTGATCAAGGCAGTTTCTCCTACCACATTTTGCTATCAAGGCAACGAGACCCTCCCCAACTTTCCACTTCGTCTCGCTTTGCTGCCCCAAGAATGAGCAGAACGGGGTTTGTTTTGGAACCAGCACACGAGCGTGCTTGATGAGGAGTAGGATTCGAAAGTCTCGACTCAGTTGGGGGCTTTTTGAGCTTATCAAATATTCAGGGCAGCGTTCCCTTGGTAGCAGTTAGGTTCGATGCTTATCAATTCGTAAGGGTACAGCAGCTTGTGTATACTGACTATATCGACGGCCATTGAGTGCCTGCCTGGTTTGCATTGAAGGGAAAAGGGAAGGGTTGGTGATGAAACGACCCCGTTGGGAAGACGTGGAAGAGGAGGAGGAAACATGGGAGAGCATGAAGCAATTCATTCATTTGAAAGTCAACACTTTGGACATTGAGAGACCACCATTTCTCTGAATGGAGATAAATTAAAAGAGATTAATAACACACAGTCGTATAAACATATACAAGCTGTCATACATGTATATGCATACATACAAAACAGCATCTATGCAGTATGCACCTATGCACACAAATATACACACTGGCTTACACTGCCTACATGCATACATTCATTCAAAAAATTATACAGGTTTTTTTCATAAACTACATTATATAGATCTATATACAATTGTATATACTCATAAGTTCACATTCAGCACATGCATTGACGTATATAGGCTACTCTGTACGAGTGTACGTAGCGCGTCTTAGTGTATTATGAAGGCATAGATACATTCTGGATGTAATAATTTTTATTATTTTGTTCTGCGTATACACCAATGCTTGGCATGCATTAGTAAATACATTTTTTGGCCTATACAGTTATGCACGTATATTTACATGAACTATACATATTCTGGATATACTGTACTCTGCAATAGGCCTAAAAACAAATTTGCAGATGTGGGCCTAAAATGTTATGTAGGCCTATTTATGTATAAACTTAGGCCTTCATGTCACTTATTTATGCAAATAATTATAAGCATATATGACGGATGACTGTATTGTATAATTATGTCATTATGTCTGAATGTAATAGACCTAAGTCTAGAAATCTGATGGATATATAATTAGGCCTATGTCATCTAGATATTACACGGCTAAAAAAGAGGTTCGAGCACCTACATGTAGCATGAGTGACCTTCGAATAAAAACGTTCTTAAATATATTGTCTATAACTTTGACAACGCGTAGACATGCCAAAGCTTGTGAATAAGCTCGGCGGTTGTAAATAAGCTCAGCGCTTGTGAATGAAGAATATGCTGCAGTGCATTGCGCATAGCTTTACAGTATGGCGCTATAGAAATTTGATGTTTACGACGATAAAGCACGTTCGTAACATGCTCTCAGTCGTTCGACAGTTTTAAGACGTCTGCTACATTTATGGGAACGACGTCAACAATTTCGCATTGTTATAAGCATAATAAGCCCAACGACTCGGGCGGGATGTTTGGGGGAGAGCGGCGGAAGTTGGTCGTGTTTGTTGCTTTCTTTCTTCTCGCTGGACCAGAAAAGTGTTTCCTGAAGTGAGTTGGTATTCATCCGCAATGGGACAATTAACCATGCACGACATCGACGTAATTATTGATTCTGCTCTTGCGGACTCCTTCACCTCTAGTCGTGTCATTTTGCTACAATTAGTTTTTTGATTAATTGCCTCTGCTGCACTGCGAAGTCGTCTTGCACGGGCTTATAATCACATTTTGTGTTGCTCAGCATCATAATTACACTGATAGCGCAATGGTTAGCGCGCAGACTGCAACGGAGAGATAGGTGGATTCAAATCTCAAACGTGCAGGAAATGATTAATCTAAATTCTAATTTGTGGGGAGTATTTTTGGCCGGACATTTTGGGTGGACCAAAACCCAGCCACGGACGTCACCCTATCGATCATCGGTCAAATTTCTTGACGATATTTGCTTATTATTCCTCTCGAATTTCTTGATTTTGCACGTGTACATATCGCCAGGACCTGTCAAATATTTTATGTGTGGGGGGGGGGGGTGGGGTGAAATTGCTACACGTTTCAGTTTACTGTGGGAATGGTAATACTTATATGTACGACAATCGCTCGCAAATTTTCTGAGGGAAATCTCATTATTGGGGGGACTCCCCGCCCCAGAGACGTATAGATTACACACTGCCCACCAGGGCAGAAATTTGCTTAGAGAAGTCGTCTTCGTGCATTGATGGTCGGCCTGCGTTCTCTGTACATAATAGAGAACTCAGTTTTACGCGTAGGCCTATACAATGACCGAAGTGTGACCACTCGATGTTCGTGGGTTGATAAGATGGTGAGGAAGAGGACTAGATTCCGAAACAGCATTTGTATGATTCTTCGCCCCATATATATATATACATATGCCTGTGAGCAGATTGGTCGAGAATAGAGATTTTGCATTCGAAATTCTTCAAAGTCATTGGTACGAGAACAACAGTCCAGATGTTCTGTTTATACCAAACGAGACCTTTCGATCAGACAATGTCACCTCACAGAATGAAACATGCAATTCTTATTCGGCATCATTCACATGTGTGTCTCGGCATAAAATCATTTGCCTGTTACATACATCTAGATGACATGAAGCGTAGGAATAAACGGCGCTACACGATGGACGCCTTGCATAGCCGCCGTATTATTATAGGTCTAGCGTATACATTAAAATTCGACTCCTAATCGGTTTGACTTTGGTGCACCGGAACCTGTTGACACCGTGTGCATTTAGATACCAACACTCTTCGAATTACTAACAACAATTATTAGAAGTGTCTGAAGTCACTCTTAACCAAACTTACCAAAGCCTGACATTATTGCTCCCTTTGGATCGGATTGCACTTGGATGCGCCTGTACTGTAGACCTATGCGGAGGAAGTTGATATCGCAGAGGAGCGCAATATAATTTCGCTGTCTGTGTGTGTGTGTGTGTGTGTGCAGTATATAAATTAATTTGTTTACAGCAAACCAGGTTCAGTTTAAGAACGAGTTTTAACGGCTGCGCATTAGACTTTGACCATGTTGCATGGCAAAGGGATATTAGTGCGCAAGTCCTCTTCTGGTGCAAGTCCTCCCCTGTTGTGTCGAAATGAGGTCATTTAATGGCGGCTTTGCGTCCCAGACAAATAGGGCCACTCAACTCATTTCCTGGTGTTGGCCAGCTTAGCAGATATTAATTTAAGTTTCGTGGCATTATACTGCCATTTTCATTGATTAGTTCATTCTTAACCGAGTTCTAATTGTTGAACGTCATTCTTTTAGGCTACTCATAATTCTGACTACAAATCATGGTACAGACACAGGCAGCTGCACCACACCGTCAGTAAGAAGGTCAGGTAGGCATTTCTAGGCAGACGAACGAAAGAACGGACGTAGAAAATATACACAGGCAGATAATAATTATTAAACATGTATGATGATCATGTTTTATTGGATAGTATACCAAGTCTTAATGCAGAGAGAGTGAAGGCTCAACAACTTTACTTACAAGAATATCGGATGATGTGTACAATGCACAATTGTACGTGTAGGAAGCTGTCCTTATAAACTTTCGTGTCTGTTAATTTACTTACTGCTCATATTCACCTGCTCATTCGCTCCATCACTATAGTCAACGGATCACGTGTTCATGCGTTCACAAATATATTAATTTTATCAATAACTAATATACATGTAGAATCTATGAATATCGATCAATATTTATTCATCTATCCATCCAACCCTCATCTCATCGATTTCATATATCCACCCAAACATCCATTCGTCCATCCATCCGTCCACTCATCCATCTATCCGTCTATCCATCCTTACTTCCGTCGGTCCGTCTGTCTGTCTGTCAGTCTATGTCGTCTCTATGTTTCTGTCTTTCTGTCTGTGTATCTATCTGCGGGTCTATCTGTTTGTCAGTGCGTATGTCTGTCTGTCTGTCTGTCTGTCTGTCTGTCTGTCTGTCTGTCAGTGTGTATCTATCTGTCTAAACACTTGTTAAGAGCGGCTATTTGGAAGGACGGGTTGACAAAAACAGATGACGCTCCCAACGACCAAAGTTCCAAGAAAAGAAAATGAAAAACACGACACTTTTCATTTTTAAGTCGTTTCCACTAATGTTTTATTCTGATTTACAGTTTCTCGGAGACGCTTCTTGCTCGTAATCTTACAAGTTATTTATTTGGCGTGTTGATCCTCAGGCTGCAGTGGCTAGAACGTTGCAAGTCGGCACGCATCAGGCTTTGACCATCTGGCTTTGGCTGGCTGGCTTTAGCAGTGTCCTTCCCTCTTGTTACAAGGATGCGTAGGCCTGTCCATGCGGGAAAAGCCCGAATCTCTTGTTAATCCCAGCGACATTTGAAGAGTAAATACTGATCTCGGTTTGACACAAGTGGCTGTAAAGCAGCTCCTAAAAATAAGGTCATCCGCAAATGTAAAAAATAAAAATGTTGCTTGTTCGGTGTCTTGTTTTTGGCAGCTGCTGTCGAATGCACCAGGGAGCTTTAAGGACTCATATAGCTTGGTTGTTAATTTTTATTCGATACACCCTCGTATATTTTATCTCATTTCAACCGTTCTAGGAATTTCTCTGCATGAACTGCGCACGCTGTCCAAGGGCATTTGCGTCCGCAGTTATTCTTGCAGCAGTGGGCAAAACACAATTGCCACGGTTAAATTTTTACATAGCCTGTTGCAAGGGCTTGAAAAATGCGAAACACAAAATTAGGAAGACGGACCTTTTACATAGTTTTAAAAATGCAAATTTATCGGTTTCACTTTGTACGTTCAGCATTTGTATAATTCAGCCGAAGAAATTTGGTTGAGGCAAAAAGTGACATTTAAAGAAATTGGTGACAATTTTCTAGAAGGAGGACGAGTGCACCATCTTGCCCCTATAGGTGAGGACGCCACTGTCCAATGAAAGATATTGCGTCAACTGTTAATTGACAGTAAATGGATTTCTTACGAGTATGCGGGAGACAGCCATCTTCCAGTTCTGTGAACTCTCTTAACTCATTGCGTAGTATACTATAACAACAACCATAACCATAACCCCATTTTTTTATTGAAACCAAAAGTAAAACAGTTTTAACACATCTAAGAGAATACATGTTGGCTCAAAGTGAGGCTCAGTGGAACATTGTTAGAGATGGACGATCCAGTGCAGTGAAACCGTGCTTCTGAGCCTTTGTGGAATGACTAGACGAAGAACTTTCAAATCCCTGCGGGTTGAAGAAAGCAGTGCTAATGACTGAAGTAGAGTTCACTTAGACTAAAAAGTCTTAGACTTCACTTAGACTAAAAAGCCTTAGACAATCCTTGACGGACATCTTGGGAATATCAGAAACGGCGCCAAATCAAGTAGGCTAATTATAATTTTAGATGGAAGACTGAAACTGGGGAGAAATGGATTGCTTTGCAATTCATCACCTTTTGCCTTAGAGTCTTCGTCGCTAAAGTATAATTTTGACTCTCACTTATCCGCTTATTTCTTCATAACCTTTGTTACGTTTCCACCTTATGACCCATGCAATTACACACTTCTGTCATGGGCGCCCGCACATAGGGGCAAGAGGGGCACTTGCTCCCCCCCCACTGGAAAGTTGAAACCTATATTTCTAACTACTACTAATTTTTTGTTTGTTACAAATTTTCTTTACCCTAAAGTCCCTATATTCATAATAAAAAATTATAAAAAGTGAAACTGAGAAGTTATCATTAAGAAACCTCTATGAAAAATGCCCATGTATGGTTTTAATCTCCAGCTTTGCATTTTTTACCTCTTGCTTCAAAAACTTTAACCGTGAACATCTAGTTTTGCCCCCTCCTGCAAAAATTTCTGCGGGCGCCCATGACTTCTGTTTAAGTAAGCTTATAGAAGTAGCCTTTTATTGACAGAGCATAAGCGAACAACAGAATGACAGCAATCAGTACAAACTCGATGACTTTCAATTGATTGATGATTGATGATGCACGCGTCAAATGATCAATCCAAAAGGTCATTAAGGAACCGCTGAGATTGATTGGACTGACCCAATCTTTCTGGATAAACAGTGCAAACACGAAAGATACTGCATGAAATGAACATAACTGAAACGAACAAAAACATGACAATGGTCTAAGTCTATAGTATAATAGTCAGAGTCTTTTATTTTGTTTATATCAACTGCCCTTTCTTCTTTGGAATCAATTTTCAAGCTGTCTTCCTTCGTTTCCCATCCACTCTCTTCCTTATTCCCTTACCACCAACTCCATCTTACTTCCTCACCCAAATCCTCCTTGGCTCCTGTCTCTTATCCTTTCAGCAGCCATACTCATTCCGTCAGCCCGGTTGATTGATCACTTCTGCATTAGGTCACTTGCGTTTTATAAATCGCTCGAGTCTATCTCTCTCCTTCTGTCTGTCTCTGTGTCTCTCCTTCTCTCTGCCTCTCTTTCTCTTCTCCTCTTCATTCTCATTCTCTCTGTCTCGATGACTAGTTACCCACATCAAGTGTACCCATGCAGAGAAACGCGTCTCGAAAACGCGTCCTTAACTGCAAAAGGCTTTAAAACCAAATTACGTTTACATGCAAACAAAAGAATGATCCTAAACCCTTTGAACCCTAATGACCTGTATAGCGGATTTGTAGGAGATAAATTTATATGGTGCATAGATCTATGCCGAGATTTCTGGCAAATTTGTAGGAAAATATATGGCGCATAATTAATAAATTATGTCCGGATTATTAGGGACGCATTTGTATAGAAATAGACCTATGTGACATTTAATTTGTCTCGATTATTGCAAGCGCATTTGTCTGGAAGATGCATGTCGCATTTAGTTGGCTCTATAGTTATTTGGTAGAATGAAGATCGTGTCTGCCGAAGGCATGTCTGCTATAACCGTATATAATAGAAGACTATCGTCGAAATTAGAATGACTGTGGGGGAACTGGGCGACAAATTGGACATCGAAATCATTGGAGGCTGTGGTCGTTTTCGTTGAATCATTAACAACGGCGTCGAATACAAGAATGGCGCGTTGGCGTCAGCCGTCCAGCAATAAATATTAGATAAACAGACAACAGGGCCAATAGTAATCTCAGACCCAGTGGGGCACTTCCAGGACGAACACCATCACCAAAACGGCCACCATCACCATGACGACTGTTACCCTCAACGACTAACACCAAAGTGCCTGTCACCGACCACCAACATCAAGGCCTACCACCAATACCAACCCAAACACTATCACCGTATTTACCACCATCTGTATACTAGGACGAGCTCCATTGCATGCGCATGACACCTTCGACGTCACGTATCATAATACTCACCCTCGATATATGGCTACTTCCACAACGACCAGTAACCAACATCGTATCCATTGCCACAATACTACCATCATCACTACCACAATCACACCATTATCACTGCCTCCACTACACACCAACCCTCTACGCCTTCACACCACCACTATATATCCCTACAGGGAGAAGCAACTACTAAGGCCAGTGCCGTCTTGATCGGAAATTGTGAGGTGGGGGATCAGATGATACATGTACATGGTAAGAGTTCTTGAAGAGGCGTGGCTTCAACTTCGAATGAAAAGCCCGAGGTGTGATGGATAGAGGTGCCTGAGGAAAGTGGTGGTGAGTGGTTCGTAGATCTAATGATGGTGGAGGAACTGGAAGAAAATGAGTGGAATTCAGGAAGCTACTTGTTGTTTATCGACACCGTGCCACATCAATGATAATTAGTGTTGCCCTCCTCTGTCGTTCAGATTTAGTACTGGCACTACCAAAGTCCGATCAATGGCGGAGTTTATGGTTGAAAGATCAGGGCCGTGTTTAACATTGGTCCATTCGGTGCGGTGCACCGAATGCCCCTGAGCCGAGAGTTTTGTAACTTTTGTTGTCATTGGCCAAATTTCTTAAATTGCGACTCTCAGTGTTACTTAAACCTTTTGCAAAATCAGTAAGTGTAAGAAAACATTAATTTCACTAAATTCACCGACGTTGCGTGCTTTCTTACTGACCCGCCACAGCCGACAAACCACGTAGGCTAGCCTATTGAACAGCGAATTGTTTTAGAAATGACTAATCTTGCAAGATTGCCGAACGGCACTTTGCCCCTGCTGTAACACTTTGCACCGACACTCGAAGAACCTTAAACACGGCCCTGTGAAAGATGACTGATTGGAATGTCATAATTATAACGGGCGGATGGACGTATGGACACGATTTGTGTTTGTGAAGAAGTGATTGAAGGAGCGTGTGATTGGATGGTTTAGTGAGGTGTGAAACGATATTAGACGACGGGTCCAGAGTTGTTATTGGGTCATTTCGGAGAAACGAGAGTTGTTTACATGGCGTGTAACCCCCAAGGAGAGGATGTCCGGATACTAGATTTTCGATGTCATGTTTATGCTGCAGCCCAAAGACTCGCCTACCCATGAGGGTTGCTGCTGATAAAGAAACCTGGACTCAATAAGCTGCTGTCTTTAAGTTATCTCAGTGAATCGATCAGTGGGTTGTTTGGTGCCCGAAAGAGTGGGTGATAGAAATTCATTCAGTGGTGAAAATGATTGAATGAGTAGGCTAAGGGATTAAGTGGGCAGGTGATTGAACGAGTGGTTGAGTGGGAGATTATCGAAGGATTGAATGGATAAGTGTTTAGGTGAATTGGTCGAAGGTGTAAATTGTGCAAGGTGCTATAATGCAACTCACTCATATCGGTGTCCTTTGTAAACTGCAAGATTTGTTTTAACTTTTTAGGTTTCACTATAACCACGCTAGAGTGGTCCAAAAAAATAATCTTGCAGATTTCAGTTCTCCACAAGGCTTGTTTTTGTCCTTATCATGATTATAATAATCACAAAAATTTCAATGAAATAAAATGAAATTTAGAGGTCAACCCATTTGACACTTTTTATGTTATTTGGACAGATGTAGATAGATTGTTCCGCAATGGTTAATGTACGACCTGAGCGACATTGAGTCTGGGGAGATTCCATTTCTCAATCACTTCAACACTGGTGTTGGCCTGAGAGTCACCTTGTATGTCGCTCTCCATTTTTGGGATTGCCAAACAGTTTTTCCTGGCAATTTCCAGTTAGAACTATAATAATAGCTATGCGGTTCATGTTTGCCTTTTTTCCGCTCCATTACTGCCTTTTGTCTTGCGTTCTTCATATCAATTTTCACCATTCTCTTGTCGTTGCCTTTTTCTGCTCTTTTTGCTGCTGTCTCTAGGTCTACTCCACTCATGCTACTGGAAAATACGTCTTTTTGCATTCGAAGGAATTCTCCTTCTTGCTGGATTTATGTCATCATATCTTTTGAGGCAATATCAAACAATTTTTGAAGGTCACTCTTTAACATGTAGCCTATTCTTTATCTTGTCACTTGCTCTTTATAATGGTCTGTGAGTCTTCAGAGTTAGGTAGTTCTGATAAAGCTTTGACAGTTTCCTGACACACCGGACAACCAGCTGTGTTGGTATTCTGGCAAGCACCCAAATACAAACAACTGCATCACAGGCCATTTTTAACTTTCCGGAGGGGCCTCCCTTTAGTGACATGATGAAACTGATGCAGTTAATGTGCATCCAGGGCTTCCAGCTGTGTGGTAATCTTGCAGTAGATAACCGAGAGACTGGCTTTTCCAACTGCCAGTGCTCTGGGTCGGATCTCAAATTAGACAAAGCCATATAAGTCTACAATGATGGTTAACATGACGTAAAGACATTATCAGCACTCAAGTAAAATGTTCAGAATGGGTTGACCTCTAAACGTTGCACAATCAGGCTGAAATTTTACAGGGAGACTATCTAACCCAAGTGGACAAATATAAGCCTTGTGGAGAAAGAATTCTCAAAACTTAATTTTTTGCCATTGTATCGTGGACCAGTCTAACGCTGCATCGAAAGACGTCTTGTCTAAAAAAGACTCGAGAGATCTAAGATTTCTCTGCACGTATATTTCCGAATTGTATCTGCGTCCTGTCCTCCAGTGAATTATTCACTTCCCAGTTTTTACTGCGTGAGTGACACTAAGCCGATGGAATGCATCTCTTACAACTGTCTTTTTTCTTTTAGGGGCCTACGTCTTTCTTACGTGTAAAATGCCTTTACAATGTTTATGGTCCGGGAGAGGCAAACATTTGCTATTAGGGTACGGCACAATCGGGGGATTTTGTCTTGGGAGAATATGATGGATTTTATTTGCTACATGCATTATATTGACCACCTTCCTGACTCTGACTCTGATAATTAATCGGTGAAGCATTGTGCCAGTTTTCAAGTTGTTTGTATTTGAGAAATTTGGAGTTTGCGATTTTGGTCTGAGCGAGTTGCTGAGTGATTATAAGTGTGAGTTATACTCACATTGGGGGGACTCATTGGGTGAATGACTCATTAGGTAGGTGACTCATTGGGGGAATGACTCATTGGGTAGGTGACTCATTGGGGGAATGACTCATTAGGTAGGTGACTCATTGGGTGAATGACTCATTAGGTAGGTGACTCATTGGGTGAATGACTCATTAGGTAGGTGACTCATTGGGGAATGACTCAATGTGTGGGTGAGATTTTTTTGCTCAGTCGGTCAACGATCAATGATTTTGGATAAAGATTGTGTTAATTGCGACGTTTATTATCAGTAAACAAGACCGTATAATTATCTTCAGTGGGTCTTAGTTTCTGCGAATCCCCATAACTGCTTGTGCGTGAGTCTACTCATACGCAGAGTAACAGGAAGAGATACCCAGACATCATCAGGAAGAGAGATAGATAGCTGGATGGATAGATAGATGGATGTATGGATGGATAGATTAGATAGACGGATAGACGGATAGATGGATAGACGGATAGATGGTAAGATGTATAGATGGATAGATGGATAGAGAGAGAGAAAGAAAGAAAGAGAGAGAGAGAGAGAGAAAGAGAGAGAAAGAGAAAGAGAAAGAGAGAAAGAGAAAGAGAGAGAGAGAGGGAGACACACACACACACACACACACGCTGAGACACGGCATTCATCCGGTTTAACTGACATGCAAAGATTACGCCGAATGGACTAAAAGCCGCGATTTATGAAATCTTCAGAGCTTTATGATCTTCGAATTATAAGCCTACCCACACGTCACGAGTTATATAGAAGATATAAAAATGAAATCACCTACATGTACACACGGACACACACAGAGTCACACACTCATGCACACATAGGCCTACATTAACAGTACACCGTCAGAAAGATAGCCTACACAAACGTACCGAGAGAGAGACACACACACACAGACACACGTACAAAAGGTATGTTTATGGAATGAAAAGGGTGGAATGTAGAACGAAAACTGTTTGATCAATAATGGCAATAATAATTGTCAACCTTTTAACACGTCTTTAGAACTGTTTTTTTCTTCAAGTATTTCAATTATTGCTATCCAGCAGTTAACAGTCTTCTCAGATTGAACACACTATACCGTCATAAAATATTGAAGTATGACCTCCTCATGGGTTCATCTTGCACTTCAACCTTTTCCATTAAAATGATTGTGTACTTTTACAAAGTAGTTGGCCTACTTACCAAAGTAACTTGTATCAGATATATATATGCCTAGTATCTACTCTTGTATTGTGGGTCTATAATTGTAGGCTATTGGACCATTTAAAAAATGCACTTCTGCCTTTCAGAAGCACTCCAAGTGCGAGCGACCCAAGAGTAAAAGCAGAATTTGGGGCGAGCGAATTATGAAGAAAGGCTACCATAGAGGAGGACGGAACGAAGCGATGAATGAAGCTAAATCCATATTGAGGATGAATCTGGATTGAGTCCGGGAGGTCCGGACTCCGGAAACAAATAGGTCAAGCCGATCAGAAGATCTAAGAGTATACACATGTTGAATCATCCAAGTTTATGCAGAAATAAACTTGAGATACGAATGCTTCCACCGTGTTCTGCACTCTGTAGTCAACCAACATTCATAAACTTTGTTCTAGATTACAATCATCAGTCGGCCAATTCCATTATAAGTCGAGTAATTCCGTTGTTCAACGAATGTTTTAATAGTCTTTATATCGAGACTGTATTCAAGGCTTCGTGGACCAGTAGTAGGTCTAGAGTGGTTTCAGTTTAACGACGCTGTATATGATAACAACAAATTATTGGCGTCGCCCTCCTCCTTTATCCATGGGTTGGACTGGCACTGTTAGAGTGCAAAAGTTGTATAGTGTCTTCACAGACTACAATGCTTCATTTTCTTTTATATTGATCGAATTAGACCAATAAAAAAAATGCATTCCGAGTTTGGCTTATTTAACAACTATTGGCCTTAAATGGCGTGCGCCTTATCTCTTCATCAGTAAATGCCAGAAAGGCAAATACAAGTGCTGATAATAATATTATCAGGAAGCCAGTTCTGTGCTTTTTTGTTTACAATCATTGGTCATGAGTCTCATGACTTCAATAGTCTAGCTCTCTCTGAACCTGACACCAGCTAAACAACTGTAATCAACAAATATTCAGGTCAGATGTAAGGATAAATGGTTATATGGATAATCCGCATAAAAGCAATCACTGAAACTCATTCGCAAATTCATTCAAAAACATTTATTGATTGTTTCCCGTTGAAGGGTTGACCTACTTATTCGTGTAGCGAATTGCAGGAAGATAAAAAAAAATGGCCTGCAGTTATAGGCTAGTCATTCACGGACATGGTTTCAGACTTTTAGGCAGGAAAATAATCTGATTTCATAGAAGGCCTAATCTGACGCCAATGCTATTGTACGACCAATGTCCGACGCAATTTCAGTGGTATAGGTCTAACCATGATAGTGAATGAACATGAAGTCAATTAACACAGTTGGCGTAAGCATCAACGCTTCAATTAGCGAATGGGATTATTTGAGATAGGAATAACCGATCACATAATCTTTTCAGAGACCAGTGCTAACTAGCACTAATGACTAGCACTAGTTAAGTATAGCCTACTTGCTGCAAGAGTCAATTTCTTAACCGAAGAGCACATTTCAAAAATTCACTCAGTTCACCGAGTCTATAATATAATTTTATAGCCTAAGGTTAGGGAAAAACATGAAAAGCGATTTCTAAAGTTTTCTAAGTCAGCATCCTGTCATTTCTAAAATTAGATCCGTATAACAATATGTGCAATCTCTTCACTGATCTGTAATGACACAAGTGGGCCCAGCATCCTAGTGTGGCTGTTGTAGGATTCCTCATAACATTAGCAAGAAGCAAACATTAGATGTGTAAAGAGTGTAGAGCAGAGGACTCAAAACCGATCCCAGAGGTCACCAAACCAGCGTGGCCTATAATTGGAGCTAGTTATAACGTAGATCATTTTATTTCATTTTTAATACAACAAACAAGCTCAAACGTAATTTATTTCAGAAAATAAACATAGACTATACTAAGTCTCATTCAAATTATAATAGAGAATCAACTGAAATGCAGAGGGCAATATTTTAATAAGTGCCCTGGAGACTTCATATCGGAGATATGGAGAATTCTGAATCAATTGGTAGACTTTGTTCTCCGGAGGGAGATGTTGCTTCAGCCAGAGGGAGACTCTGTTTTAAGATTTTTTTTATCTGGAGATTTGGGACAAAAGCTGATGATGGGCCTCTGACAATTATTGACCTTGAATGGTCGACTTTCTCAGCTTGCATATAACATCCGTTTCAAGACGTCTACGAAATCATGGAGACAATTACAGTCCTCTCCGGATGTCATTCCGCTTCCGATTCTGAGTTGTTTCCTCTGTGGAATGGAGAGACTTGGGCAGTGGAAATGAAAAGGGAATGGGTAGGAGCAGGCCAGCTGTGCTTTTGGGGATTAAATGAAAGTGACTTCTCTGTTGTACATTTCATTTTGCAAAGCCAAGGTCGCTTCAGGAGTCGGTCGAAGAAAATCCCTTTTACAAGACCGTCGTATTGTGCGGACGACAGGAGACTTAAGGCTACAAAGAGATGACGGGAACGAGAAATACATACACGGATGCAAACTAAGAGTCACTAACAAGAACAGAGGAAAGTGGGCAAGAGACAGACGGTTTATAGGAGGCAGAAAATGAGAAATACAGCGCAAACGTTAACATATATGTAATACAACTAATACATACATAAGTATTATTATATATACGTAGAGAAACACAGAGAAAGAGAAGTGGGGAGATGGAAAGACAGCTCTATAGACAGAGAGAGAGAGAGAGGAAGAGACAGAAAGACAGACAAGGAACAGAGAGGACGGGGTTAATGACAAGTGACGGACAGGACTCGGGAAAATGGGCAAGAGACAGGAAGACATACAAACATACAGATATACAGAAAGACAGACATACAGGCAGACATACAGTCAGGCAGACCAAGTCATAGACGATGAGAAAGAAACAGACCGACGCATTTACCGTGATAGGACGGCAGACAAACAGACAAACAGACATGCAGGCAGGCAGGTAGTTAGCCGTATCACAGCTTCAATAGTCAAATGAAGATACATGTATATGAACCGGTGATATTCTTCGTCTCGTCTGTTTATAAGCCAGACGAAGAAGATAAAGCGAAGATACTGACGAAGATACATGCATCCATCGTCGTCTTCGTCTTCATCGTTTTCTTCGTTGTTCTCCATGCCATGAAATGAAGAACTCTGCGTGCTATGATTTTGAATGACCTCTGCCACCGATCCTACCCATGATTGTTTCGAGGAAAACCAGATCGACTGAGCATAACACGGCGCTATATAAGCTGTTTCGAAGGAGAAGATGAATCGGATGATTGGATGGATGAGTCGGGATGACTAGATGACTGGATGACTGGATGAGACGGGATGAATGGATGACTGGATGACTAAATGACTGGATGACTGGATGAATCGAGATGACTAGATGACTGGATGACTGGATGAGTCGGGATGACTGGATGGCGATTGGATGAACTGATTATCGCCGTTCGAATGATGATTGGATAGATCTAAGAAGAGCTTAAAGATCGATCGTTTGGTCAGCGTGTGGAGGATGATCATTCTCAGTTCCTCTTCTCATTAATCGATAAGAATGTAACAAACATCGAAGATAATAAATTATACGGACGCTGCTGCTGCTGCTGCTGCTGTATGCAGCGAGAAGATGCTGAGCGTATTGATGGGCTGAGTGTTGTTGTTGTGAGGGGCAGAGGGTAGGCTGCTGATATAGGGTGCCATTGTATCGGTGACAGACCATCGCCTGTTCTTCCGGGTGGGTGGGGGTAGGGGTGTGGGGATGGGGAGGTACTTAGTGACGACCATTAATCATAATGCCGTTGAAGAGTCAAGACAGGTCAGTGGATTGCAGATGATTGAAAAGGAAAAGGGCTTCTCAGGGATAGAAAGGTCTGCGGTTGAATCGGTGCAGTGTTGTCACAGTTATTCATCGCAATGTACACAAAATCCATATGCGTCTATGGACGTATGTATACATGTAAATTTGTACGATAGATCTGACTATATGAACAGATATATATATATATATATATATAAAATACATGTGTATATATATACATGTATATAATACATGTAGGCTATATGTTATGTATGCTAATGCATTCTAATCACTCGCGTTTTATTTTAATCATCCAATAGAATGAATAGATTATATATACATATTATATATATATATATACAGTTTGCATGTATGTACGTATGCACGTACGAAGGCTATGTATGTATGTATGTGTGTAGGTATGCGTGCGTGTATGCATGTACTTATATATGTATGCATATATATATGTATTTATGTTTGTATGTATGTATGTAGTCTATGCATGTATGTATGTATGTAATACGTGTGTATTAGTGTGGTCCTTAGCTCCATGTAAAAATATTTTTGTGGGAATTTTAAACGAGGCGCCCTCCTAACTTATTCCTTTAGGTTAAAAAATATTAACACTGAAAATTTTGAAGGACTTTTTGAGTTTTAGGGGTTGTTACCGGACATAACATTATATCAATGTAAAGACACAGGCGAAGCATGGAATATCGTATATTGTATACTATTACCAGTGTGTGGTTGAATGCACAAATTAAAATAAATTCTGGTGGGCAGTGGACCGTGTTGGAGGTGGACTAGTAGGCTGTGGACTGGTTTGCTAATTGGGTCAAAACACATACAAACGGGCATAAAAATGTTTTTCCAGTTAATAGTTCCATTATTGCATCAGAGTCTTTTTCCGACGATAGGTTTATTTCTTCACAACCAATAGCAGACTCTGCTTCTGATTCTCATTATTTGTTTGAACCTTGTAAGTTGTCAGGCTGTACTTGTTCATGAGTGCCAGTAGCACTCTGTTATGTCATTCACAACTTTCACTGAGCTCGCAGTGGCCTAACCTAACTTGAAGTTCTCATCGTTTGACCATGTATCAACGTGTTGTTGGAGAAAACCTGCTGTAATGCTGAAAAATCTCGTGTTTTCCGTGACAAAATCTTTCAGTTGCATTGAGCTTTTTTCTAGTGGATATTCAAGCCAAGTTTTGTCCAGAGTAGTAACCTTTTGGCATTTGGTATAAATGGAAGCCCCATAATCTTCTTCTTTAGTTCTCTGCCGTCAGGCAGGTTCATATGTCCAATGACGCCATGCATATCTGTTCTGTGCATCTCTCTTTAGCCCTCTGTAACCGTCCTTTGTCATCATCCAGTCCAGCAGCATTGTTCTTGGTCCTCCTCTTGACTTTTTCCATCCATTCTTCCTTCGATGATGTCTCTTACTTTCATGGGCGTCCGCAAGAATTTTTCCAGGGGGGCGAAAACTTTTAAATAATTGTCACGTGGTCTAAATTTAATGGGTGACAGTTTGAATTTCCATATTACAACAGTATAAATAACAATTGCTATTTATACTGTGATATTACCACGAGAGAATCCTACCTATACGTTATGCACCCAAAACAAGATAGTTCAACTTGTAGAACGAATCGATAATAAAATTGAAAATCGCGTTGTAATAATCAAGAGCACAATCAAATAATCTAAATTATGTGCAACTATGCGAAAAATCCAGAGGGGCGCACTTGCGCCCCCTTGCGCCCCTCTGCGGGCGCCCATGCTTACTTTGGTGTCACTCCTCATGATGTGGCCAATCCTGTTTCCCCATAATCAAAGCTGGTCGACTGCACAGTGTAAGAATTGTGAAAAAATAACTTTAGGGAGGAGTTGGACCATTATCCACTTGGAATTGGGGTGTGAAAAACAGACTTTACTATGGGGCTCTAATAAAGACTGGAGGGTTTAAACTCCCCAAACCTCCCGGCAATTTTCACCCTGGGTCGACACCCACTCCAGAAATGAGGACAGGAAGATGGTCTACTATTTCTTTACTGCAGATGTCTTCCAACAACTTCCCATCCCAGTGAACTGTTAAAGAAACCTCTGGTGGAGATTCAAGTTTTCAGCAATTTTCTGCCGACTCTTTATACGCTGCTTACGAATTGAATAGCAATTGAGATTGAACTCTGTGGGGTTATTGCTAAAGCATTGCAGTGTGAAAGAGAGTAGAAAGAGACAAGTGTTGATTTTCTATTACTCACTTTCCCCATCGCATTGTCAAAACTTATACCTATTGTCAACTTTGTGTTACCTTTGAAAATAGAGAGATTGTGCAAGATTCTGATATACATGACAAATCAAAATGAAGCGAAATTGCCGCCAAAAGATGCAATGGCTGTTAATGCGTTATAGAATATTTTAAAAATAAAATAAGTAAGTAAGTGACAATTATGATGTTGGGGGATGTTAATAAAATATGCAAGCAGTTGTCTATCAAATTCTATCATAGCCATTTACATGGTTGGAAAGCATATTAATGAAAATTAAGCATATTGTACCACAAAGCCTAAATTAATTCTAAGCTTGAACTTTAACCTCTGGTAGCGACCCCAAGATGTCCTTGGATTATCTCAAAAAATTCTCAATTTTTTTCTCATCAATAGAAACCAACTTTGAGGGTGCCCCGTTATAAAATCAGACTTTTAAAAATAAGGACCACACTAGTGTGTATGCATGCATTTATGTACGTAATATGTATAATTATGCATGCATGCATGTATGTATTTAAGTACGCATTTATGTGTATTGTATAGCATTGATCGATATATATATATATATATATATATATATATGTATATATATGAGCAGAGAGCTAGAGATAGAGATAGTGGTAGAGACATAATTATTCTAGAAAGCACTGATACTGATAATAATTATAAACATGAATGTTCATGAATATTGATTTGTATTTATGGAACGACAGAATTTCGTGACTTTTCGAGTCAATTTTACTCGAACGTATATCTGACTGGAATGAAGAGACCACTAATAAACGTAGCACTAATGAGCCCTAAATGAGCTTCGGACCAGACAATTTATGCATTGTAATATCTAACTGTTGCAGCGCACTATCAATCGTCAAAGCTGCAGCTTACATGCTTGACGATAATATCAAACAACAGCAACAGCGATAATAACTTGAAGAGCCTCAGTCAACCGAGACATTAGCAATTCTCTGGGGTCAATTTAAGTCCGATAGATCATACTTGTAGGCTACGTGTATGTACATGTAACTAGGACAAAAATATAATAATGATAATAATAATAAAAATTCTAGTAATAACCTTACCTTAGACCTTAGTCCTTCCACGCATTTGTAGTGCATCGGGCGACACAGGTCCTCCACGTCACTCTGTCCTAGTAATAAAATAATAATAATAAAATAATAGTAATAATAATATTAATAAAATAATAATAATAATCAATGCAATTATTCATATAGCGCCATTGCGGATTCTAGTTCGAAGAAAGGAGGGCGCTGTATATAAACCCAACAATCATTGTCAATGACATTCGTGTGCTATTGTTATAACAAGAAAAGTGTTATTCCGCCGGGACTTTGATGACCCATAGTTGACTCAAATTGTTCATTCTGTCGGAAAGACTATTCTACACAGTCACGAAAGGCGAGAGATAATAATCCCGATTAGCTGCAGTGCTAAAATTTAATGACAAAATGGTGCTGAACTGATGACACGGTTTTTCGTTCGTTCAACTAAATCCGCAACTTCTGCTTTGCATAATTCTTGTGGATTCTTGTCCTGTATACGGAAACCAGCAGCTTTTGTTATGATACTTCAGTAGAATTTCGTCAAGCTTCTTAAGACAAAGTCAGTGCAGATAGAGCTTTCTTTGTCCGCTCATTCACGGACTAACCACTACCTTAAACGCTCAATTACACCTTAACCTTTATCTTGCATTAATGCCCTAACCCAGCTTACATTGCATTGACTTGCCTTTCCATAACCTGAAATTGCCTTAACACAATTGCATTACCTTATCCAGAATTAATATTACCATGCGTTACCCTAAAATTGTTTTAATTTATCCTTCCTTACCGTTCTCTTCCTCATCGTAACTTATACCCAGCCATGAACATCTATGTATTAATTATTTGGTCAACAAAATAGGAATCCATGCATCTGCTGATAATTAACGGCGGTTGCGCAAATGCATTGCCCCTCTTCCACACCCCATCGGCGTCTTCAGTAGAGGCCGCTGTGCAGCAGCAATGCTAAGCCGATAAAATCATTGTGAAATGATTGACAGCTGTTCTAAACAGCCCCCGCTGCTAGGCAATGACATTTGAACTCGATCGGTCAAAGCAACAAGACGCTTGTCATCGCAATGGAATGGCGTCGCATCATCACATTCTCTCCTCATCACATTCTCTCATCATCACATTCTCTCATCATCACATTCTCTCATCATCACATTCTCTCATCATCACATTCTCTCATCATCACATTCTCTCATCATCACATTCTCTCATCATCACATTCTCTCATCATCACATTCTCTCATCATCACATTCTCTCATCATCACATTCTCTCATCATCACATTCTCTCTTCATCACATTCTCTCATCATCACATTCTCTCATCATCACATTCTCTCATCATCACATTCTCTCATTCTTCTTTCGAAAGCAGAGATGAATGCGAGTGCTGATGGATGGGTAGCATTAAAGACAATTCCAACAATCCTTTCTCACGGACATTTTTCGTCAAAAATAGATTTTGAATAGCTGCATTTTCCATTTTTCGACACCGTAGCCTATATACGTTTTTGCAGATAATTGGCGTCGTTAGGTATAATGACCAGGTCGCAATTTACCCTCTGGCCCCACCACGTACATGTAGACCCTCATTGAATGTAGTCATCCATGGAAATTGTAGCCTACTGATAGTCTATGCATTTCTACAGGAAGTAAACACCGGAACACATGGTTCTGGCTTCTGATCACCGACTTCAAAAGTTCCCTCTTTGGCTCGCCATCACCAGCCATGCATTAGGTCTAACTAAGTAGACCATGACTGTATAAAGTGTAAGCTTTCTCGATGTAACTGCAAATTTCCAGAATAACACAAAGAGTCGTGCAATTGACCTAGGCAAATTTTTTGGCAATAATATATTAGATAGGCCTATACCGTACTACAACGTCAGGTCAAAATAATGAATTGAATTTTATTTGCTAAATTCGTGTTCATCTTTCCTTCGATTATTCGCAGGAGATTAATTGGAATAAAAATGAAATTGTTTCATTTCTCATTGCTTCATCGAATACATTAATTCTGTGCACTTCCGATTTAGATCTAACGACGCAAAGCTACTTCATGTCGACTTACACCACTACATTATAGATTCTACGCAAATTAGGCCTATATGCCTCTAGAATAATATGTCTCCCTTTAAGCTTTTCTCGCCAGTTGCCCGTATCCCTCACTCCCACTCTCTTTCCACCCCGTCTCTTTTCCCAGTCCATATCTTTATGCATCCATCTAACCTCCGCACTTCCATCTTAGCAGAGGCACATGGATTGTGCGACTGTGGGGGCTAATCCCTGAGGGTTAGCTTACAGCAAAGTCAAAAGCAGTTCGGATTGACAAAGCATTCCTGCAGACTGCGAACGATCCATCGCTGTTATGGGCAGCGTGATAATATAGGCTAAATGATTTTGTTGTACATCGCAAATGGCAGGAAGAAATTTGCGAACGGTGGCGAAACGATGTTAGCTTATTAGTTTATGCAGCAAATCTGAGTTGTTTCGACAGTGTACGATTTGTTTGCATCTTATGAGAAAAGTTGAATTAATTGAGCATTTCATTGAATCATTGCATACACATGAATCTAATGTAGTTGTGCTGAATAGATTAGTTAAAACATTGCAACAGCTAGTTACATTACAAAATCTTACAGATAAGAATTTGATATGGTTACAAACTACAGTTAAAATCAAAGCTCTTCAGGGATAAGTCCCACAATGTGCTGAGG
>OX243813.1:7460009-7650009 GCA_945859605.1 Lumbricus rubellus | reverse complement strand
TTGCTTGACCGAAACTGTTGATGTACGATGGTCCATGTTAATAAGTCCAATGGCGGATATAAACTATTATTGAAAATGGATATAATTATTAACATATAATTAACGATACTTTACATCATATAGTATGATAATATCATCCTTCTCATTTGAATCATTTTTTACCGGAAAAATGGTGGCTAGACCCGAGAGCCACACTGGTTCTATCCTTTCATATCTGTTCATTGTTCCATGCACTGGGACCGAGTATTCTAAAACTCAGACTTAGTGGGAAGAAAGGGGCTGCTTGGCCTTTGATTTGTCCGCACACGGATCGCCTTAACCAAGTGTCGATCTATTGCTGTGTGTTCATTTTACAAGGCTGTCCGCTCTGTCACCGTTGTATCTGCTCTATAGGATCTGGCATTGCTCATTCAGCCTTGCTGCCACTGCTGCTCCCACCAGACCCAGGCGTTCTCTGGGTTTCCGATGTCCCCCCCCCGTACCAATTTCCGAGAAGGATCCACGAGACTCGGGTTTATGAGGCGAACAGTTTGCATAATAGATGGGGACAGCGAGGATTTTTGGAAGAGGAGGATGACGAGAAAGAGGATGAAAAGGGGAAGAGTCGAAGGAGGAGACAATGAGGATTAAAGAGGAAAAGAGATTGGAGGAATGGAAGTATAGAGAACGGAGGAAGATGACAAAAATCGGATGGGTTGGGTAAAAAGACAATGCAACGAGAAAAAAAGGAGGGAAGAGGAAGAAAGAGGATAAGCGTATAGAAACCAGAGAATGAGGAAGGGAAAACTTAAAGGGTCATAAAATTTAGGGGAATGAGAAAGAGAAAAGTAAAAAGAAAAAGGAAGGAAATGGAAAATAGAAAGCAGAATGTTCGTTGTAACTGTCACAAATTATGCAGCTGTCTGCGCTGGTTTTATTCGCGTCCTTTGCGTGAAAAATAATGTTTTGTCGTCGGTTTTACGATCGGGCGCAATATAATGCTAATATGGCGACTTACCGAGTGGAATTATGGGTGCGACGTATTATTCCGAAGTCAAAACATATCCGCTGTCTTCGCTCTTACTCATTACTACTCTTCTGTAAATCTCAGCACACCTCACTTGTCTATGTCTCTATCTGTCTCGTCCGATGCATTGTACAAAAGACCGAGGACCGAACTTTTAAAGCCACCCTTCCTCATTCCTCTTCCGCTCCAACGCGTGGACACCATCACCATCGTCATTCATTCATTCATTCATTCATTCATTCATTCATTCATTCATTCATTCATTCATTCGTTTATTCATTCATTCATTCATTCATTCATTCATCCATTCATCCATTCATCCATTCATCAATAATCATCCATTCATTCATCCATTCATCCATTCATCCATTCATCCATTCATTCATTCATCCATTCATCCAATCATTCATTCATTCATTTTATATGGTCTTATTCATTCATTCATTTATTTCGAGAATTTATATAGCGCCTCATCAAGAAACCCACTCGGAGTCGCTCCAAATTCAGCAACGACTAACGGAAAAAGATCGATTCAAAAGACGTATACTTGTGTTTTACCTGCACCGTGGATTCTGGACTGCCACGCTGTTGCGGACGTCGGTTTTCAAAATCTGGTTTGTCTGAGTAACTTTGTTTGGCGCTGAAAAATTCCTGGACCTACATTTACAATTTTACATTTACAAACCAAGAAATGTTCATTTTACGACCCTCTCCTTTCTGAGAATTATTTCTGTACTCCATCCCCCCCCCCCATCACCCACCCCACCAACCCGGGCAGCCGTTTTCTAGAGCATCATAACCCGTTCCTCTGTGGGCGTTTGTATATTATGACGTACTCAATAAAGGTGACCGCCTGAAAAGAGTTACGACCTGTAATCTTTAGATCTTTCATGCCGCTATGATTGCAGGAAAACCGTGCGAGGGAAAAACAGGCGGTTAAGCAGAGGTCTTATTGAAGGACGTTAACGGTGTGGGCCATTGTGCAGGTGCTATTTCGACTCCTTATGACTTCCTGTTTAGCAAAGATTCGTACGTTTATTGCGTTTTCTTTTCAATAGGGAACACGGACGACCCCCCCCCCACACACACACATGCACCCTCCTCACACATGCACCGCTTACTCCCTGCAGAGCGATCTTGCGCTGAGTCAAGAATAGAACTACGGCTGACGGATTGGTATAGCTGTATAGTTGTATTTGTATTTGTAAGCGCAAGTGCTTTTAACGTAGGGCCGCCTTGGCAGACTATACTAAAGCTGCTCCCAATGCGATTGCACTGGACTACAAGAGTCCAGAATGGTCTTTGACGGTTTGCAAAGTAGAGGCCTTGACCGTAGAAGTAGTTCATCTCACAGAATACATGTGTATTCATTCATTCATTTCAAGAATTTATATAGCGCCTCTTCTCGCAATCCACTCAGAGGCTTACGTTACACGGAGGCAGATGTCTCAATGAGGAGTTGAAGGCTACAAAAATTATTCCACATTGCATTGTGTATCACGTTCCGGGTAGACAGCCATTTTACTATTGTGTTGCAGAAAGAAGGTAAGGGTTGGGGAGCACAACCGGCCATACATGTAGATACTAAGTCTTGTACAGCTCAGCATCAGTATAAGGATCGGAAGCTCAACGCGACTTTGCATGTCCAGACAACACCTAGACCTACTCGTCTCACTATTCTCACAGGGTTAGGGTTAGGGTGAAGCGGTAACGGATAGGCCTGCTACAACAATTCTGTAGTTAACGATAATAGCCTATATGTAGGCCTAGTATTGCTAAAATTGCCGTACTACCTGTAGAAGTCGGAGGAATTTAGAAGCGGTGGATACTATTATGACTCCGTAATGGATTATGCATTTGACGCCGATTCCGATGTATAATGGTAACCAGGTTTTAAATGCAATTAGACCTAATGTTTATTGATCCACCCAGCAGGATCCTGAAAGTCGTATTTTTGTTACCGACTTGGTCTATAGCGATGTGTGACTCTCATTTGCAATGAAGAAATTTGGTTAAGCGAAATATCGAATGGTTAATATATCTGAACACGATTAACACGAAGCTAAATGGCGAAATTTGGCGGTCTATGAAACGAGATTGAGCTTTTCTATTTTTTCTTGTCAATCTCGTTTTAATTAATTATAGAGCGCCAAATTTCACTTTCGCTTTTCTCGACTGGCTCGCTTGGCCTTATCGGTAAGGTCGATGGCCGCGCGTCTGCACACTACTCTGTGAAAGAGAGCGTGCAGGCGGCGGTTCGATTCCCGAAGCTGGCTATTTCAGAGATTCAATATCTCGGGCTAGCACGGTCCGTCCACGGGGACCTAATTAAATAGCGTGGCGACACTAATCATCTTTTCGATTTGGCAGTGTCGTTAAACATGTAACAGCAACAAAAGCTTTTGTCTTTTATCCTCTTTCAAATCCCAGGTCTTTCGCCTGAGGGGAATCCTCAAGCAAACTATGAACTGAAATGTGAGAATTCAAGTCATGATATGGCTTTAGATATTCTGAGAACGAACGATCAGAGCCATTCTGAGTCATTCCATGTTGCTTTGAATTTAATGCGACCAACATTTAATTATAAAAACCACACTGAGCCGTTCCATATGGTTTGAATATAATGGGAACAGAGGATAAAAACCTGGATATGCCTAGGTGTGCCAGGGTGTGCACATGCTCATGGGCGCCGTCTCTGCGAGGCCCGTGAGTGCTCAGCACCACCAGAAATTGGCCATGCGAGGCTCTCCTATGCATGGGCACCACCTGAAATCAGCCGGCAAGGTGTGTTTTTAAGATATTTTTTCTCTGTTGGGATTGCTTATCTATAAAAATCATTCCGTCTTTAGTATACTTTTTTAAATCTCAGTTAGTTTACCTTACAATTTCTCCAGTGTTATGACTTTTATCCCATCTGGTAGTCTGAACTCCATTGGTCCTAAGCCGATCAGCGAATGCGAGGAAACCCCGATATCCTGCTTATTCGATCCGCTTCCGTCATTTTTTTATTACGGAAGAAGGCGACGATTTGAATGACATTGTTTCTTTAGGCCTATAGTGTAGCCTATAGGCTACATGCTCAATAGTGTTCTTCAGTGCTCGAGAGTCACCTCCCAGCATCATAAAAGAGGGACATTGTTTTGTCTTTAAAAACTATTTGAAATACTATTTGAAAAACTATTCCACAGTGTTAATATTGGCTCACTAAACAGTGGCCAATTGTCTGATTTCTTGTGGAAAAATTTGAGTGTGTTGACCTAATTGAGGGAGAGTGCTCCAAGACGCCAATGAAAGCGAATATTGTGCTTTTCTTCTGTGTGGATTCCAAGAGAAATAGGCTACATCAAACACAAAGAATGATAAAAAATTTAAATTGGGAAGAACATTATTTTATTGAAGTTTTAAATCATGTCTTTATGCAATGAGATAACAGGAAATTTTGACAAGGATGTCATGGCGTCAAAATGATAGCCTAAGGTTCTACCATCGCAGTGTGGCAAAAAAATCGAAAATGGGGAAGAGCACATCCCGTTCCCAAACCCCTTCCCTGCTCGGCGCTGTGCTTCTCGGCGATCATACTTTGGCCGCGAGTTCATTTCTTAAAACCAGGACCAAGTCTCCGCCTATGTGAACAGTGGTGATTTCAATAAGTCTCCTATAAAAAAGGGTCAAAAAATTTTTCGCGCGCTGACGCGCGCATATTTTCACATTCTTTTGGGCACCCCCACTCTTCGCGTCAACTCGGCGCCTATGCACATGCTGCATAAATGCGCCTCCAAAAGTCTCATATATAAAGATGTGCATTTTGTATTGTGATAACAGCTCAACGGTTAGTATTGTTTATAGAATAAAAACGGTTTTAGTCTATATTAAATCAGACCATCTTTGGTGACTACAGGTTATAAATTGATTTGAAATTAACCCAATGCATTAACGTGCATTCGTATCTTATGGGAACGTGATATGATAGATTCTGATCAGTCATTTAACGTTGATTCCATTTTTGATGGCAGTCTTCATTAGACTGCATGTTATCATTATCAATCTTCATTTGCAGGGTCTGTTCGTAAACTCCTGCGACAAAAGCTGTTCAATTACTTCATTCAATCGAATGTATAATGTATACTTCACACTGTCAGGGCGTGCTATCTCAGCATGCGCTAAATTAACCTTCTAAAGTCGCTACGGTCGATTAAGTGCAAATATCGCGGGCTACACGATACGGTTGCGTCGGTTTGCCCGTTCTGAAATATTTTTCAATATGGCTAAATGTGAGCAGCTAATTCCAGGTTTGCTATAGACTAAGCTTATACATTGTCCACAGAGAACAAGCAATTTTAATCTTTATTCGTATTCTCCTTTCTGTCACATCTCCAGTAAGTTCCAAAGTACATGTACTACTGGCCTGCGCCGCAAACGCATAGCAACCTTCTATAGGCTAATTATGGTAATTAATTGAGTGCCTGTTAGCTGTAAACTGTTTGATATAGGCTAAATCTTGCCTGTTAAAAGCAACCTGTTTAACTTGCAATTCATTTGGAAAATGGGTAAACTAAAAGGACACCTGCAAAATTAGCCTATCCAACATTCATGAAACGAGAAACAGCATGCACATAACTTGACAAATAACTTGCGCTACAAAAAGAAACTTTACGAAACGAACAATCTAAACTGTTGGTCACGTCAACGCCCTATGAATGCATGCTCGCAGCGCGTTTAAATTTGCACAATCTTCCACGCATGGCGGAAAGGCTTTTATGCAGCGCTGACTTAATGAAGACTGCAGTGACTGCCAGCGAGGAGTAGGCTATATTGCGGTGAAAATGTAGCGCTTGGCATATAGGCCTATAATATTATATATCTAAATGCATTAATTGCAATAGACGTAGGCCTATCTGTCTCTGCGACAATTTCTTCAGGACACCGGACGCATTGACTTGAGAGATGACATTTCAACCCGACTTATAATGTCGGTCCCTGAAGTGACCTTAGATGTACCTTCTCTTAGTCGATTCATTATACAACCAATGCGTCAAAGTCAGATGTCTCTACGATGAATTTACCGTTTGGGGATTTGTCGTTCTCTCTGCTTCCAAATTTCTTTAATCTTCTCTGAAAGCTTTGTTAAACCGGCGCATGCAAGCAGAAGGCTTATCGTGAAAGCTGGAGAACGACTTGAGTTCATATTTTATGTGAGCCGAATAGTTAACATGATGAATACTGCACATCTGGAGCAACAAATGCAACTCTTGTAACGTGCAAATACATGTAGAAAAGCAGTGACCACCATACATACATACATACATACATACATACATACATACATACATACATACATACATACATACATACATACATACATACATACATACATACATACATACATACATAGTTACATACATACATACATACATACATACATACATACATACATACATACATACATACATACATACATACATACATACATACATACATACATACATACATACATACATACATACATACATACATACATACATACATACATACATACATACATACATACATACATACATACATACATACATACATACATACATACATACATACATACATACATACATACATACATACATACATACATACATACATACATACATACATACATACATACATACATACATACATACATACATACATACATACATACATACATACATACATACATACATACATACATACATACATACATACATACATACATACATACATACATACATACATACATACATACATACATACATACATACTCACATACACACATACATGTGTACATAGCATCGCCTAACGTTCCATCTTCAGGTGCATTACATAGACTCCGTGAAATAGAGCCAAACTCATACTGACCCAGTGATGTCAGAAATCTAGTCTTCCACTTGCACAATTATGTCTATAATTACGGGCAAGGCTTAACGCAAAAATAATTACCAGACGCAAAAATGCCAAAGCATCGGCAAAACGAGAACCGAACACACGCATGCATCTGCAGCCTGCAGCTATAATAAACAATAGACAGAGAATTAGAACTGTCTACGTTTTGTAGATAACAATAGAGCTTTCACATATTGCATTTCAAAGCAGATCGATGATATAGCATAATTATACAAACTGGATAAGAGCAGAAAAATGTAAAGAGTAGGCCTACGATGACGCAGCTACTTTCGGTATTACCAAAGGTTACTTCCACTCGAACAATTCAAACGTAAACCGGTTCCTCTCGCTGCGCTGGACGGCGTTAAGGGTTTTAACCCCATCTGCTTTATCTTCAACGGCATCAACATAAAATCTGTCAAATGCAATTGGGACACTTTGTCGGCTTATACGGCTCCCTCTGCTGGCAAAGTCGTTAAAGCCTGGATCCATTTCAATATTAAAGTGTGAGTGGATAATGCAACGGGAAGATAATTGGCCATATAAAATATTACAGGTCTATTACGTGTACACGAAATCACAAATACATGCAGGATTCATACGTACTTTCATTCATTCGTGCACACATTATACGTCCATACAAACATGCATTCAATCATACATATAGGCCTATATAGGCGTGCAGGTTCCTAAGCAACGTTCTTGTTCTACACTGTGTCCGGATGAAAAGTAGTACATAACTAAAAGTGTCATAACCCGGTCAAAACTTTTAGGATTTGTCTGAAATTTTTAATACAGCAACAGTGACCATATGTATACGAGATTCCATAGTCGTTTGCAAATATTCGCGAGTTTGCCAAATTTATGCCTGTAGTATGAATTGCAGTGTTTCTAATTATTCTTATAAGGTCGCTGTGAGCACAATATTGTTTTTCTGTGTGAACACAAGCTCTCTTTGTATGCATTTCGGTTGTGCATACGTGTGACGCGTATCTCATAACAGTCTGCATGGTGGTCGAGAGAAGAAAAAAACACAGAATCTCGTCACATGGATGCAACAATGAGGTCCATCATTCAAAGTGAGACTGTTTTCGTCTCTCCTATTATTCCCTCCTTCTCCTTCTACCACTCCTCCTCCTTCTACCACTCCTCCTCGTTCTACCACTCCACCTCCTTCTACCACTCCTCCTCCTTCTACCATTCCTCCTCTTCTTCTTCCTCCTCCTCCTCCTCTTCTTCTTCCTCCTCCTCCTCCTCCTTCTACCACTCTTCCTCCTCCTTCTACCACTCTTCCTCCTTCTACCCCTCTTCCTCCTTCTACCACTCTTCCTCCTTCTACCACTCCACCTTCTACCACTCTTCCTCCTTCTACCACTCTTCCTCCTTCTACCACTCTTCCTCCTTCTACCACTCTTCCTCCTACCACTCTTCCTCCTTCTACCACTCCACCTTCTACCACTCTTCCTCCTACCACTCTTCCTCCTCCTTCTACCACTCTTCCTCCTACCACTCTTCCTCCTCCTTCTACCACTCTTCCTCCTCCTTCTACCGCTCCTCCTCCTCCTCATTACAATATCAGTACAACTGTCATCCATCATCTTTCCAATATCCATTCCTTCCCTCATTCTTCTCAAAGCTTCTCATTCCGTACAGACGTCTTTCGATATAACCTTGCCCCCTCTTCCCAGTCGCGAAGGCAGGAAAAAAAAGGCGGAAGGGCAGGATCAACTTAGAAGGGGCGCAGAAGAAAAAAGAAATAGGTCAGACAGAGACAAGGACACGGAAAAAAGGAAGAGTAAAGACACTAAGGAGAAGGCAGCCTACGGCAGAAGAAGAGGTGACGAGAAAGGAACACTGAGATGATAGAAGGGAGGAAGAACAGCGAGTAAAGTATACTAAACAAGCAAATGGAAGATGAGAAATGGATCTAATGAAGGGTAGGGCGCAGTGAGGCAAAGGCAGGGAAGAAGCTGATGGGGAGAGAGAGAGAGAGAGAGAGAGAGAGAGAGAGAGAGAGAGAGAGAGAGAGAAAAAGAGAGAGAGAGAGTTGAAGACAAAGACACAGACTGAGTGAGACGTATGAGGGAATGTCGTGATGATTTCCAGAGGATACTTAGTGCTTAGGGAAATTAGTCATTGGCTCGTCACAGCGGATCCTAATGTAATAATATGACATTAAAGCGAACACGAGGCGGGAAAAATCAATTTCAGCGACATGCCTCCAGCGGAGTGTTTCCTGTAACGGAAGCAAGGATTCTGATCCATCAAACCACCCGCAGGCAAGGACAACGCCAGCGTCAGACGGCAAGCCCTCCAGCAAGATCATATAAGCTTACATGACTAACCAACCACAATTGCAGCACAGGGACCGGATAAAAATATTACAATATGGCTGCATATCTATTAGTATTAGGCCTATTACAATACGAGGGCAGATAATATTCAAATGCACAGCCACGGTAGCCGGATTAATCCCTTCCCTGCATATGGGGGGTTATATGCTTTAAGCCTGTTTTGTACGTACAGGGTGCGCCAAAAAAAAAGACCCCCCCTAAGATTTTTGCCAATATCTTGACCAAAAGTAAGAATTTTGAGATGAAATTTTACTGTCTTAAAGACAATTCATATTTACACATGATGGCCAGATTTCATCAAAATATTTCAAACAGAACAAAAATTATGCCACTTTTAGGGAGGTCACCCACCGTTTTTTGACGATTAAAAAACGCGACGCAACAAAAAGTAATAAAAATTCAATCTAATTATTCTGGCCAATATCTTGGCCAAAAGTAAGAATATCAAAATGAAATTTTACAGGCTTAAAGACAATTCATATCTGCATATGATGGTCAGATTTCATCAAGATATTTCCAAAATAACAAAAGTTATACCACTTTTACTAAGGCCACCCCCCTATTTTTGACAATTCAAAGATGTAACGCAGCAAAAACACGATTTTATGAAGTCTCATCTCAAATAATTATTATAAAATAGCCTTGATATTGACAGATGATCATTACTATTACTATTTAGAAAAGAAACAGGGTACCAGCGTAGCTGCACGTCACTGAGAAGTCACTTAGCAAGATGACAATCAAATTCTTAAAATAAGAAATAATAATGAATCTGTCAGATAATCAACAGGTCCATCAAGAACTCTTCATAGAGACTCAAAATAAGTTTTGGCACGGGTGGTGGGCACATTGAACACAAGTTGTGAAGCACTACCAAGTTCATTTGACAACAGTTATTTGTGATGAGACTTAAAAAATCGTGTTTTTGTCACTTTTTGTTGCGTTTGGTTTTTGAAACGTCAAAAAAAGGTGGGTGGTCTCACTAAAAGTGGCATAACTTTTGTTCAGTATTAAACATTGTGATAAAATCCGGCCACCATGTGTAAATATGAATTGTCTATAAGACTGTAAAATTTCATTTCGATTTTTTAAATTTTGGCCAAGATATTCGCAAAAAACCTTTAAAAAGTGCGTTTCGTTTTTGAAACGTCAAAAAACGGGGGGTCACCTCCCTAAAAGTGGCATAACTTTTGTTCTGTTTGAAATATTTTGATGAAATCTGGCCATCATATGTAAATATGAATTGTCTATAGGCATGTAAAATTTCATTCGAAAATTCTTAATTTTGGCCAAGATAGTGGCAAAAAACCTAGGGGGGTCTTTTTTTTTGGCGCACCCTGTATATATACGTCTTCCCCAAGGAAGGGGTTAATTAATAATACTCTATGACTATAATAATTTATAGCAATATAGCAACGTAATACAATGATCGTAGCGTACTGAACTACATGTATAAAAACTATATATGTATACAATTTAGTGGAAAATGATAATTATTATGTAGAAGACGAAGAAAAGATACCATGAAAAATTAAAGGTCGAAAGAATAAACTTAGAAATAGAAATCGCAGCAGTAGAAGAGGAAGAAACCGAAGTAGAGGAAGAGGAGGATCAGGAGGGGGAGAAGAAGAGAAGGACGACGAAGAAGAAGATGAAAAAGAAGAAAAAGAAGAAGAAAAAGAAAATAAAGAAAGAAGGAAACAATAAAAAAGCAGCGGAAGAAGAATTCATGAGTTACTTTTTAAAAGGCAGAAAGAAGAAGATGATGAAAAAGAAGAAAAAGAAGAAGAAAAAGAAGAATGGGAATAGGAGGAGAAGGAGGAGGAGGAAGAAGACGACGACTACGGTATTGCACATTTGCAGAAGTAGTTGCTATATAACTAACGAATGTAGGCCTAATGCTTGTGCCCGGGCATTTATTGATTTGTATGGCGTGCGTGCAGAGGTAATCATAATTTATAAATGAGAGAAGTTCAAAGTCTTAATGTTTTCATTTAACTGAGAAAATATTAAAATGGATGTTATAACTCGCACCATGCCGTATGCGGACTATTATCACTATAGGATAGAAGGGCCACACATGCGAATGAAGTGAAGACCTGGACTGCATGTTTAAAGAGAAGATGAGAAGGGGAAATGCCACGGAAGTATTGGCCAGAGACCACGTGGAACGACTTGCGGTGATTGATGATGCCGTGAAACGAAAGACAGAAGATCTGTGATAGACTATAATATACAGAAGGGAATGGAGAAGCTCCCGATGCGCAGACGCCAACTAGAAGGACTAAGTACTAAAACTTGTCTTTCAGTCAATGGATTTTTAAACGCTAAGCATTCTGTGGCCACTAATTCACTGCTTTATTAGTATTATTAGGCCTACACGGTGATCTCTCACTGTTGACCTTGTAAGTATACGACAATTTATAGATCTATAGCATCGCCAGTGGCAAATGTATATATACACTTACATGATGTTTTACACTTTTAACTATCAGTGTTGTCTTTTCTTCTTTTCTTCTTCTTCTCTTCTCTTTTCGATTGAGTTCTTTTCATCCTTTCCCTCTATTCTATTATCATTCTATCAGCTTCGATAATTAATTACAGCCATAATTTATCATGATTCACTCTTTGGATTTATGTCATGACGGTATTTGAATCCGAACTCTCGTGCGACAGTTCATGACTAACTACAATAGATCTATCTATACCATAATGACATAACAACATTTTAATTTGAACATACACATTATCACATGTTCGGTGTATTTAATTTTATCATTTTTTACAGAACGTTCATCGTTCATAGTCTCTGATATGCAAATGTCTGCTTTCGTCTTCAATATAATTATTATCATCAGGAATAGGCCTATTTATACAGCACAATACAAACGCCTAATGTGAAAACTTTATTGGTGGTAATCGACTTGTCACGCCAAAAACGTTTCTTCCCATCTGCGACTATTATTCAAATAAATGTTAAAAACGCAGGGAGATTATTCTGTCAAATTTATGACGCTAAATTGCTTTATTATCGCTGAAACTTGGTGCCTCACTTATAACTTGAATGCCCGTACTGGCAAATTCTGTCTATGTCTAGCTCTGAATGTTTTTGTCCTTATATCTTATGCGCCTACTACTGCGACCTGGTGGCGGACCGGTAACGCGTCCGCTCACAGAGCGGAAGGTTGTGGGTTCGACTCCGGGTAACGACCTTGGGCAAGCTGTTCACGCACACGTGCCTCTGTCACCAAGCAGTATAATTTGGTACCAGCGTAAGCTGGGAAGTAAACAGCAAGTCCTGCGATACACTGGCCCCGTGTCCAGGACCTTGGGATTCGTCCATTGCTGGCTCAGGGCTATGGAAAAGGAGATGAGCGCCTCCCTGTGTTCCTCATGGAACGGGTTGGGACTTTACTTTTACTATATTCTGGTACTGTGAACCTTGCGGTTCCTGTCCGTTTTTCTTATTATTTTGTCTGCCTTTATCTTTCCATAATATATTTTACGAACTTGAGCGTTAATGTATCTGAATATCCGTGTTACCATTTTTCGAGCAATCCATCGGCGCATTAGTATACTTCTGTAGAATCTCTCGCTGAGCAGGTCCCTGATTTTGTCCGGACAGGTTGAGCGGGACATGCTCCGTCTCCGACACTTCATTGTCGAATCCCTGCTTCGGCGATCCGGGTTTCGTGGAGCAGCGACACATCTTGACGAGGATCTTGCGGAATTTCTTTCCGACGAGGCAATAGATGACGAAGTTGACGGACGAGTTGACGGCCAACAGAGTGTTACTGGCGGCGTTGGCGTAGCGCATCACGTCGATGTTGACGCTCACGGTTGGCGCGAATTCCGAGATGGTAAACGCGATTCTGACGCCGAGATCTGGCAGCTGACAGACGATGAAGACGGTAACAACAACGATAAGCATCATCGTGATGTTCTCTCGGTGCTTCGATCGCTTCGTGAGGTCCCGATGCCTGCGTCGGATGACCTGCAGTTCACGCATCAGTCGTCCGTTGAGAACGATGAGGGTCGTGAGAGGTCCGACGGTGCGAAAGATGAAGTAGCAGACGGTCTTGTAGATGAGAAAGTAGAGCCGGCTGTTGCGAAACTCCGTCTTCTGCGTCGAAACGATGATCTCTCCCGTCTCGCAGTCCGTCCGGTACACGATCTCTCTCTCGAGGAAACGCGGGATGTTGTAGACGGTCGCCGTCACAAGTATGACGGCGACGGCCACCTTCGCGCGCGCCAGGCTTCTCCAATGGTTCTGCCACGGAAGGCAGACGGCCACATAGCGATCAACGGTGACTAGCAACACGAGCCAGACGGCGCCCGTCTGCGCGATCGACGCAACGCCCCACGAGTATGGCTCAACGTAGGGAAAGACGACCTTGAGCAAACGAGGTCCCCAGTCCGTCAGGTCATGCACCGTCTTGACGGGTTGGATGAAGAGGCATGCGGCCAGGTAGACGATGTCGACAGCGGCCAACGTCTGAAGCAACCAATTCGTCGTGTTCTGCTTCTCCTGATCGCGGTTGAGTACGACGATGGAGAGGACGTTCCCTATGAAGCCGGCCAGACAGAGAACGCCAACGATGTAGACGTCCATGACGATCTTGTACATGCCGTACATGTACGATGGCGGCGCCAGAGAAACGTTCGACACCGACCGCGTGCAGTTTTCCATCAGCGGGTCGTTCGACAAGAGGTAAGCGTCGTCGTCTCCGTTGAGGCTTTCGTCGTCGTCGGCCGAGATCGAGAAAGACCAGACGTCGTCGCCAGGGTCCATCGTAGAGTTCAACATCATTCTGACGATGCTTTCTGATCGGAGAGGGATACAGATTCTAGATGATTATATTTTGTATATTTACAGTCTGTCAGTTGCGACTATAGTTATGGAGAAAGATTAAGGAGACTAACTAAGGAGACTAATAGGGAGACTAATTAAGGAAACTAACTAAGGATACTAATTAAAGAGACTAATTAAGGAGACAAACTAAGGAGACTAATTAAGGAGACTAATTAAGGAGGCTAATTAAGGAGATTCATGCGACGATTGGTTGGATTTCGGAAATCGCTCGATGTTTCTCTGAAAAAATAGACAGCAGAGAATATCATATCGAAAGAAACCGCACCAACTCGTAAATATATATATATAATTATATATATTATATACAATAGGTGTCATAACAAATATCCATATATATTATATATATGACGAGAGAGATCAGTAGTTAAGTAGTTAGGAGTTAGATTGCATGCTATAGTCATAGTAGGCCTATATTGTACCCATGAGCGGAGTTTATCAGGGGCTAGGGGCTAAACCCTAAGAAGGTCGCAAAAAATTGACACAGGATTTCTAAGAAGAGAAAGAACAAAATTGTATAATTTCACGACATTTCATGTAAAGACTAAAAAATTATCAACGTTTTCCGGAAAAGGCCTTCAGAAATTTGTTCGATGAAAATATTGTCGGCGCCACTCGTAAGCCCGTTATTTTTAGCCCCTCTCCCCAAAGAACTGAAAGTCTGAAACCAAAGTCCTCCCATGATTGTACTGTTTTTCAATGCGAGACATGCAGTATGTGAACCTGTTTCAAAACATCTTTAAAAAACCCGTTTAATCCGAATTTTGCCTACTACTTGCCAACCCTTCCTCAGGCCTATCGTGGAATTGTCATCCCTCCTGAATGGGGGCCACCCGTGTTACCTGCGTTGCAATTTATCTTTTTTCAATTGTATTTTTGTTGTGTCTAATTTTGTGCATATTAATTGGTTTACAAAAGTTGCAATAATAAATTGATTGATTGGTTGATTGATTGTTTGATTGGTGAATGGACATCCGTTGGATATGCGCCTATAATAATAGGCATATAATATATTAGGCTATTATAGGCGCATCGCCAACGGAAGTCAAATCAATATGATTGATTATACTAATTATACGCTTAGAAATAATGCCAATGCATTTGGCATTTGACAAGTTGCTGAAATCTAATATTTTTGCCGCTGTTGGACTCGGAGTGCAATAATAAATTGCTGAGTAGATTTCTTGATGAGACGCTATACACATTTTTTAAATGAATGAATTTAATAAATAAATACACACTTTCATTCTCACATAATGCATACTTAGACTACATAGGTCTACTTAGGCTTAGGCCTACATACAAATATATATGCATTCATACATACGTACATACCAAGTATGTATATAATGAGTATGCATAGGCCTAAATACATTGGTATTGGCATTAAGCCTCAATGTTTCGGTACGAAAAGGTGTTGTAAAGTAAGGACTACATGTACTTGGAGAATTCGTTTATCGCATTTTCCGCTAATGGCTGTCAGAGACCTGGGACTCGGTTTAATGGATCTTTCTGTTGAGGAGCAAACAGGACGGCTACTGAACAACAATACAACAAAGATTGACAGAGGCACGGATCGCGTGTCCATCCAATAATAGATGGCGCTTCAAACAGAGAGGCGCTCTATGCAAATATTTGCTCCTTTCGCGTCCATCTTGTACTGTTGTACGGGATGACATTCAATCTGTCTTCAATTCAATGCTTTTGCACTTTTTTGCACTCGATATTATCAAGAAATATTTGCGCTGCTGACGTAGAAATAATGTTTCCAAATTTTCTTTCCAGAATGATCTATAGAAGTAGGCCTACGCGAAAAATTTCATGGAAGATTATATATTTTCTTTGTCCGTGTGAGGTGACGTTGGACGAATGACTATGAATGATAGGTGGAGTCGATGCTTAACGCGCTACCTATCCAATCGGAAGAAAATGTCGTGGTTGGACCTAACAGTGACTGTTGTGGCGCAATAATATGTCGGCTAGAAAGCTCTAAAGCTCCGAATAATTGTCATTCTCCACCGATCGAGCGCTCCACTGTCGTCTCCGCCATAAAGTACAAATAATTCATGAATCGGCGAAATGAATAGAAATTGCCATTTTCACGTTCTTTCATGCCGGTTGCCTTTTTAAAGTTTCATTACGCACATTTTTGCGACGATAGACGTTTTTGTAGCAGTGTAATGGCTTAAGCATTTGCTGGTTTATTCCCATCTATTCCTGGGTTCGCTTCCTTTGTACCACACCATGCTTTGTAGTATGAGAATTGTGGAAAAATAACTGGGGGGGGAGGGTTGGCCTATGATAAACTTGAAATTGGCGTATGAAAAACATACTTTAACATGGGGCTCTAAAAATGACTGGGGGGGTTGAACCCCCCCCCCCAACCCCCCGGCAATTCTCACCCTGCTTTGTACCTTGCTTTCTTGAGGTTTGAACGGACGCCCGTTTGCCTTTCCACTGGATTCGAATCATATCCGAATTCGAATTGTACGGCTATAGTGACGACTATTGACTGGTGACCTTCAGCTTAATTACAGTGGCAGCTTGTAGGCCTAGGCATTATTTTATTAGGCCTAATAACATTATGGGGTAATAAATCTATGATCCATAGGATTACAGATTTTTATTATCATTACAACAAGGATAATTATAATAATAATATTATAACAAGCCGTTTAGCCGTTCCAGAATACAATTTTTTTAAGTCTCCGGATAATTTTTTTAAATCCCGAGGGATCTGAGATACCTCGGGTAAAAAACAATAACAACAATAATAATGTTAATACTAATAACAACAGTAGTAACCTATGTTTAGTAGTAGCCTAGCAGTAACTGCAACAGCACTGCAGCAGCTTAGATCAGAATAAGTGGCCTGGAATGCACCACAAGCAAAAACTTAAAGAGCAGGACTCGTCAACTACTTTCATTCGTTTGTTTCGGAGATCTTATGTAGCGCCCGTTCCAGATAACTGCTCAAGAGCACTCCCATCTCATTCGCAGGCTGAAAAGAACTTGGATCTGTGCATTGTGCATGCAAAATAGTTCTGTCTACAATATAGGATCTATAGGCTATTAAAATGCAGTTCGATCACGAAATGCGTAACAAGATCCAATAAATAAAACCTCGAATTGTGAATCACGCTGTGTCTATAAGGCATGCAGCTGAAACCTCGGAACTGTAAAGAAAGGCAATCAACATGCCATTAAAACTGTAAAGAAAGGCAATCAACATGCCATTAAAACTGTAAAGAAAGGCAATCAACATGCCATTAAAACTGTAAAGAAAGGCAATCAACATGCCATTAAAACTGTAAAGAAAGGCAATCAACATGCCATTAAAACTGTAAAGAAAGGCAATCAACATGCCATTAAAACTGTAAAGAAAGGCAATCAACATGCCATTAAAACTGTAAAGAAAGGCAATCAACATGCCATTAAAACTGTAAAGAAAGGCAATCAACATGCCATTAAGACTGTAAAGAAAGGCAATCAACATGCCATTAAAACTGTAAAGAAAGGCAATCAACATGCCATTAAAACTGTAAAGAAAGGCAATCAACATGCCATTAAAACTGTAAAGAAAGGCAATCAACATGCCATTAAAACTGTAAAGAAAGGCAATCAACATGCCATTAAAACTGTAAAGAAAGGCAATCAACATGCCATTAAAACTGTAAAGAAAGGCAATCAACATGCCATTAAAACTGTAAAGAAAGGCAATCAACATGCCATTAAAACTGTAAAGAAAGGCAATCAACATGCCATTAAGACTGTAAAGAAAGGCAATCAACATGCCATTAAAACTGTAAAGAAAGGCAATCAACATGCCATTAAAACTGTAAAGAAAGGCAATCAACATGCCATTAAAACTGTAAAGAAAGGCAATCAACATGCCATTAAAACTGTAAAGAAAGGCAATCAACATGCCATTAAAACTGTAAAGAAAGGCAATCAACATGCCATTAAAACTGTAAAGAAAGGCAATCAACATGCCATTAAAACTGTAAAGAAAGGCAATCAACATGCCATTAAAACTGTAAAGAAAGGCAATCAACATGCCATTAAGACTGTAAAGAAAGGCAATCAACATGCCATTAAAACTGTAAAGAAAGGCAATCAACATGCCATTAAAACTGTAAAGAAAGGCAATCAACATGCCATTAAAACTGTAAAGAAAGGCAATCAACATGCCATTAAAACTGTAAAGAAAGGCAATCAACATGCCATTAAAACTGTAAAGAAAGGCAATCAACATGCCATTAAAACTGTAAAGAAAGGCAATCAACATGCCATTAAAACTGTAAAGAAAGGCAATCAACATGCCATTAAAACTGTAAAGAAAGGCAATCAACATGCCATTAAAACTGTAAAGAAAGGCAATCAACATGCCATTAAAACTGTAAAGAAAGGCAATCAACATGCCATTAAAACTGTAAAGAAAGGCAATCAACATGCCATTAAAACTGTAAAGAAAGGCAATCAACATGCCATTAAAACTGTAAAGAAAGGCAATCAACATGCCATTAAAACTGTAAAGAAAGGCAATCAACATGCCATTAAGACTGTAAAGAAAGGCAATCAACATGCCATTAAGACTGTAAAGAAAGGCAATCAACATGCCATTAAAACTGTAAAGAAAGGCAATCAACATGCCATTAAAACTGTAAAGAAAGGCAATCAACATGCCATTAAAACTGTAAAGAAAGGCAATCAACATGCCATTAAAACTGTAAAGAAAGGCAATCAACATGCCATTAAAACTGTAAAGAAAGGCAATCAACATGCCATTAAAACTGTAAAGAAAGGCAATCAACATGCCATTAAAACTGTAAAGAAAGGCAATCAACATGCCATTAAAACTGTAAAGAAAGGCAATCAACATGCCATTAAAACTGTAAAGAAAGGCAATCAACATGCCATTAAAACTGTAAAGAAAGGCAATCAACATGCCATTAAAACTGTAAAGAAAGGCAATCAACATGCCATTAAAACTGTAAAGAAAGGCAATCAACATGCCATTAAAACTGTAAAGAAAGGCAATCAACATGCCATTAAAACTGTAAAGAAAGGCAATCAACATGCCATTAAAACTGTAAAGAAAGGCAATCAACATGCCATTAAAACTGTAAAGAAAGGCAATCAACATGCCATTAAAACTGTAAAGAAAGGCAATCAACATGCCATTAAAACTGTAAAGAAAGGCAATCAACATGCCATTAAAACTGTAAAGAAAGGCAATCAACATGCCATTAAAACTGTAAAGAAAGGCAATCAACATGCCATTAAAACTGTAAAGAAAGGCAATCAACATGCCATTAAAACTGTAAAGAAAGGCAATCAACATGCCATTAAAACTGTAAAGAAAGGCAATCAACATGCCATTAAAACTGTAAAGAAAGGCAATCAACATGCCATTAAAACTGTAAAGAAAGGCAATCAACATGCCATTAAAACTGTAAAGAAAGGCAATCAACATGCCATTAAGACTGTAAAGAAAGGCAATCAACATGCCATTAAAACTGTAAAGAAAGGCAATCAACATGCCATTAAAACTGTAAAGAAAGGCAATCAACATGCCATTAAAACTGTAAAGAAAGGCAATCAACATGCCATTAAAACTGTAAAGAAAGGCAATCAACATGCCATTAAAACTGTAAAGAAAGGCAATCAACATGCCATTAAAACTGTAAAGAAAGGCAATCAACATGCCATTAAAACTGTAAAGAAAGGCAATCAACATGCCATTAAAACTGTAAAGAAAGGCAATCAACATGCCATTAAAACTGTAAAGAAAGGCAATCAACATGCCATTAAAACTGTAAAGAAAGGCAATCAACATGCCATTAAAACTGTAAAGAAAGGCAATCAACATGCCATTAAAACTGTAAAGAAAGGCAATCAACATGCCATTAAAACTGTAAAGAAAGGCAATCAACATGCCATTAAAACTGTAAAGAAAGGCAATCAACATGCCATTAAGACTGTAAAGAAAGGCAATCAACATGCCATTAAGACTGTAAAGAAAGGCAATCAACATGCCATTAAAACTGTAAAGAAAGGCAATCAACATGCCATTAAAACTGTAAAGAAAGGCAATCAACATGCCATTAAAACTGTAAAGAAAGGCAATCAACATGCCATTAAAACTGTAAAGAAAGGCAATCAACATGCCATTAAAACTGTAAAGAAAGGCAATCAACATGCCATTAAAACTGTAAAGAAAGGCAATCAACATGCCATTAAAACTGTAAAGAAAGGCAATCAACATGCCATTAAAACTGTAAAGAAAGGCAATCAACATGCCATTAAAACTGTAAAGAAAGGCAATCAACATGCCATTAAAACTGTAAAGAAAGGCAATCAACATGCCATTAAGACTGTAAAGAAAGGCAATCAACATGCCATTAAAACTGTAAAGAAAGGCAATCAACATGCCATTAAAACTGTAAAGAAAGGCAATCAACATGCCATTAAAACTGTAAAGAAAGGCAATCAACATGCCATTAAAACTGTAAAGAAAGGCAATCAACATGCCATTAAAACTGTAAAGAAAGGCAATCAACATGCCATTAAAACTGTAAAGAAAGGCAATCAACATGCCATTAAAACTGTAAAGAAAGGCAATCAACATGCCATTAAAACTGTAAAGAAAGGCAATCAACATGCCATTAAGACTGTAAAGAAAGGCAATCAACATGCCATTAAAACTGTAAAGAAAGGCAATCAACATGCCATTAAAACTGTAAAGAAAGGCAATCAACATGCCATTAAAACTGTAAAGAAAGGCAATCAACATGCCATTAAAACTGTAAAGAAAGGCAATCAACATGCCATTAAAACTGTAAAGAAAGGCAATCAACATGCCATTAAAACTGTAAAGAAAGGCAATCAACATGCCATTAAGACTGTAAAGAAAGGCAATCAACATGCCATTAAAACTGTAAAGAAAGGCAATCAACATGCCATTAAGACTGTAAAGAAAGGCAATCAACATGCCATTAAAACTGTAAAGAAAGGCAATCAACATGCCATTAAAACTGTAAAGAAAGGCAATCAACATGCCATTAAAACTGTAAAGAAAGGCAATCAACATTCAATTAAAACTGTAAAGAAAGGCAATCAACATGCCATTAAGACTGTAAAGAAAGGCAATCAACATGCCATTAAGACTGTAAAGAAAGGCAATCAACATGCCATTAAAACTGTAAAGAAAGGCAATCAACATGCCATTAAGACTGTAAAGAAAGGCAATCAACATGCCATTAAGACTGTAAAGAAAGGCAATCAACATGCCATTAAAACTGTAAAGAAAGGCAATCAACATGCCATTAAAACTGTAAAGAAAGGCAATCAACATGCCATTAAAACTGTAAAGAAAGGCAATCAACATGCCATTAAAACTGTAAAGAAAGGCAATCAACATGCCATTAAAACTGTAAAGAAAGGCAATCAACATGCCATTAAAACTGTAAAGAAAGGCAATCAACATGCCATTAAGACTGTAAAGAAAGGCAATCAACATGCCATTAAAACTGTAAAGAAAGGCAATCAACATGCCATTAAGACTGTAAAGAAAGGCAATCAACATGCCATTAAGACAGCATTTTAAGAGAAGACAAGTCGTTTTTTCACGATTGCAATTCATTTATTTCGAAGTAATGTTTACCAACGAGATTTCCCCATTGTGTCCCATTCCACCAATTGCACAGCTTCTTAGATCTTCCAGACTATACAGTTGAGTAGTGGACAATCCATCAATTCGCACGGTCTTTTCTTGTGGACTGGAACCGCTCCGACAGCGAATTGCCAATTTTGCCCGACGCTCAGGGATTCCTGAAACCCGGGCGAATCCGGACCCTCCGCCCCTCGGTAGGCAGAGGAATAATAATGGAGCTATAAAAATCGCTCATCAAACCGAAGATGTGTAACGATGTTAGACGATATACGAAAGCAAGTTTACGGCGACGCGAGAAAAACCTTGAAGGATGAATACATATTATATGCGATCGATAACATCGTTGCATGTGATCGCTTTGCCTAAGTATCTTAGGGCGTTGGACGGATTAATTTAATCAGAGGGTTAATTAATCGTTACAGTGCAGATCGCATACTTGACGCATTGGAGCAGAATTGATTATTGCGGTAGCTTAACATTGCGCAGGCATTTTTATGGCAATGGAAAGTCTTCTTTGCATGTTCGAGTGGATGACATGAAATCCGTTATGGAGAAATGACATACACTGTAGCTGAGGCCATGATAAAAATTCCAATAGCTGCACATTCTTTGCAACGACACTGTTAAAAGGAACGGAAGATGTGTAGGCTATGGTAGTGGTGGCAGATTGTAATATTGTCCATACTTTCGGATATGAAGCGCTACATCCAATTTGCGGTACAACAACAGATGACTTCTTGGATGACTTACAAGACAACAGTTGTTATAGGCTTAATTAATTATAAGTTTTCTTTATGATCACATTGACCAGCAGTGGCGGATCCAGAACTGTTTCAAGGGGGGCCAAAATCTTGGGAAAAACCAAGAAAATTTATAAGAAAAAGTTATTTTTAGCCATCTGCCAAAATTTTCGGGGAAATCATACCATTTCATCCGCCAAAAAAGAAGTTGATGACCTTTATTTATTTATTATTTTTAGTCGTCTGCCAAAATTTTCGGGGAAATCATACCATTTCATCCGCCAAAAAAGGTGATGACCTTTTTTTTTAGTCCTCAACTTGAAAACCGAGCGGGGGCCACGTCCCATACAATTTTCCGAATAGGGGGGGCCAATATCCATTGTACCCATATTCGTATTGCTAACTTCGGACCAAATGGGGGGGCACGTCCCATGGCAGTTTTCAATGGGGGGCCATGGCCGGATTGGCCCCCTCTGGATCCGCCCCTGATTATCACAGCTGCTTTTAGTCATCAGTAACTTGTCCACTGGCTGGCGGTTACCTCTCCTGTAAAATAGAATGATATATTGAGCTTGTTACATCATAGGTTCCTCCGGTTGTGGATTAACTATAAGCAGAAAACCTTGGCCTTTAAGCCTTGGGAGGGACAGTGACTGGGTCTCCTCCCCACAATTTTCTGAGCTATTTCATAGATATTGGGAACTGCTATAGCTAATGCGATTGCTACGTCTTGTAGAAAGACGATATTTCGCGAATTATGAATAATGGAAACTTGACTCAGTAGGTTTGAAAGGCTTACAACAGGCGTTTATGTGACCACTGATAGATACGTCGGGAGGGACTGCCTTCCTTCCCTCCACAGAATTTATGCCTCTGTTTTTCTTTATAGTAGTACTATTATTCCAACTAATTTCAAAACATTCAGCAAAATCTGAATTTCGTGGATTTTCGATAAAACAGAAGAGGAGGCAACGACGATACGGAATTCATTTCCACTAACGACAAGCAATCACCAAATTTACAAATATTAAAAACGCTGCGTTAGTTCTCATCAATAGGAAATAATTATTCTGTCTTGTCGCATCATGCTGTTGATATTAAAGTTGTTCTATAGAAATCAACAATTTGTATGCACTGTTAGCTTTTTGATCAATCGAGAATTCCTTTGAGTCTGGTTTAGATTTCAAGATTTTACTAGACTATCACGTTCCAGTTGCGCCTTTGAAGAAGTTGGTTCCAACTTTTTTTGTTCATTACTACGATCTCGTCGATCTGACATGTTTCGCTATGCTCTATTGTACAACAGGATTGTTAACTCTTTTATTATAGAGCTCTGCATTGTTGCTTGCATGTCAGCAGTTTACGTTGCGCCTATGCCATTGCATGTGCCGTGTCTTGGGCCACAAAGGGTAAAAAATGATTTATTGATTTGCGATTACAATATACAATAAGCTTACAATATAGACAAAACGCCATCATATGATACTTTAGTAGCCTACAGTTCAAACAAAATTAGACTTTCTGATTTCGTCATAACTCGTAAATACCCAGAATTTTCTCGAGATAATTATACAATGTTAAAACCGACCTATTATAATTATTGTCTTTTAACTAGACTAATCTATAGCGAGGGATGTAGCACAGATGAAATAGCCTACATTGAGCTACCAACCTGAGTGTTAATTTCTCTGCTTTGCAGTCTTAGTTCCACTGTTTTGCTGCTTTACTTCCACTGTTTTGCTCTCATTCACCGGATGACTTTAGTTTTCTCTTCAAATCCAATGCGATTAACCAGTGGATGCGCGCATGCCCCGAGTGACGAACACTGCTGCTGCCAGCGAAGCAGCGCTGTGCTCAGCAAAGCCATTATTCGCTCAAGCAGCGCTGACCGAAGCGCTATTCTATGATTAACTGAGCGCTTGGAGGAGACAGCAGACGCACTGACGTAGCGCTACCAGACATACAACTGATAGACAACAAGCCAACAACTCAACATACCAGAGGTCAACTTAGTAATAACCAAATGCCAACCAACCATATGTCAATCACTATATCATCAAGCGTCAACAATCCAGATGCATACATGTACACATCAGCATATCAATCTAGCAATGCATGAAACGTCAACCAACGAATGTCAACCAACATATCAAAAGTCAATCAAACAAATGCCAACCAATTATGTCAAGGGTCAATGAACCAAATGTATACATAATCGTATCAATATGTCAAGTGCCAATCAGGCAAATGTCAACCAATGCATCAGACATCAATCAACCAGATGTCAACAAACCAAATATCAATCAATATATCAATCAATAATATTATATATGAACCAAAATGTATATACAACAGCATATCAATTAAAAATACATAAATATATAACAAAAGCCATTCAAGCCAATCTCAGCTGATTCATCAAACGTCAACCAACGCTACGTCAACCAAAGCCACGTCAACCAACCAAAGCTACGTCAACCAACCAAAGCTACGTCAACCAACCAATGCTACGTCAACCAACCAAAACGAACGTCAACCCACGAGCCAACCAACCAATCAACCACCGTCAATCGACCAACCATTTGCAGTCCGTGCTCCCATCAGCCCCCCCACCCACTCCACCCCACCCACTCCACCCCACCCCAGCATCTCCAGTGAGTCACAAAGTATCCGCCAACCTCTGCTAACCGGCGCTTAAACTGAGTCACGTTGAATGGGTCTCCAGTGACTGACCCTATAGTGGCTCTCAAGCCACAATAAATCTCCATTATACAGGGTGGTCCAAAATAAACCGCACAGTGACAGTTTTCTTGATATAATGTATAACAATTCAATGTTTAATGCCATTTTTCTTACTTATTTACATATTTTCTCTTACGTCATTATTGACTTCACCATTGTTTATCATAGTTTATGGTAAAGAAGTTGTTGTTTATAAGATATTGTGATCATGGGACGCTTAACTGAGAATGACCATTGTCTAATTTGGATTCTACGAACTCAGAAACATGTGCCCCCCCAAACAGCCCGGACTTGAATCCAGTCGACTACGCTGTTTGGGGCGCCCTTCAACAGATGGTATACCGTCGTAAAAGTTTCACCACAGTGGATCAGCTGAAAGAAACAATCGTCACAGAGTGGACCAAGCTGTCACAGCGTTTCATTGACCGCGCAATCGATCAATGGCGTCGTCGGCTTCAATGCGTCGTCGAGCAGCAAGGAGGACACATTGAACATTTTATGTAACGAAATCCATCCATGTAATGTTACAGTAAAAATAATTGCTGCGTTTTTGTGAATTTTCACGGTTATATTTGAATTGGTCTGAATAGAGTACTATCAATTTATCATTGTGCGGTTTATTTTGGACCACCCTGTATGTCTCAAAATGATGGCCAAGTATGCTATGCATATCAGTCAGTGGCGGATACAGAACTGTTTAAAGGGGGCCAAAATCTTTGGTCATGGGTTAAAAAAAGGTGATGGCATTTTTTTAGTCATCCGGACGAAAACCGAATGGGGGACCACGATCCATGCAATTTTTTTAATGGGGGCCATGACACTCCTATTCGCATTACTAATTTCAAACCGAATGGGGGACACGTCCCATAACATTTGTAAATGGGGCCATGGCCGGATTGCCCCCTCTGGATCCGCCCCTGAAATCAGTATACATATCCATCTAATAAATCCATAAATATTCATCTAGGCCTAATAGATTCAAGTTATTCTCACTATACAATATACATTTATATGTTGGTATATCAACATATTTTGTACTTAAATTCATGTGTAAAAATTCACATACATGTATCTGTACAAATATTGCAGAATATTATACATAATATAATGATAATGACGCTGACGACACTTATTTACATGTAGGCTACTTCGACTTAGTCCTTTCCGTGCAGGTCTGCACATCGGGCAACGCATCTCCTCCACGCGTCTCTGTCCATTGTCAGTTCTTCAGCCTCCTCCCATGACATCTCCAGGCATCTCAAGTCATCTTTGATAGTGTTCAGACGCCACTATTGATAATAATATATGCGATGATGATGGTAATGCTAGCACTGGTTAAGTCGACAGCTTCTGTGGCCTTTCACAATTCGATCTATCGAACCTCTGAGCAAATTCCTCTGAGCACATTCCTCTCATGGCACTGCTTGCAAGATTCGAAAGTCAAACGGGTAAGGCGGACCAAGACAATTAAGTGAGTGCATAGACACAAATCGAACTGATGTCCTAATGTTGCGAATATAACACGCACTCGTATATAGCACGCACTCGTATATAACACGCACTCGTATATAACACGCACTCGTATATAACACGCACTCGTATATAACACGCACTCGTATATAACACGCACTCGTATATAACACGTACTCGTATATAGCACGCGCGTTATTAGCCTATAACCCGCCAATATAAGAGATTTGAATAAAAGATGAATTATCACGCATGCATTCTGATGCGTCTACCTAGAAGACAGTGGACGAACGTGTGTGCTAATGTTAATGCTATTTTTTAAAACCTTTTACCATTTCTTTTTGGAATAATAACCTAGCATAACTGTTTCTATTTATAGCATACACATAATAAAATAATCTATTTTGATCAATAGAGTTTTGCAAAGAAAGTGAAGATTATTTGCAAAAACTGAACATTTAAATCAAGTTTTCAATGTATAGGCCTACTTTTTCTGTATTAAGAGAAATGGTTTTTTAATGACTTATTTACAAGTATCTTCACAAAGACGGGTCTTCTCGTCAAAAGATTACAGTATTATTATAATAGCGTAGTGGCATTGAAAACAAGACTTCCACATTGTGTTTATATGCATGTCCTTCGCAATGCCATGTCTTTTGATTGTGGCAGGAGCAATTAAAAATGGACCGTAGAACGACTTTGAACGAAGCGAGTCTTCAATACAAGCAGGCTCGATCAAACAGAGCCATATTTGTACGTGCATCCTTTCATTGTGTCCGGGCAGTTATTTACCGGAACATAATATAAGCTTACTGTTTGTCGATGTAACAGAAAACCGAATTTCGATGAACCGTTTTAGTACATTATTGTTCCTGCAGTCGATGTCAGTGACGATCTTTTGATCTTTTCATGTGTTTGATGTCTACCGCCAAAAATCTACGCTGCTGACCAAGATCAAAGAAGTCTTACCTATTGTTAAAATGGCTGACTCGGCCGATGACACCGAAAAGAAAAATTAACTAGAGTGCTCGATTATTTCTGGAATACTTTGCGCAGTATCAAATATAAGATATAATGCTTCCTTGATCTTTATACCAAGAACAGAGCTACTAATGATAATGCACAATACTGCCTGTGCTATTTTGTTGATGGCTATAAATAAGAAATTTAAAAAAATTAATTAGAATTCATGCACGGTAAAATTTTGATTTTATATTACCGGCGGGGTAGTGCTTAAATTTCTTTAACTGTGAAGGTCTATCGTTCTGCGGCTTTTCATATTACTTACATTTTAATGATAATAGTAAATTAATGAGCTAATCAGCTAACTAATACAAATCTACAAGTGATTTGAATTCAGACTTTAATTATGTTTATTGAGGCAAAATTGGACATGCAGCGGCTCCGAATTATCCTTGAATTCCCGATAATTTTATAGGCCTAGAACCCTATCGTAGAAGAGGTTAAACCATTGAACCATTTGAAAATGATCACCACGACAATTTGTATTAAATCGCAGGGAAAATCGCTTTCTCAAATGGTTAGAAAAGCAAAGACCTGCCATGATTTGCAGCTGAATTCATCGATTATTTTAAATTGTTTTGTGTAAAATAATAATCGAACATAACCCAAAAATAAATAACTTAACCGCAATCTTGACCAAACCCGACTCACCAAATTCCATTAACTTTTGACTCAAACCGATCTCATCCGACCCAACCCGTGATCCCCGTGATCCGCTCGATCCGCAGGCCCTATATAAATTGCACTGTTCACAAGACTTTGTCACCGAACGTTAAGGCTTCGAGCCTTTCCAAGAAGCTTATCTCTAATCTCCAACACGGTATCTTGATTAGCCGGAGAAGAGGCAGATCTCTTTCGGTGATGTGCAGTATTCAATAGTCTATAGGCTGCCAGATAAATCCGAGGATGGACCGAGACCCAATAGAAGTGCCATTTCACAGTGCTTTCACGGGATGACCGCGGCTGGGTACAGTGAGTAATCAGCCTCATGCACTATTTCAACTCTCTCTCAGAGTCTCAGCTGATTCCCAATCGATAGCTACTCGATTGTGTGTCTTTTGGTGCGGAGTTTCAAATGGGATTCTGTGTGCTTTCATAGTTTTATGAGTTTCAAACGACATGCACTTGAGTTAGGTTTTATTCGAAGCAAAACAAGCTCCTATCTATAACATCATCAATGTATGGTATACATGAATCTCTAAATCATCTTCGTCTTTCTCGTCGTCTTCTTGTTTCTGTTTTCTCTCCTTCTGCAATGAATCCAAACACACGTCATACTGAAGCATTATGCCACCGTTCTCATTTAAATATACAATAATGTAGGCTAAGCCAGTGTTTATAAATACAGCGAATAAATATGCTAATCAACGACAACGAATATTGCGATTTACAAATGCCATAAAGTCATCATCATACATATGAAAGAATTGCATATAATACACAGCAATTGTATTCGTCGCACACGAATCTCACAGCGAGAATTAGTTGCCGGTCGGGCATTATAATATCCCACCAAATGCCGAAATATCCAATGAAACGCGAGACCTCCTCGTCCCAGCTAATAAATTCCGTTTCCGTTTTTCCAATGCCCCCGAGTGCGTTGTGCCGCTGCCTCATTCATTGTGCGTCATCCCAAGGGTAATGGAGGCATGTGGAGACCGACGCTATACATGACAAACAGCAGAGGAAAGAAGAATGGAAGATGGAAAAACAATGGAGGCGGAGAACGAAGGAAGCTGCTGGAAGGACAGCGTGTGTCTCTCCCATGTGGTCTTCGTCGTTGTGTGTGGAGATCGTGCTGCGTCAAAGAGTAAGAATAGGAAAACTAACAATCTAATAACCCGCTGAATGCAATAGAAGAGGCTTTACAATGCTTTAGGATACGTAATGTTCAGCATTAGGAAAGCGTAGCTATTGTCTTTTAGTCTGTTCCCTGTCTGTGTCTACGTCTCTGTGTCCGGTCTTTTGCATGTCTTGTTAACGGATACTAACTCCTGTTCATCAAAACCAGAACAATGCTGAGCTCAAGGATTTTCAGTGTCTTCACCGAAACGTTCAGCATTCACTATTCATTACTACACGTCACGTAGTGTGCTACATACATACATACATACATACATACATACATACATACATACATAATTACATACATACATACATACATACATACATACATACATACATACATACATACATACATACATACATACATACGCCATACATACATACATACATACATACATACATACATACATACATACATACATACATACATACATACATACATACATACATACATACATACATACATACATACATACATACATACATACATACATACATACATACATACATACATACATACATACATACATACATACATACATACATACATACATACATACATACATACATACATACATACAAACATACATACATACATACATACATACATACATACATACATACATACATACATACATACATACATACATACATACATACATACGCCATACATACATACATACATACATACATACATACATACATACATACATACATACATACATACATACATACATACATACATACAAACATACATACATACATACATACATACATACATACATACATACATACATACATACATACATACATACATACATACATACATACATACATACATACATACATACATACATACATACATACATACATACATACATACATACATACATACATACATACATACATACATACATACATACATACATACATACATACATACATACATACATACATACATACATACATACATACATACATACATACATACATACATACATACATACATACATACATACATACATACATACATACATACATACATACATACATACATACATACATACATACATACATACATACATACATACATACATACATACATACATACATACATACATACATACATACATACATACATACATACATACATACATACATACATACATACATACATACATACATACATACATACATACATACATACATATATACAATTATACATACATATATATATATATATAACTCAGTCTCACCCAGCACGTTAACCTTGTCGCTCGAAGCTGTTATTATCAGCTTCGTCAACTCCGAGTGATTGCCCGCTCTCTCTCTCTTTCATGATGCGCTAGTTGTGCTTGTTCACGCCTTTGTAACTAGTCGTATTGATCATTGTTGCTCAATCCTTGTTGGCCTTCCCCTTGGGGTTCTGGGACGGTTAGATCGGGTTCTGCGCTCTGCTGCCCGCCTCATCGGACGAATTCCTAAATTTTCGTCTGTCTCTGGCTACATGCGTGATGTGCTGCATTGGTTGCCAATAGCCCAACGCATCCATTACCGAATTGCTGCCCTTGTTTCTCGCTGTATTCTTGGTTGTGCTCCATCTTACCTGCGTGTCCTCTGTCGTCCAGTCTCTGACATTGAAGCGCGTCGGGCTCTTCGCTCCGCTGCGAAGGGACAACTGCTTGTTCCACGGGCTCGCTTAGCTACCAGACGGCACCGAGCCTTCTCGGTTGTGGGGCCGTCAATCTGGAATGACCTCCCCCCAAACCTCCATCTCCTCCACCTGACCAGTCAATCTTTATTTCTCAACTCTCTTAAATCTTTTTTCTTTAGTCGTGGCTGGGCTGGGAGCGCCTCTGAGTAGTTTCTTGAAGAGGCGCTATATAAATTCTAATAATGAATGAATGAATGAATGAATATATACAATTTTATACAATTTTATACATACATACATTGCACCATTTTTGTGTACACTTAGGCTACTTAGACTTAGTTCCTCCAGTTCCGATCGGAACATTGGTCGACAAGTCCTCGCCACTCCGCACGGTCGCCAGCCACCACCTCCGCCTCGTCCCAGCCCAGTCCCATCCGCTCCAGGTCCTTCCTGAAAGCGTGTCTCCAGGTGTTTCTTGGTCTACCTCTTTTTCGTTTTCCACCCTCCGGCACCCATTTCAATGCCGTCCTCGCAATCCTCTCCTTTGGTAGTCTAAGGATGTGCCCAGCCAACCTTCCCCTTCTCCCCATGATGATGTACTCAAGATCCTTCGTCCCCGCCATTGTTAGCACCTCCTCGTTTCTGATGTGGTCCTTCCATGAGATGCCAAGGATAGATCGTAGGCATCTCCGGTGGAAGACATTTAGTTGTTTTGTTGTCTTTGCTGTTGTCTTCCAGGCCTCACTTGCATAAAGCACCACAGGCAACACCAACGACGAGTTGTGTACAACTGCACGTTAAAAAAGCCCTGATGTAGTCCTATAGGCTATGCCCACACATATGATGCATATGCATCTATATACAAAATTACTGTTCTCCAGGCATAGTGATATACGAGAATCAAAATCACAAGACCCCAAAAAATGCAACTCCAAAAATTAATTTTGTTTCGTTCATATTTGCAGCGTTATGGATATGTTTGCCCTACGGCTGAGGCCCAATATCGCTGCTCGCATGGAAAAGTCCGCGAAGTTTTTTGTTCTTCCGTTTGTGTGCAAAACTGTACGTGTAGGCTATGACATGTATGTATTGTGAACAACTGAACTCATAGATCTATGTATACATGTATAAAATTGTATGAATGCTGCTTGTTGATGCATGGGCGCCCGAAGAAATTTTTCATTAACTAAAAAAAAATTCTTCTGGGAACGGTGCCAGAATCTTGTTGGCCTGCAAATGCTCTCAAATTGTTTATGGGTATGGTTAAAAAGTATGAATTCAAATATATATATATATATATATATATATATATATATATATGTATGTATATAACTAGTTGTGAAATTTTTGAAAATCAATACTGCAGTACACTGTAGGCCTATATTATAATAGGTCTAATAGGAGTGGAAAATTGTATCATAATTATAGTCCACAGCTATACAATTTCAGTAGGTCACGTCAGGTTCATAATCGATTGGTCTTGGTAACCTAATTTTAATTGACTGTCAGGGTATTTTAATGCTTTTCCCGAATTTCTGTAATTAATTCGTCAAGCAAACAGTGAACACAGAATTGTGAAAGAAAAGACTGCTCAAGTTTTTTTTAGAGTGACCATCGACGACTCTAGATCGAAAGTGCATTACTGAAGGTCGTTATCCAGTATATACTGCAAATTACTGTTTCCAGGAACCAAAGTGTAGGCCTACTGGTAATACTACACCACTAGCATATCCGCTGGTAGTTTCACAGATAAAACTGTGCCTATATAAAGCCTCCTGCTCTTATACTCTGTCAGTTCCAGTTCTAAGCCTGGAGAAACGAGGAGTGGACGCTGGTCATTAATTTTATTATGACCTTTGTCGCTATAAGCTAACTAGGTTAACTAAATGCAAGCCCCTATATATACATGTAGGGTTATGAAAATCCACAATCATGAGTGCATCATGAGCTGTGACGCTATGCTGCTATCCTAAGTTGAGCTCTGAGTTCAGTAAGAACAAAGAAAGACTGCTTAGATAATCGAAAAAATCGCCAATGGTGAGCTGCCGCACGCCCGTATGCTATAACTGCCCTGTCAACAGAGTATTATAGCCACATTCAGGGTCAACAGTAATTTCGCAATACACCATCTCTGCACTCGAGAAACCTCACTGCAACGTCGGTGTCATCACGGTGTTATCTTTCCCGCAAAGTCCATTCGTTACACACGGATGCGCACCATGCACACCATGCACAGAGCCTCATTTCCGAAAAATTCTCATGCATATCATCCCAACTTAACGACATCATAAAAAGTACATGCGTAGAAAATAAGAAATATGGCGGATGACCGAAAGGTTTTAGGTGCAGTCAGCAAAGTAGGAAAAATTGGAAAATCGCTGTAAACAGGAAACTCTCTGCTACCCGTATGCTCTCAGCCACAGCTATAATTGCACGCACCGACTTTTCCGTATACAATTAACTTTAAAAGTGCGGTCTTAAAGCAGCATTAGAGGAGTCCCAGCGCTGAGATTTCCGATTACTCTTGGCACCATAAATCGTGGATGCTGAAATAAGTACGCAGTAAACAAAAAAATGTGCTATCAGTAAGCACTAAGCTCTCGTATGTACATGTATGTGTCTGGACTTTCATAAAGCATATTTTAGTAGGCCATCAAAAAATTATGAATCCCTCATAGGCTTCCTTAAATTGTGCAAATGTAGAAACGTCATATCATGATAATAATTATTATGTGGAAGAATAGAGCGGTTGTGTTATAAGACAATGACACGGAAAGCGGATATGACACGTGCGGGAGGTAATAACTGTCATGGAAGAATGCATGGAGATAAAGTGTGGAATATCCAACTGGATAAACCAGGATGATGATGGCGAATGGATACAGTCAATTGAAAGATAAAATTCATCATCATCAGAAGGAGTTGTATTGCTGGACGTTGAACCTGCGCAGGGATACAGAACTTGAAGAAGAATTGATCTGCGCTGGTCTCCCGGTTGGGTTGCTGGAGTACTTGCAGCGGGTCATGCTCACGTCTGGGGTTGCTCGCCTCATCGGTCGTTTAAATACTAAGTTCAGCTGTAATGGAAACGAGTACATACATGTATGGTATGTCCTACCCTGAGATCTATATGTCCTGCACTGGCTTCCTATTTCGCAGCGGTTTCACGGTTTGTGCAGCGGTTCTCTGCTCTGATCTAGCTGCGGTGTTTCTTAGGTGCTGCCTCTGCATATTAACTATAGAGCCAATTATAGCTTCAGTCTTGGTGCCCAGTATAGGCATACGGAGGAGGGGCGCTGTGCTCTCCGCTCCTACACATAGAGCGAACTGAAATTAGAACAGCATAAAACTTTTCTATTCTCAACCATACTGTAGGCTATAAATGAATGAGTTCCCAGTAGTGTTACGCTTGGTGCAGTGTTTCATTCAGACGCATTTAATTGCATTAATTAAGACCGTCCGTTTTAGCCTATGTTGTCTCAAGAGAACTTCTAAGTAGTAAGCTTAATTATCTTGAAGGGACGCTATATAAATCTACGCATGGAAAGAATGAATGGATGGATGAATAATTGAATAGGAGAGAAAGATGACGAAGAGAAAGAGAAAGAAGAGGAGGAGGTAGGTGGAGGAGGAGGAGGAGGAGGAGGAGGTGGAAGAGGTGGAGGAGGAGGAGGAGGAGGAGGAGGAGGAAATAGATAAGGAAAGTATAAGCATAAGAAGCTTGTGCGCTGTGCATGGTGTTCCTGTGACATAACCAAAACCTTTGAAGCAGTTGACCTAAAAATCTACATTTGCTATATAATTATATGCTGAATCGTAGAGATGTCATTCTGAAAATAATTATTTAGGCAGCGATCGGATTTTACCGGAGACATCTATATTTAATTAATTATCAGACTACTATCAAGAACAATTCAATTCAATTTTCAATTAATTTCAATTCAAAATCTTTAATGATCACCAGATTATACATGTATAGGCTTATCATAGACAGCCTTTTCACTTGGCCAAAAGTCTCTGACAGTGTATAGTTAATTCGAGGCAAATCCATAGAAAAAAAGTAGACTTTATTTCTAATCGTCCAATGTAAGCTGAATTGAAATGTGCTTCTGTCATGTTTGTCATTTCATATTTTTTTGGTCACGTGTCCATCCAGTTGTTGACCAAGACCCAAAGATATTATAGTGGATGGTCAGATCATCAGTGGTGAATTTGATGCATGCCCTTCCAGGCATTCCACTTGCGAGTCGCATAGTATACATATGAAACAAATAGAAACAAACAAACACGGACAGTCATTATTCACATGTAGGGCTAGCCTATCTCCTTCACACTAAAACGTATCTAATAACGCCGAGTGTAATCCCGGAGTATAAACAAACGGTCATTGATATAGAAATACAGTCGTCGTATGAACGAGTGCGAGGGCGTGTTCGTGTGCGTCTGTGTGAATGTGTAATTATGTGTGTGCGTGTGTAATAACTGTGTATGTGTGTTTATTATTTAAATCTGTGGTTGATCCAATCCGTCTGGAAGCATTTATTACCTTGCTGCGTCCGCTGTCATCATATAAATCCATTGCTGATCCAATCCATCTGATTACTTTTTACCTTGATGCTGTTATAGTATTCCGCTGTGAGTGCATAAATCCATGACTGCATGGTATATAATCCATCTGGTGACCTTCTCTTACCTTGTTGTAAATAATCCGCTGTGAGTGCATAAATCCACGACTGATCTCTAATCCATCCGGTGACTTTTTCTTACCTTGTTGTAAATACTCCACTGTCAGTGTGTAAATCCAAAACTGGTATATATATATATAATTCATCAGCTGCTGGTAACCTTGTCTTACCTTTCTGCAAATAATCCACTGTAGTGTAGGTGCATAAATCCATGACTGATAATATTTTAAAATAATCCATATGGCGACCTACATGTATACTCTGACCTTGTTGTTAGTAATCCACTGTCAGTGTGTAAATCCACAACTGGTATATAATCCATCAGCTGCTAATAGCCTTGTCTTACCTTTCTGCAAATAATCCACTGTAGTGTAGGTGCATAAATCCATGACTGATATATTCAAATAATCCATCAGGTGACCTTCTCTTACCTTGGTGTAGATAATCCTCTGTGAATGCATAAATCCATGATTGATCTGATCAAAAAGTTGCTTTTTTTACTTTTGAGTGCAAGCAGGTAGTCAGGCAGATAGATAGATAGGCAGGCACTGAGTAGGTAAGATGCATGTACTCCCTATGTATTTATGGACAGAGGTACATAATCATTTTTATATGTATGTAGGCCTACATGTATACATGGCCAAATATCATATACTACATCTAAAATAGGAACGACTCACACATTTTGATGGTGTTGTAGGATCCAATTTTGTCTTTATTTTGGTTCTTAATAATTTATCATGGCATGCTAGCCCATCTTTACATGCGGTAGTACTTTTAAACAAACTTGGACAGACAATTACATGCACCCAGCCCTCTCCTTCACAGTTACATCTGAAGAGTGATTCTGGAACAAAAAAGAAACAAACCAAAAAACAAACGAACAACATGCATTGATGCATAGAAATGCAATCATTTAATGAGTGGGTGATTTTGTGAGTGTAGGCCTATGTGTGTGTGTGTGGGTTGGTGTGTTGGTGGGTGGTTGGCGGATGAGTCACAGATGTGATGGTGGATGTGAATGAATAAACTGGATGCATGAATTGGCGAGGCAACTGAATTGGTTAGCACCAAATCTCCAGAGTTATAACATTATTTAAGTCTATATGGTTGATCCAATCCGTCTTGAAACCTTTCTTACCTTGCTGCGTCCGCTGTGATCATATAACATTTTATAAATCAATTGCTGATCCATCTGGTTACTTTTACCTTGATACTAGTACTCCAATGTGAGTGCATAGATCCATGACTGGCATATAATCCAACTGCAGGTGACTTTCTCTTACCTTGTTGTAAATAATCCACTTTGAGTGTATAAATCCATGACCGGTATGTAATCCATCTGGTGACCTGCTCTTACCTTACTGTCAATAATAATCCGTTGCGAGTGTATAAATCCACAACTGGTATATATAATCCATCTGGTGACCTGCTCTTACCTTGCTGTCAATAATAATCCTCTATGTGCATAAATCCATGACTGATCTCTTACCTTCTTGATAGTATTCCACTGCATAATTTTTATGTCCAAGACTATTTTCTGCTCAATTAGTGATGGGGTTTTGACTTTTCAGCCCAGGCAGGTACACAGGCAGGTAGATAGGTAGGTAGTGACCATGGATAGGTAGGAGGTATGGACAGAGGCATGATTATAATTCTTTTTATATGAATGTATAGGCCTACATGGCGGAATTTTCATATACGACATCCGAAATGAAAACGACTCACCCATTGTGATGGTGCTATGTGGTTCGAATTTCGTCTTTATTTTACTTCTCTTCTCTTCTTTCAATAATCTGGCATGCATGACAATCTTTACATGCGACATAGATACACTCAGGCAAACCTGAACCGCCACTTACATGTTCATCGGCACTCTCCTTCACAATAATTGTGTATCTGAAAACGCTCAGAGTAATCCTGGAACAAAAAACAAACGAATAAATATAAGAACCAAAAAATGCATTGATATAGAAATGGAGTCGTCTGATGATTTTGTGTGTATTGGGGGGAGGTTTGGGGTGGGTGACGGATGAACCACAGATGTGATAGTGGAATAGATGCATGAATTGGCGGGGCAATTGGTTTGATGAATACCATATCTGTGGAGTTATAGGATTATTTAAGTCTATGTCTGATCCAATCCCTCTGGAAGTCTTTATTACCTTGCCGCTTCTACTTTGAGCATAATATACATTCATTGCTGATCTAATCCATCTGATTATAACTTTATTCTGATACAGTGATACCGGTACTCAACTGTGAGTGCATAGGCGAATATCCATGACTGATCAATGATCTATCTGATGACATTCTTCTGTACGACATAGTATACAAAAGTTAGGCATGCAAGACTCTGTGTAGGCCTATCTGAATAATTATCGTGCTTTGATTTTATGAAACGATCGAACGAGCAAGTTTCTTGCGACGGTTTTTCCTTGCATTCCTCATTAATTTTGTATGGGCAAATAATAATAATTATTCATTGACTTGGAGGGGCCTACGTTGAATTTCTTGCAAAGTATCTTAAATCCTCATTCATTTATCATTTTGGTAGTAGAATAGTCTATCTGTCACAAAATAATAATAGAAAAAACTCAGTTCTTACAAGACAGTGACAATTATAGGCTAATCAGTTTTTCTCACCGTACTGCAGGCTGTGTTTTCTTCGAATATTTCGATAACGGAAGATCAATTTAAGCTACTTTGAAGACCTAATATCGATCACCTCGTGTCTCTTCTGACGCCTTAACTTATCACTTGAACAGAATATGCGTCGAAAAGAAATCTAAAATCGAACATTTTAAGCGCAAGCTTGCATTTCAGAAGACATCTTAAGACATAAACTTTGTATTTCAGATTCACGTTACCACGGCAACGTCATAAGTGGCGTTTGTTTTACAAGATGACGTCACTTATCGGTTAACAATCACGGTTGCATCTATGACGTATACACCGAAATTAAAGGCCTGTTAAAAACTTTAGATCGTATCGAAGTTTCATTGTAGTATACATTAGGTCTAAAGGCTCAGTATATAACTCTCGAAGGATTTGCACATTAGGCCTAGCAGGCTACTATAGGGCGCCGCCTAGCACTCATTATAGTAGTACTAGTAGTAGTAGTAGTAGTAGTAGTAGTAGTAGTAGTAGTAGTAGTAGATATAGTAGCTGTTTCAACAGATGTTGCTTCTTTAAAAAATATTAAATAGACATTTTCCCACACAATAATTATAGCCTATGTATACATAGAAAGAAGGAAACACGACCTGCGATTTCTCGTGAGTTTTTTCTTATGATGTAGACCCCTAAGTAATTTGTAATTGATGTAATTGAAAATTATGCGCAATTTGTAATATGTAATTCACAGCAAATTTAGCCAGTCTTTGGTAATTTGTAATTCAATTACATTTTCTCTAGTAATTGGTCATTTGTTTTGCAATTACATGTTACTGTGTATTTTGACCATCCTCGTGTAGGTCTACATGTACATGTGCCTGATGTAGGTCTAATTCAACTGCACTGGTGAAAGGTCAGCAAAATTTAATGGCCTTAGTTGTTGAAGAACATGATAGGCCTACGCAGTAACGCAGTACAATAACAGACAAACGCCTATAATTGCAATGGAACTCCTCAGTGTTGATGTGATCTCCTATTTCGATTACATTCTTTACCATTTTTCCCACTGCCAAAAAGGTAGGGGCCTCAGTGTCTATTGAGGGCCCCTTAGAATATGACACCTTAATAGGCCTGATAGGGAGTTCTACAGTCGACCAAGGGTTAGGCCTATGTTCCTTGCAAAGTTCAGTATAGTGAGGCATAGGCTATTATTATAGACTAGAGGCTCAACGCGAGAAAAATCATCTATAGGGAGAAGGGCTTTCTAAGGTACTTCACTATTCTTACAAAGGCTTTTCTAAGGTACTTTAGACGCACTAAATTACAAATTTAAAACAAATAGACTACTTGCTTGCAATAACCTACTAAGCTAAACCCCACCGCACGTGTTGGTTTGAGATTTCTCTAAATCTGCAAAATATTTTAAATACTGGACGATTGTTACTTTGGGTTCACGAGATTTTCGTTCGTTTGTCGTCAGTTTGGCAACATCTGCGTTGATCTGCTATTCAGACGAAACACGTTGTGTCGGTTTGGATTGGAGTAGAAACTGTCGAAGCTCGGGACACCTGTGCCTGTGTCGCGTGGAGAATTCTGCAGTGATCTCGACAGTCCTTTGGAACCTGCAGACGACGTATTGGCTAGAATGATGAGAGAATCTTGTTGATTGGTCTCATTTTCGATTGATGACAGTTCAAACGGACTTTGACCTGCGTTTGGAATCGTTTCTTTGGCTGGTCCCAAAAGACCATACGACTGTGGCTGTACCTGAAGAAAGGAGGAAACACCGCGCGGCTGATGAAGCTGGTCGCTGCTCTTGCACATGAATGACATCCCTGTTATTTCGAGATGGTCGTCTCGCGCGGTGCAATTTGAAAGCAATCCTCTTGAACTGAAGTCAACAGAGCAAGGTGATATCTGATTGGGCGAGTTGGTCGTCAACGGATCATGATGTGAATCCTTGCTGAATGGTTCATCCTCGCACGACGACACACGCGAATACCAGTTCCTTCCCTGTATGGTGTGTTCTTGCTGATAAGAATCAGACGATCGATCTGAGGAGGATACAGGAACGCACAGACGATTCTGTGACCCATGCACCGTTGCCGCAGGAGCAGCAAGTGAGTTACTCAACTGTGTCCTCAAAGGTTGTCGTTCCATCGCGTCCAGCCAAACGGAGCGGTCGTCACGCTTGACCGGTGGTCCGTTGTGCATGAAACGCAGCAGCTCAAGACCGAAGTCATGCTCCGATGGACTGGGGATGAGTGTGCTGCTCTCTGCCGTCTGCGTTGAGGTGTTCGTCCTTGAGGAGCTGCTCAGTCTCTTCAGCATCCGTCGTTTCCTCCGCCGACGAAGGGCGATCGAGGTCAAGGTCAGACAGAGGGTGATGCTGAGAAGAAGCAGAAGACCGACCATGATGCCGAGGACCAGGTAGAGGACCGTCTTCTCAAAATGGTCTGCAAGAAAATCGGTTTTTTAAATAGGCCTAACAGCATTACACGTTTGCTTTTCTTTGATATAGGCTATTTGTGTATAAATATGCTCACTTTCTCCCATGACATGTCAGTAGAAACTGGTTAGAAGGCGGTCCTGCTAGTTGAATAATTCACCAAGAAAATAAACTCCCACTGGATGCAAATTGCCCCCCCCCCCTATACAACTAACGATTAGCTGATAATGGCTCGAAGATGAATACTGGCCACTCGTCCCTGAAATCTAGGGTCAAAGAAAGTGAAGTAGCCTAGTCTCTTGCACTTTATACACACGTGGTTGCCTTTCAAAGTTCGGGAACCATTCCTTTCAGCATCTCCTCTTGCTAGAAAAACAAATTACTTAATTTACTTACATCTTCTCATGCCACCGGGTGTTAAACTTGAACTGTTTGAAACCTTGGTTAAACAATGTAGCCTATCTCAAGCTCTATATTATTGGTGTTACTTAAATCAGTTTGCAACTGTTTTTTCTCTCTCATAATGTATTAAATGCATGTAATCGTTTTTATAGTAAAAAAGTAATGCGAGTGTGCTTATCAGATGCAAATAAATGCTACTCAATTACTGACCTAATACGTTTTTAGAAGTACCGGATATATCTCGTCAGAATCAAGAGTTGCCGTTCTTACACTGATTTGTTCTATAGTTGTTCTGCAGTATGGCCTCTAATTTTGTTTATAATTATCCTGAGTATGGTATTCAGTGAGTATATCACTTGCAAGAACCTGATATGAAGGATGCGGTCCAAATCCAGTCGGCTATCAGTCTCTTGATATCGTTACCTTCATCTGAAACAATGCAACAATAACAATCCAACAATAACAATAACAATGCAACAATAACAATGCAACAATAACAATAACAATGTAACAATAACAATGCAACAATAACAATGCAAAATAACAATGCAACAATAACAATGCAACAATAACAATGCAACAATAACAATGCAACAAAAGCAATGCAACAATAACAATGCGGTCAAGTGACATGACGTATAGTAATTCTCTTCATATCTGAAACGGAACAACATTGCAATAAATGGTCATTCATTGGGAGCTGAAAGACATCTTGCCGAGTAGAAATGTGGTGCAAGCAAAAGATCACTATACTGATCATCGACAGAAACCTTTCTTCATGTCGAGACCGGACAACTTGACCATGAACATGTCACGGTTTGTAGGCTATGTATATATGTATATACATATATATATATACATATATACATATACAATATTATACATATATAAATATATATGTATAGGCCTACATCGACAGATCGTCGCTTGATTCTAATCATCTGCGAATCTGTTGTAGATCTATCAAATAATAATAATCTACTATAATTAATCAGACTATGTTGAATTTATATTGAATGGCCTGATTCACTGCTCAATAGCAAGTAAGCACCAAGAAAGCTAATTATGATTGGTACCAAGGGTACAGACTCTCCCACCCTATAAATTAATTATTCGCCTCACGTAATCATACATACAACTCGGACAGCAAACAACAAATAAACACAGTCAAGACGACGTGTACCAATGTGACCTGTGTAATTGTTGATACTTTCGTTGCCCTTATATGACTTCCCAATTGGAGATCTTCCACCAACATTCTCGAGAGTCATCGCATCTTCTCCATCCATCCTCTGTTCTTCTCTTCCTTCCGCTCTTCCCTGTCTTCTGCCTCCAAATTCTGAGATGCTATTTGGTAGACAGCTGCTGTTCAGAGGTTCGGGTGCTTCCGGTCTTCTTCGACTCTTCTTAGTCGACTTCGGCTCTACTGAAAAGCGATGAGCACACGGAATAGCCTACTATACGGTAATGATGATCAAAACAACAACTGAGATACATGGGATAAATTATTATGACCTTTAATTTCGAACTTGGAAACTTCACAGGTATGCTTCATGCCTTACCGCGATCTAACTAGCTATGGTTCTATGACAATAACCACCAGTCAATAACCCCATGACAAAATCCTGAACATTATTCCCCCCGTACTGATATATCAATTTAATAAAATATGGTAATAATGTATAATTATTGTTCATTGTTCAATGATGTTCATACATCATCATCGTCATCGTCATCGTTACCGTCATCGTCACCGTCACACATAGTCACCATCACCATCACTATCACCATCACAATCATCATCATCACCACCACCACCACCACCACCATCATCATCATCTTCCTCCTCATCATCATCATCGTCGTCGTCATCGTCATTATCACAATCATTTTAGCATACCTCGTCGTTACAAAAAAACACAATCACCCGCTCAATCGCAATCAACACCACATCGTGATCCCAAACACCATCACTGACATCATCTCAAATTTTCTCAACCACTCCACGATTTTGATCAAAATATTTTTTTATTGACTCTGCTACCATCGACATTACGACAATCATTATTTTGCTTTCAGAGTAGAATAAATCAACCGCCCGATTTATATAGCGCCAACCAACAACGATTGTTCTTGGACTAAAAACGTGATCTCGTTCCAGACGACTGCACCCAACTGCAGCAACACATCAGCCGTATCTAGTGTTACACTTGACTGAGTTCCAATGCCTACCGCCACAGTAATATTGGATGCGCAGGTGGCCAGATGCGCATCGATTGTTTACGATTGCAGTGGTCAGCAGTTGGTCATCGTGGTCAGCCGTTGAAAGCAGACATCGCTGTTGACCGTTGCACAGAATGCCGATCGATTGGACCAAACAAACAGAGGAACAATCTGTACACAGAACAATCGATTCCAGAAAAACATTCTTTGAAATTACAACTATACCTCACCTACATTATAATTGTATAATAGAAAGATGAAAACAATAATTATTGTTATTGAAGGGCAAATAAAATGCTTCTAGGGCTCTACGCTAATCAACTTCTTTGTCATTCATTCATTCATTCATCCAGAGCATTTATAGCCTATAGGGCTCCTTTATATAGAAACTACTCAGAGGTGCTCATCGTCATCTTCTTCATCATCATCTTCATAGTCTCGTTGACATTGTCACTGTCGGTTTCCCCCCATCATCTTATGAACATATTGAGAACTTTGGCAATAGACGTGGCGCTATATAAATTTGAAGTTGCAGTTGCAGAAACATCGCGCTGAACTGCTTAGCCTACATGATGTTAGGCAGACAATAACAAAACAACTTAGTGACAAAATTTCTATTGACCCGCTTTGGATTTGAAGCTTAAGAACTGCATTTAATAGAGGACTCTGTAAGTAGCCTAGTTCCTTTAAGTGAAAATCAGACTATCATGCTAGGCCTACTTCGTCGTCATTTTTGGCCCAGTTTGGACTTGGGCCCTAGGTTACAAACATTGCAATAAAATGCATACGACATTTATTATGTGACGGGGTTAGCATTGAGTTCATCAAAGCATGGAAGAATGAGTTAGTGCATTATAGGTCGTATGCTTACTTGAGTGGACTGCTCTTGCTGCAATCAGTGGAGATGCACAGAGGCTGAGGTTGGATCCATCGATTGGGATGCGGTGGCTGAACACGGCTGCTGCAGCAGAGATCTTGCGAGGACGACGACAAGATAGTTCCAGCGGAAAACCATCGCATCTAAGAGAACTTCTTTGGGAGCCACCTGGTGATGAAACAGAAGGAAAGTTAAAAGCTCGATTGGAACGAATTGTTCACCGTCGCAGACTCCGACATATCTTGCTAGCAACAACCAAAATGTTTTGAAAATGACGATGGTCATAATCATATAAATCAGCATAATCATCGTAATTATAATCTTCATCGCATTGACAAAGATGACTGCGATTATGACGATCGTGGTTAGTGATCATGACTATATTGACGATGCAAGTAAGTATGTCGATAATTAGGCCTACAATAGCGATAATGATGATTATAGATACTGCAGACGAAGCCGACGATAGCTATGATGATGATGATGCTGATGATGACAGCGACGGCAATGATGCCATGATCCAGTTGTGTGGTTACGTTGGTTAAGACATATTGATAAAACGACAATGTCGTATCCAGCATTATGCTCAGTAGATTCTTTGATCTTTGAACTCAGATGATTGTTAGAACGGATAAAAAAAGAAAGGTGAAGACAGATTGATCTGAACTGATTGATCTGAACTGACTGATCTGAACTGATTGATCTGAACTGACTGATCTGAACTGATTGATCTGAACTGACTGATCTGAACTGATTGATCTGAACTGATTGATCTGAACTGATTGATCTGAACTGATTGATCTGGACTGATTGATCTGAACTGATTGATCTGAACTGATTGATCTGGACTGATTGATCTGAACTGATTGATCTGAACTGATTGATCTGAACTGATTGATCTGAACAGATTGAGTTTTGGACTAAGACCGCAAAGTTCTTACTTGGCATAAGGTGACATTGATGAATTGACTCCAGAAGAATCGGTCGATGTCCATCGCATATTTCTGACTGATTCACTGCATCCAACGTCGATGCATACAATGGAGAAATGCAGTCCACTAAAAACGCACCCATGAGCTGTCGATACAAAACGAAATTGATGCCAAGTAAGAACTTTTCGGTCTTAGTCCAAAACTCAATTAGTTCAGATTAACCAGTTCAGATTAACCAGTTCAGATCAATCAGTTCAGATCAATCAGTTCAGATCAATCAGTTCAGATCAATCAGTTCAGATCAGTCAGTTCAGATCAATCAGTTCAGATCAATCTGTCGTCACCTGCGATTTCTTTTTTATCCGTTCTAACAGTCATCTGAGCTCAAATATCAAAGAATCTACTCGGTTTGGTTGCAATAAAAATTACTTTACTTGATCTGACTATACTATAACCTAAATACTTGAATGAATTTTGAAAATAACGTGTTGGTTATTCCGTCTGCAATAAGACAAGCCTATCACTAAACTTATGAGGCGCTGTGAAGCAGTATGTATGTTCGATACCTTGCAGTGAGGGTTGCAGGTTCGAATCCACCTCAAGTCGCTGCGTAGGGACCTTGAGCAAGTCCTTCACTCGCAATTGCTCAGCGCTTCGACGTGAAACTCCGCGGCCGTGTCGCACTGTAGTCGGGAGCGCCTCTGAGTAGAGAGCTTGAAGGGGCGCTATAAAAAAGTGCACATCCAAACAAACAAAAAACTGTCAGTCTGTCACACATTGTAACTCAGACCGCACATAAATTTCATGCATGGCGCAGATAATGAATGTTATTCAATACATCAGCGAATGCAAAATTTTATTGAGCAGATCTTCTGTATATTGATCACATCACGTTTTGATTTTGGCGCTTCATCGGTTCATACTTTCTGCAGTAACTGTACTCATAGGCGCAATAGAAGTTGCTAATTAGCATAAAACACTATAAAACGTGCGCACAACCAATCAATGTGTTGGCGCCACAAATCACTGAGCAGCTAATGCATCGTCCAACTTCCGGTCAGCAGTAACTCTCCCCGCCACAGCCAAATGCTCAGCATTTACGTCACTCGGACGATGATGGGGGTAAGTGCGAGAGGCGGGCAAAGGCACGGACAGAGGCAGCGACAGGCAGAGGGACATGTAGAAACAGATTGAAGAAGAAGAGCGGTTTCACAGAGAGACACAGTGGTCAGCACACACAAACACACACACACACACACACACACACACGCAGACAGAGAGCGAGAGACAGACAGAGAAAGACAGAGACAGATAGACAGGCAAAAGACAGAGACAGAGAGAACGTAGGAGAGAGAAAGGTATATTTTGTGTATCTGAATATTATATTCTTTACAAAGAGGTGCAACCAATACCAATTCACGGCATTTGGTGGCAATTCAATGCATTTCTACTATCCTGTATGCATAGTCTGAGGGCCAATTGAACATGGGTGATATTCGGTGTTATTTCAGTTCTGGTTTTCCGTTAGAGCCTATCACCTTATATAATTTTTACACTCAACTGCAGCCTGACTTTTTCAGTTTTTAGTTGTAATTTTAGTTATTATATTGAGATATCCGGATATTATGTGGAGCGATGCACGTGATTCTATGGATTTTTTAATTTGCTTTCTCAAGTATAATGATATATATGGAAAGACAATTTAATTTTTCAGGGGGGTAGTGATGCATATCTCACCGTGACTTTGATCTTACATGTAGGTTGAGTGGCTTTAACCGTTCTTCTACTTTTCTGTCAGCAAGAGCAGAGTCGCAGGCACATTATTTAGTTATGCAGTTTTTATTTTTCAGCTTCTATATATAGTAGCCTACAGTGGCAGGCTTGCAGCTATTCAGCATTTGTAAGTTTCAATTTTAGTTGCAGTTAGTAGGCTAACTGCCAAACACTTTTGTTAATTTTCAGTTACAGATTCAGTCAACAGAAATAACACTGGTGTTGATGTTAAAAGAATCATGTAGGGTATAGGCCTACCGTTAACAGAATACGGCAGGCCTACTCTGCTAATAAAATATCCTTAATTTTAACTGATCGCCAACACGACCAACTGGAATAATAATGAAAATGACCAACCTGCATAGCGATGAGGCGGTACAAAATGTTCCTGCTATCCGTCACATCATTTCGATTCCACCCACACGAAACAATCGCCAGCATCGCAGACTGACCCGGATGTCTCGGTGCCCAAAGCCCTAGACTACCGCGATTTAACCAAGTCAAGTCTCATCCCACGTAGGCTGTAGTCTTGCTGAATATAAGCGAGTTGAAGAACATCACTGATTTCTCAGCGAAGGCTTTGCATGACGATGTCCAGCTTCGTGTCCATTGAAGTCAATCCCTGATTGCCCGAAGCGATTGTTAACATTCAACTTACGCAATTGTTCCCTTGCTGACAATGAAAGCTGTTTTATTTCATTGTCACGCCGGTCATGCTTATAGTGACCGGTGCTGACCGCACCCTGTTGAAGTGTGATGCAGGACACTCACTGCATCGATAGTCTAAATGGCACGCAGTTCGCCCAGTTCATTTAGGTAACATATTCAACTTCAAGTCTGTAGACCATATAGCTAGGCTACTCGATCTCATGGATAATCCAAAATGTTGAAAACAACCGGTGCATAGGCGCACCGAAATGTCACTGATGCATTGAAATTTCCTTAATAGGCTGCATGCATTGAGGGCCTAGGCCTACTAGAACCCTACGGAATTTGAGCAATGTAGCGATTTTTTTAGCCTATTGAAATGTTACCAATAGGCTACGTACAATTTTCACCAATGAACAGCGGACTAATTTGACTCTATTATCTATGCCAACGTTTGAATGAGTCCTGCAAGGACCTACTGTATCTTGACCGAAAAGCAAATGTAGGAAAATGTATGTAGACATATGATTAGGCTAGCCTATATATAGTCTGTAGGCTAGTATTCCTGGTAGGTTGTAGTAACCCGTGTCATCTGTATACGATAGTGCCAGTCCCAAGTCATAAAAAAGAAGGGTGACGATGACAGCTGTCTTTGCTGAAAGAAGATGTCGTTAAACATATTATGACACCTAATCTAATGTCATGGCGAAGGACCTTGCCAAGTGAGGATCCTTATTAATTAAAATTACAAGAACAGAAATGTCATCATGTCAATCACTCACAGTGTAAGAAAGTCTGTTACGCACTCTAGTGAGTCTAGTCCACCTTAACTGTTGTAGGCCATAACAAGTAGGCCTAACAATCCAGTGAATTCACCTTCAACCGTCTGAGCCTCTTAGGAGAAGGATGTCCGGACGGTTGACATTTATGACGGAGGGATGATCGAACAGGTGGACGGGTAGCCAGTGTCGAGGGATATTCTATCGCTTCTAAACCGATCAGGGGATGTATTAATCTAGGCTAACCTCTCGCACGGATGGAGTATAGCCTACCGGGTACAGTGTCCAGAGGATAAACCATTCTATCCCCCTACACTCCTACAGCATATAATTATTGGAAAATGTGTAATATTGTGTATAATTAATTGATAAATTTAAACTGTCTTACGGACTGTGCATGGCTGCTCGATATAGCGTTATAGTGGTTAGCACACTGGACTGTTAATCGAGAGGTTACGGTTCAAAGCCCACTACACAGAAAATTTGAATTTCTGTTCCAAGCCCTCTAGCCAACTCAGTCATAGTGAGTACATTGACCATACACTGCCAGTAGGAAGATGAGACAGCGAGGGAGAGGACTGTCCATCCTTCACAAGCTGACATTAAGAAAGTAAAACCGCTAAGCTTCTTAGCGATCATAAAAATGACTGCATCACGACTAGTTTAAGGGACAGCTTTCTTCTTCGGAAAAAACCAGAGTAGACAACTTAGTCTCTTAAGAAACCTGCACGCTATAAACACAACACATGTCATCAAGTATTTTTCTTATTTGTATCGAATTCAGGACACAGTCACAACACACTTATTAACTTAAACATAAACCTTGTAAGACAAAGACCATGTACGACAATTTTATTTTTAAAACTAGCTAAAAGCGATGTGCAGAAATTTCCTCATTCTAAAAAAACAATTCCGTACAGGTAATTATCAACTACTATGCTTTGCAACCACTTACATCTAAAAAATTTCCGTCAAGATGCAAAACAAATGAAGTATACAAACAAAAGCTAAAAAAGAAGAATGACAGCAATGATGACAAAGCTGGAAAGAGGAGTAAGAAAAATCAAGGTAACGGAAAAAGCTGAAAATGAACAATAAAGCAACAGAAATACAGCAATACAAATGAGTTGAAATGAATGCAAAGAATTACTTGTTTAACACCTTAAAGACGAGCTGCAATGGTCGTCATTTCAGTTACTACACACACGTCATTAAAGTGTTAAGCAAGCAACATTATGTCATCAGCCCACTTTTGCCACCAATCAAAAGTCAATATACCCTGGTAAAACAGAATCAGGAAAAAATATCATCAAACCATGTATAAAAAATTACAAATATCAGAGTACATAGATGTTCAACTTTTCAATTCATACCAGTCGTTGATAAAACAAACAGCTATTTTTAATTTTGATTTCTGAATAGTACACAATATCAATTTGTATCTTACATTACCTTTAATAACAATAATAATAAACATCACGAAATTAGCCCTGCTTATTAGGTGCTTTGGAATGTTTGAACAAAGCCAACAAAAATTGGAAAGCTGGAACGTTGAAAAGTAAAATATTGGACAAGATGATTTAATAAACCAATATCCCTTGATTTATTTGCATGTTTTAACACAATAGAAACTGTACTTTAGGAGCACTGGAATTATTCAAACAATATACAAGAAAATGAAATGAACCCATTATCCTTGTTGATTTTCATGTTTTAACACAATAGCTATTATAAAAGAAAAGTATTGGAATTAATTACTCAACCAGCATAAACTAAAAAAAAGCAAGAAAATATCATGCAAATAGTACATAAAATACATCGATAATATTAAAAATGCTTAAAATAAAAAACATTAACAGCTTCAAGATTGAAATAGATCAAAGTATGTATCATAAGAAAATTTCTCAAACAAAAACAAAAGAATATGACATGACAAAGTAAAAAAACATTAATTTGAGAGATTCCACTGGTTCTGAAACCACGGTGAGAGATGTGAGCTGCTACAAACAAAAGTAGAAAAATATTTTGATTACAGCGAAAAAAACAGAGAACTGATGGCACACGACATAAGCAGGTCAACACACAGAATTTTCATTGAAATCAATATCTAAAGAGTAAGCCTTCTCTTCATTATCAGGGTCAATCTAAATAAAATCTCCACAGCGGATTCAACATTCTAAATGACAAGAAGAACTGACGTTGAGACATAAACTCTTCCGGCTGCTCAGTTCAAAATTCCTCTTAGTCTTCTGCCTTCCCGATTTCTTCCAAGTACTGGTCATATGTGATGCATGGTCCCATTGTCTTCTCATCATAATTCTTCTTCAGAACAAATCTCCGGCCGCTGTATCCACAAATATGATAGCCAGGTGGATCCTGGAATGCAATGAAAGGCCTCCAACATACAATGCACAAGAAATTGAACAAAGTTGAACAGTGCCACTAAACCCACACGTAAGCTGGAAAATGTTCGCAACCAGATGGGAGAGTAACTAAATAATAATAATATTAATTAATAATGACAAAAATAATAATAATAATGATGATAATAATAATAATCATAATAATAAATATTAACATGATTTGTATAGCACCGTAGCTCAGTCAAGACTGAAAAAAGGGCATGGTGCACAAGTTCAAAAAGGTTATGGCAGTTATAAATATGATTCTTTAAACAGATCTACATCTTGCATTTTGATTTAAATGCCTCCAGAGATGGCACATGAATTCTTCACATGGCCGGGAAGATTATCCCATGCAGTTGACCCTGATACATAGTAGATATACATTGCCAACTTTTGCTTCCATGTGATGACAAGATGGGCTTTCAGCGAGTTTTTCTCCCAATACTCCATCACATCTCTGTACACATTGTCTAGTAATTTTTGTAATTTTTGGCGCAACTTCTGTTCAAATTCATACACAGTCAATTTTTACTATGTCAAATTCCTGATCATAATATTTATTGTAAAACTGCATCCAAAAGAGCATGCCCATATTTTATTGAATTTTGATAAATAATTAAATAAAATGGAAACTTGTGTTGACTTTAATTAGCACAAAATTACCAGATTTATGTAGACTCTTGGATGTCCAAGTGGACCGCCGCTGTCACTGGCCACTACTCTCCTCGTGCAGACGATCACAGGCTCCTCATTAATCAAATCTATCGCAAATCGAGTATTCACCTGAACAGAAATATTTCACACATAAATATTTTGGCAAAGTTGAAGGACAATACTCTGTCTAAATTAGCTCTATGAAGTACCCTATAGATAGATAAAAACCATCTTGGCCATTTATTCACAAAAGAGTATTGTGGTTAGCCAGCTGGAATAGTCAACAAATTAGTTGGGGGGGTTGAAATCACCAAAAGAAAGTTTAAATCGTGAGACTTCTGCTGTATCAGAGTCCCTAGTTAACCACGCTGCAAAACAAATACGCAAAAATAAAATTGCACGAGCGAAGAGCATAGGATGGACCATCACATGTCAGACAAAATTTACATCAGAGTTCCCAAACTCAAATAGTCCTATCACAATCTTAAGGAGATTTCCATGCATTTTTGCATAAAATAACACAGATCCATATTTTTCGTACCATATTATTTTTACAGCCTTGTACATTTCCTATCATTTCTGCACACACTCTAATTTAACATTTAAATTAAACTTCAATATCACATTCTCAATTCAAATGATAAACTCTGAACTCTATAGAGCCAGGCGATGCCTTAGAAAAACAAGCCATATATGTTGAATTAAACCAAGTGCTACAACAATAGTATCCTTCATGAGACACAAGGAACTGCTAACTTACCACTTTATCACAGTCCAGATATCTGGATCTTCTATAATCGTCTGGCTCAAACACCTACAACAACAATGTACACATAAATGTAAACATAATAAATTAATATTAAAACAAACAGACAAACAAAATTAGTTCTTTCTCAGCTTCATCAAGTCCTCAGTAGCAAGCAAGGAACCAATCACCCAGCCATAATTCCTGCTTTAAAACCTGGCCTGCTTTGTATTTCACTGGCTCTAACACTTTCACTGTAAGAACAGCCACACAAGTTTTCCTCATAAATGCAATGTGCTCAGTAAGTAATTAACCCTCAGTAATTAACAGGTTCTAAATAAACAGAAGATTTATGAATCAGTACAATAGTGAAAATGTCCTAAAAGATAGCACAATGCTCGCCGCACACAGAATGTCAGGCCAGCTCTATTGTTGAACATGGCATTGCCAGTTAATTCTAACAACTAAAACTCATATAAGATAACTGCTGCAAAATTTTACTCACAAGTTGTCTGTGCAACGAACTCTTTGCAAATGACTTAAATGACTCCCGACACTTAATTTGGGTATATAAGTAGCTTGGTGTGCAATGCAGAAATACCTATGTTGTGGGAACAGGGCGATGGCAGTGTGGCTCTTTACTTACTTACTTACTGAGCGCAATGTCATTTCACGTCAAATCGCCATCGTCGCTTAGCTACACAGGAACAGATCAACACTGCCTAAAGTCTCCTGTCGCGAGCCGCGTTCAGCAGTGTGTGCCCACGAGACCGGTCCATTGCAAAACGATTTTCGAGCCACGAAATCCTCGGTCTACCTCGTCCTCCCTCCACGAGACCTGTCATCAGACTTCTCTCGATGCTGTCGTGCGGCTCTTATGTGATCAAAATATATAAGCGCAATGCATTATGGGCTGTCCCTCAGTAGGGCGCAGCGACCTATTTGAGCGAAGTCGCGGAGTCATATTGTTTTTGTAACCAGGCACTCAGCCATCGGATTCCCATGGGGTAATTGGAGATGTTAAAACAATAGATTACCCTACGTTTATCTATAAATATTTAGAAATTGGTAACGTTCTTAGCAACGAATGAGCGCCATTTGAAGTCTCTTTTGCAATACCTGACCAGTGTGCGTAACAATGTCCTTTTCTTGATTTCCGGGAGTAAGGGACTTGTCTTCTGACTTGGTCAGTCCTGAAGCTAAATATCTCGCGGGAGACTTTAGATTAAAACGAAACAAATTCGCTCCAACCGAACGCAAAACTAGTTTCGCCATTTCAACGAACTTGACCTTGCTTTTATAAACCATAGACGTTACATAAACAATAGAAGGTCTGCTGGAAACTCGAATCACGTGATCATGACAACCTAAAAATGTCTTACATGAACTAGGCAAATAGACAGTTGATGTCCGAATTAATTTAGGCCTACTTTGTTTAAAGTGCCGGTATGGCATCTGTGTCGATTACGGCCTTGGAATTGAAGCTAGCCTAGTGCTGTTTTAAATTAAATAACCTGTTGTATCTACCTACACATAGATTAGACGGAAACGATGCCTACGCCATCTTGCGAATAGGCTAACAGGTAAAAAAATTATCACTTAGCAAGTTGCCCGGAAGAGAGCGAGAGAGGGAAAAAGACCAGAACTGGGGCATGAGCAATACCTTAATAGAGCATACTCAGCATAGGCCTACAACGAAAATGCAGAAGTCATAATCACACACCCACACAGTTTCAATAGCAGCATAAAGCCCCTTCGTCATCTCACCTTTCGGCTACCGGAAGTGATAGGCTATAGTTAGGCTAAGCCGTTTTGACGTGTCTGTCTAGCCTTCATAATAGGTCAGGTCACGGCTGCAGGAAGTCGTACAGGTGTTGCCTTGTTGGAGAGTTTTAATGTTCTGTAGGCGGTTTTAAAACGTTGGATTGTTGATGTATTAAGAAAATTTGTTCGGAAGGCTTCAGATTAATACCTGATGAAGTAGGTTAACCCTGCTTAGCGGGTCAGCTTTGCATCCCAGATCCGAAGCTGTAGGCCTAGGCTACCATTTTTTTAAATTTGTGAGCAATGTCAATTCGATCCTTATGGTTCATTAAGTGATTGACTGACTGATTTAGATTAAAACTTTCACAGATCGAGGCGGTTTAGGTAGGCCTAGGCTATTTCTGTTTTGATAGCCTATCATCGTTGCAAAAATTTCAGGTAAACTAGAACCCAATATGCACTCTATTTGGCATCAAATTAAATGCTCAAAATTGCGTCGATCTCTGGGCTCCGCTATTGCGGATCTTAACCTATACGACGCTCCCCTATAGGCCTACCCCCTAATCATAAGGGCCTTCTTGCCTTTGGCAGTCGGGCCTTCGCGCATTTCGCGCTCTCTATTATTACTTCTGCTCATGCAGAATTCTCATTATTAGGTTCCCCCAACTTTTAGGACATGGTTGCGCTTATGCCCAGCCCAACAAAATAACAGCCAAAGCCATGCATATGTTGTGATTATGTTGGCTTGTGTCTTTTAGCTTTGCGTTGTAAACATTCTATTGTGGCGACACGACATTTTTCTATAAAAAAACCTATTATTGTGTATAGCCTACATAACAATGTAGGAGCAATGGAGAAGGCTGGCCTTGTCGATCGCTAGAGTTCAACGAACTGACAGCACAAGGTGACAATTGACTACATAACAAATTTTATATTTTATGTTCTGCAGGGTCTTGGTATTGATATTAGGCTATGAACTTCATATAATATCAATACCAAGACCCTGCAGAGTTTTATTTGCATGGACATTCAACATCATGGACACTTTGACACGTACCATGTATGTCGTCTAAGCAGACATCCAAGCGACGATTATTGCATTCCGATGAGTTGAGTATGATGACAGGTAATAACAATTCCTGTCTTCTCCTTCGCATGATAATATTACATGTACCTGCCATACACGATTATCGATGCGCTATATTATTATACGTGTCGTCGGCTGAGGAAAGCGTGTGGCTGCCTTTGTTGATTAATCTGTGTGTGCGGTCGAGGGACTTGAAAGGCCTGTTCATCTTTTGTCGACGGATTCGATCATAATCAACCCTGACGTTTCTTCATATTATATATCCATTACTTTCACTGCTTTTTATTTCTCGTTGTTTGCCGCTGTTGTTATTTCTACCTTTTTCAATTAGACTCCAGTGGAGATCTATCACAGAGAGATGGAGAGAGCTTTATTATACTGGCGATTGGCACGCGCTCTAAAGGACGATGACGGTCCGTAGCAAAGTGTCTTGATCTTCACAGCTCACCTTTGATGTGATGGTTGCAAGATTAGTTTCCCTCTGCGTCGCCTCGTTAGTAGGCTATTGCTATTTCCAGAGGCGGCACAGACCACTGTCTGGTTGTCATGGAAATGGTAAATCCAGTTCCATGTGCTAGAATGCTTCTCATTTTTACATGTCGTCAAAAAACATCTCTTTGATGGGCGTATAATTGCTTGTACTCAAAGTGGAAGTTAGTTATATTATTATAGCCATTATGTGCTAGCGTACCGGTATCAGGAAAGGCATAAATAGGCTAATTAATTGATCTACGGTCTTCTGACTTTCCGTAGAGAGCAAATTAAAATGCTGATGCTACGCTTTGTGAGATCTCCAGATCATTTTTCACCAGCTATGTGAAACAACGCGACACCTCATTCGTCATTCTTATAAGTCATGTCAATATTAGTTTTACTCTAGTCTACTTTTTAGCCGTGTCTATAGCCATCTCTTTTATTAAGACACGATCAAAAGATGCACCCACTCAAACTGTCAGAAATGGTGATGGATAATAATTTATCACCGCATCAACAATCAACTCATTGAAAAGTTAGCAGGGTCTTAAGGTCACAAGGTCGCTATATAGAAAACCATTTGCGTTTACAATTGAAGCTATATCATAAGCTATACCATGAAGAATCGAGCCTTTTCTGTGGTTGGTCCGGTGGTCTGGAATGGTCTTTCTTTTGAGCTACGCCTACACCCTGGGACTCTACCAGGATCGTTCCTTACTAAACTTAAAACTGTTCTTTTTAGGCGCGCTAAAGTCGGGAGCGCCTCCGAGTAGTTTTTTACTCGAAGGAGCGCTATATAAATGTCCGAATGAATGAATGAATGAATGAATAAGTGAAGTGAAAGTACATGACTATAGGATCATAATTGTTCCTAACTTTAACTAAAAATACGAACAAAATATCGCCAACAAAACGTGTTTACTCTGAGAAAATCAGCTAATCAGTTTGGCATTACGGAAAATTAAGTTCAGAAAGTAACTCGGAATTGCAAGAAAATTGAGAATAATGATTAACGTCTTATACAATGTAAGACAAAAAAGTGTGCATACAAGTGCAATCAAACGACAATCAAACGGTTGCTTGCTAAATTAAATTCTACAGCAATGCATCATATCATCAAATCATGAAACGACATAAATAGATAATTGAATTCGTTAATAGCCATGTCGACATACTAATAGAAAGTAATACATTTGGAATGAACTGTTAGAGCACGTAGGCTACTTACGTGTTGAACATAACTATTGTTTTAAATGCGCATAAAGATAATCAACTAAATTTATAAATTGCTACAACCCGCGACCTTTCACACAATTTGTATTTATATCCGTATGCCAGTTAAAGTTGCACGCCTGACTGACTGAACAATAACGGGAAGCTAGACCTAAGCCTATTGTATTTTATGCCTATTAACGTTTGCGGAATACGGTTGTGGACCACATAGAAGTTTCAACGCAGAGGTCGTCTGCATACAAACCATGAGTGCAAAAAACTGCGAAAGAAATATAGGCCTGGCCTACAGGGAGATTGTAGATATTATATCCAAGCTTGTGTATGCGGTTAACACACTTATTTTGATAGACATCAAGAATGACTCACACTGACTAATAGAATGGAATGTAAAAATAATCATTTTTTGGGAATGTTGATAGAATTAAAAGCCAGTGGCTCTGTATTCACCACTGATCTGAAGTGAACAAGACTAAACGAATGAAAACAAAATGTTCAAATTTTCAACACAAGTTCGGTTCTTAATCATCAGTATAGGCCTAGTAGCATAATTTTTATGGTTAATTCAAACACTATTTTGCGCTGAAGTCTGAACCAAAGCGAAAGCAACATTGAACCAACTGTTCAAAAATCACAGGTCAATATCTAATTTACCTAAATTCGTATAATAATTATGTCGTGAATTCTTCTTTTCAATAAAATAGAATCTATGATTAAACAATAATTATAAACTAGTATGTCTACACGAGTCTGCGACAGCCTGATCTATCCGAAAACTATGGTTAAAGTTGCAATAACAAGTGTTCGATAAACAAGGACATTGCAAATTGACAACTGATCATAAGAAATACAGAATTCAACTTATACAATATGACCTTACAAGTTATCATTGACTTGATGCAAAAGTGTGTATCCTGTATTCAACAAGCGTTTAAATAGGGTAACATAAGACAAGTTCCCGTAAGACACTGCGGCGCATATAATTGCGCAGTAACAACACTTCCTGTGATTGTTCCAAGTCAGAGATGAATGAAAAATTTCATAAAAAATTAAAAGGTTAAACTCTGATTATTTTAGCATTTCTGAAACTGTCACCCGTTTCGCAAAAGTCTCAAGCGCTTTAGGTTGTTGCTTTATTACAATTTCATCCGCGGCTTGCGCTGATTAGGCATATTGGCCTATAGGCCTAATATGGTTTGATTTGTGTTCTGTCGGATGATGCCTTGATGCTACACTGGCGTTTTAGAAATTACTAAATCACTAATGAATGATAATCGTTTAACAAGAAAATCAAACTGTAAGAAAGAAGACAATGAAAACACATCGAATCTATAATAATCTTACAACACAACGACTATAATTATCATTGAATAATAGCAGTGTGTCTGGTAGGCGCCATAAGCCTATTTATAAACCGAAGGCTAAAATTTACAACCAAGGATTTTAACATAGGATGTTTAGCTTCATCTTCAGCGATATGTTACCTATTCAATGACGAGATCTGCGTTTTCAAAGCCATCACAAGTCCGTTGCTAGTAACTGTTGTTCAAAAATAACCAGAAGATCCCACAATTTATTTAAATTATTTTGGATTATTTTAATTTTTTGAAATAATTCTAAGTAATTTGAAAGATGGATATCTTATGTTTAAAAGACCTCATGCTGCTTGAACTGCAATTAACAATCGATTTCTATTAAAACTTTGCAAACAATTAAGTGCTCAAGAATAGATCACCGGCTTAATTTGCAGTAGCACATGCTTTCTAATTCCAACAATTAACATTTCAACAAATCATTATAGGCCTATAATGGGCTCTATAGGCTAAAGTTATACAGTACCAATGTACCATGCACCGTACAAGGGCTACAGCGATATGGCGTCTTGTTACCGACAGGCGACAGATCAAAAACCCATTGGCATTCAAAACAGTTCGAGGCAAGTAGCGTAACGAAGCAGAATATCAGCTTTTATCAAGCACGCAAGAAAAATTATCGTTCAAATCGAAATAATTATATAATCGTCGTCTGCTTAATTTTTAACCCTTTATCACTTGTGAAAGACTGTTCCTGCACAATTTGGCATAATATGGAAATTTGTAGACCAGAATAGTAAGGAGTAGATCTAATGAAAGCTGACAGACCTACATTACAATGAATATAATTTATATACGCCTTTTAAAAGACGTACTCAGAGGTAGACCTAATCCAAAACTACGGGAAGGTGAATGACTTAACTTGATGCTCCAAGTAGCCAATACGATTATTTAGAACTATAGTGAGGATAATGTCGCACTAGACGTAACACCGTTGTCCTAGACAACATTTTTAAAATCAGAAACGCAGCTTAAATGTAGGCTATAGGTCCTATCAGCATACTAACGTAGATACAACATGCAGAAATGAGTTAAACAAAGAGAATTGTGTACGCAAAGAAGTCATCCTACTGATTTCGTAATCCTGCAAAAACGGGTGAAATGTCAATCAACTAACGCATAACACGCAGCCCGAAAATTAAGTCTAGATGCAAAACCGTCGGTCGAATTCATCATCAAATGTAGCCTAGACACATTGGTTTCGTTTTCAATGAAACTATCATTGCAAGTCGGTGAGCACACAGCAGCAGTCGCCGAAATAATGTCAGCCTCGTGACATGACAATTCTCTCCATATTAACTGAATTTTTAGAATTTAAATTAAACGTTTAATATTTCTTTGCATAGTCAAGCTTCTACTTAGAGATTAGCTTCCAAAACATTTCAAAGAATTTCATGGCAGGCCTAGTCAGAAATTTATCGAAATTGGAGCATGATCAGAGCTAGGACCCTATTGATAATATAATTAAACATCAAAAGACAATTTTGGAATGGATCATTTATGCCACCAGTTGGTAATCGGCCGCACATTTTGGGCTGTTAACATACACCGCTGTGCGTAGAGGCGTTGCCACACCTAGCAACTTAATTATCGCTCACTTACAATGTAGTTTTCCCGGACAGCTTACCAATCGTTTAGCAGTACTTTCGTGTATCCCATTTTCACTGGTAATTTCTCTGCAACAACTCCCAATCATTTTTGTAGCGCCCTCCTCCTCGCATGCGTTGACCATCCGGCGGATCTCACAATCCTGTGTTGGGTAATAGTAAGCCCGAGGTGGGGTCACTCGCCGTCGATGATTTGGACTTCTTGAAGGATACCTGGAGGACGCGATTGCCGAGCTGGTAGCCGTGTATTGCCGCAATCGCCAGCAGAGCGTCGTCATAGTTCGTCATCGTAACGAATCCATAACCTTTGCACTTAAGGGTCGTCAGGTCGCGCATGACCTTGACGTTCTGGACTGCCCCGAAGGGACCGAAGAGCTGCCAGAGCACGTTCTCCTCCGTCTCCGGCGCCAGATTGTAAACAAACAGACACCAACCGGAAGCGGACAGTGGATTGGCGGGAAGCAGACTGCCAGGAAGAGGCACTATGCCATCGGAGTACCTACAATTTACGATTGTTTATATAGCGCGTTGAGAATGGAAAGCACAGAGAAGAACGAGCAATTCATGTTGGGAATACAAACGGTACAATGGTACATGTATGCATGTAGGTCTACCTCTTTAAAGCCATATTTCATCATCTGTCCTAGATCTATGGCACTTCTCAGTAGCGACCCCGGACGGGAGCTAAATGAATTTCGACTGATTGATATATTGATCTGAATATTTAATTTATATAGGACTTCTCACAGAAAATCCTCGACTGCAGACGGCCATTCTTTCTGCACTTCCGAATTTGTGTCGATCTTTCATATTGAAACGTGAGCAGTTGATTTATTACTACCCTTGCCTTTTCAACCCAGTGTCGTAGACAAGGGGGGGGGGTTTGAAGGTTAAAAACCCCATTGGCATAGGGAAAAAGGTTTTAAGGGTTATTTGTCAAATTATATAAGAAAAACATGCATCCGGCCATAAACCCATCCATAAGAAATTCCTGGCTACGCCACAGTTTCAATCTTTTATATAATCAACCGCAATTAACTTAAAGGTTGACTTCCAAAGATTTCGTTTTACCTGAGCCTTCCGGAAGCACTGTGAATAGATCCAAAGAGTCTACGATTCGGCGTCAGCAGGGGAGCCAGTGCAGCTGGTATTGAGATGTCGTTTTTGATAGTGCTTGGCGAGTTGGCGAACTTTACTGTGATTGGTCCCGTTCCACCCGGAGGATTGACACCGTTCAACTGCTTGATTGCCCGTTCCGCTTCGTGACGCTTATCGTATCGGACGAATCCAACGCCTTTTGAAATTCCTGTTCATATATATATATATATATATATATGAACAGGAATATATATATATATATATATATATATATATAATATGTATGTATGTATGTATGTATGTATGTATGTATGTATACATGTATGTATGTATGTATGTATGTATGTATGTATGTATGTATGTATGTATGTATGTATGTATGTATGTATGTATGTATGTATGTATGTATGTATGTATGTATGTATGTATGTATGTATGTATGTATGTATGTATGTATGTATGTATGTATGTATGTATGTATGTATGTATGTATGTATGTATGTATGTATGTATGTATTGTGTTGTATGTATGTATGCATGCATGTATGCATGTATATTACATACATACATACATACATACATACATACATACATACATACATACATACATGCATGCGTACATACATACATACATAGTTACATACATACATGCAATACATGCATACATACACACTTACACATTGTGCAGATGCGTAATTACATGCATGAATTATACGCACTAATAGTTGTTTACAATTGAGTCATGGATACGTTTGTTCTTGATGTGGCGTTTAATAAATGTCTGATAACAATAATTAATCACACAATCAATCAATCAATCGATCGATCGATCAATCAATCAATCAATCAATCGATCGATCAATCGATCATGCGTTCGATCAATATTAATAATGGACATGATGTAGCGTTCCTTCAAGACACCGACTCGAAGGCGCCGGGTATGTAACTATATGCACATCATTCTAGTATATCCGAGGATTTCTAATGTCAACTGGGATGCGCCTCGGACCCGCGTTTCTTAACGTGGAGCAACATAAAGTCTCCATTAAAAGTCACTTTGTTCTGTCACACACCGATTAGTAAAACTTGATCAATTCGTTCCTGCAGTGAATATACAACGTTCCACGTCAGTGATTTGGACATAAACACAGATAAGTCTAATTTTATGGATGACGCTAATGTCTGCATAAAATGTCTTATATTGACTTATCTGGCGTGTCTGCGTTATTTCAATTCTCATTTCAGCAATAACCTTCTTGTTATACGTCTCTTTCGTTGTCAAACAATGTCAAAAAACACTTGGGTAAAAAAATCAGGATATGACAAGCCACTGAATAACGTGTTTCTAGCATTCATCGAAACTCGGTCCCAATCTGTCACGGGATTTCAATAAGTTCAAACATGGGGCTGCATCTCAGAGTAGGCCTAACATAATTATATCTGTGACTTAAACTAGTGTGTCCAAGCATTTTTTTAATGATAGGAATAACAATTGACTGGATGTGAAGTGGTGGTGAAGCGTGTATTGGCTCTCAAGACATTCAGTGTCACAAGTTTGCGTAGGTTATGACCTCAGGACCGTGACAGGAAGGTCATAGCTGAAATTTGAAATCTCTGTCCTAACATTCGGCCATTCATGATTTAGAGGGTGAGCATTCTCCCAATTTCGACTGTACAAACGGACCTCAGATGACTGGACAAAAAAGCGGATAACTTTTTGACAAAGATTGAAGCCAATGTTGAACGTCCAATATCAAAGAGCGCCGATCTTCACGGTTAAATAACATTTATTCCATTGCCTTCCCCGAAAACCCGGTCGTCTATAAGACTATAACCGATTCAATCCCATTGAGTCAATCTAATCTATGGGGACGGGGGGCTGAGAGTGCGTGATTTTTGCTTACAGCCGAGCCAACAAAAGAGCAATCAAAGTCTTCTGGGCGTTTTGATTGACAGCTCACTATAGCAGGGTTAGAAAACACAGCGACCCACAAGCAGTGTGGGTGGTTGAACATTACGCTTGGCTATATAGGAAGGCAGATCAATTGAATGCGTGTACAATTCATGCAGTTATATCTGTGTATACATATCGAAAATCGATACATTTTGGGTTTCCCTTTTAGAGGGAGAAAGGAAAAAGCTCTATCTAGACACAAAAGTACAGAATTGACGAATCCGTAACCGTGATTGTAAGTATTTTGCTCATAAGAGATAGTTTTCATATATAAAAGCTCGTTTATGATTCCTTGTGTTGATTATAATTAGCATGTAGACTATTTCCGATTTAGAATAATTTGCAAATATTCGCATAAGTTAGGTAGGCCTACGTTATTAGCGCAAAACTAGGAATATAGAAGAGTAGTCCATAAAATTCTATCCCCTGGGCAGCCATGGGTATGAAGCGTTAGCGACTTCATTTTCCTAGCCTCGGCTTATGAAGGCGGGCGAACGATATAAGTTGCTATTAATTGCAGCAGACGAATGAACGGTGGTCTAAACATGGCTGAACAAATCATGTAAGATTATTTTTAATCATACCGGAGTTGTTATCGTAGATGATACGAGCGCTGATGATGTTACCACAGGCGGAGAACAGGTTCTCGAGTTCCTGCTGCGTTAAACCCTTTGAAAATCCGCAGACGTAAAGGTTCGCTCCTTTAATACTGTCGCAACTCGGTCGAGCGTAGGAAACCTGAAGTTCAAACACAGATATAGATCTATGCAATGCTTTTCAGCTGATAAAAATGCACGTGGTTTAGTCACAAGTGCAAGTCCGCCTCCACCCGTATTTTGGTATGTAATGTAATGTAAAGAGTCAGCTGGATGGAACACAAGAAATTTTACAGATGGTGGGAGAGAAAAGGTCGATGCTGGAGACAATAATGAGGGCGGCAGAGAAAATGGATTGACCACATCGTGAGGGGTGAAATCAAAACTGGCGACATCATCGAGGGGAGCATAGAAGAGGAAAGACATGAGGAGAACCAAGAACGATGTAATGTAATGTAAATCTTTGAGAATTTCTCAACGCCCACAAAAGCCACGTCAGGGAGACCAGCTTATTCACCGGCGCTGGACCGGTAAGATGATGTTTACAAATGAAACTTAGTCTATTTGAAGAGAGAGGCACAAACTAGAGATGAGTGGCGTCGTTAGACATACGAAAGTGCCTGAGGGCAGAGAACGAAAGAAGAAACCTCCAGTCGTGAGACAGGAGTAAGGCGATGCTAGTTATATTCGTCGTGACATATTATTTTCACTAAACATCAGCTACATGTATATTCCATGCAAAGATGAATTAGTGAAGCATTGTCGGAGTAACAATTCACCATGTTAGTTTTGTTTCCAGAGAATGTTGTCATTCCAGCTATAGAAGCTTATCATCAAAGCGACCGATCGACTATGCCTAGGCTATACGATCTTAAATCAAAATCTAAAAACTCCTATAAAGTCGAAAGGCAAACGCAAACGGCTAATTACAGTTTCATCAAAGGCCAACTGTCGTGCTTGCAGAGAATAATCGTCTATCATCGCAGATTGCATCACATTCACATCACCGTTGACCGTGCAATGTTGTATCCTACATGTCTGAGCGATTCTGCCAAGCGCAACCAAGCACGACTTGCCTGAGCATCGTGTAAGACAACCGTTTAATGTTTTTACCTTGATTGTTTTATTCTGTAACCTCAGTCCGTTTAACGATTCGATGGCTTTTCTCGCATACTCTTGGTGTTTGTAGTTGACAAAACCGTAGCCAAGACTCTGACCTGAAAAAACAACAATTCCAAACAATCATTCGCATGGGATAATATGTAGGCCTAAATAATAATTTTAATTAAAGACCTACAGGTCAAAACAACCCAGTTATGCACATGAAATTCCTATTTATGCAGTCGCGTTAGTAGGCCTAGCTATGCTGTTTCTTCATCGATCAATAAATCAATAAATTAATCCATGAATCAATAAATCAATCAATCGATCGATCGATCAATCAATCAATTTTCGTTTCTCCAAATCACCAGCTGCTTGCATTACGCAGCTTGTTGCATTTAACTAATAATTTGAAGGTTTTATAATATGAAAGTTCAGATTATAATATACCACAACAGCCGTTACTAAAATGAGACGTCATTACGAATAATTATTGGTTTATCAGCTTCTATTTAAGATGGTGTAATGTGTTGTAATGTGATAAGCTGTATAAATGTGATTAATCGCGACCAGACCCTGTAGTTGGCAGACTCCAAACTCATATGCGATCCGTTTCCCATGCACACTGCATGGCATGTAGCAGACAATGTTTATTCATTCATTCATTCATTCACGAATTTCTTTAGCGCCTCTTCAAATGGACTACTCAGAAGCGCTCCCGACTCTGATGGCAGACACGGCTTTGAGTTGAATTCTTAAAATGCTTGTGACGCAGCTCCTGTTTGAAGTCCATTTCCACGCGGACCACTTGGCCCACCACAGAAAAAGACTTGATTCTGCATCGCTGAAGTTCGTGCCAATGGAACCAAGTTCTGTGGAGAACGGAGGAGGCGATGTACCGGTATATAATAATAATCACGTATCAGTCTTAAAGTTTCGATCTCCCGGTGGCACTAAAGAGCCCAATAAAAGGCGCTATACGATGGCAGATCACGTGACATGACCGTAAATCGTAATTCAGAGGCTAGTGCGGCAATTGGGAAATTGGTAGTAGGCCTACTGCACCAGTAATGGTTTGTAAGAACCGCGAGGTGGTATCACGACCTGAGCACATGCAGACACACGGAGGGGCTGGGCTTGTGGCGGGGAGGGATACAATTATTCTGCCTTTGTCAGTCTCCACGATACGTTGGATTGCGATGGGAAGGGGAAGAGGGGGAAGAGGGGAAAGGAGAAGAGGGACTACTCGCCTGTGTTCTTATCACGGATCAGTTTGCAGTTTTCGATGTCTCCGATCGTCGAGAAGAGAGAGCGAATGTCTTCTTGTGACATCGTCTGAGGAAGATAGTTAACAATCAGGTTCGTCCGCCTCTCAGATCCATCCTCAGCCTCATCCTTTGCCAGCTGCTGCTGCTGCTGCTGCTGGGAAAGAGAAGCAGGAGGAAGAGGAGGAGGGGCTAGCTGCTGCTGCTGAAGACCGTTATGCTGCTGCTGCTGCAATTGCTGTACGTCCATCACAAACGAACTGCTGCTGCTGCTGCCAGGACCGTTGCTCGTTACCTGTACACACAAGCAAATAATATTATAGACTATAATGATTATATACATACATAATATTCATTTATATAGGATATCTTGTATAGCACCATGCAGGGCTGTTTGTAAGGAATTTTTAGAACTACACAACCCATTATTTACTTTCCCATCCTCCATGGTAAATTTGCTCGCAATCTGAGGAAAATGGCCTTTTTCAACTGGTTTTAACTGCACAGAAGTGCTTTTACAACAGCACAAATCCATTTAGAACTGCACATTTTGTGCACAACTTCACGCTAAAGAAAGCCCTGGCACCATGTCAATCTCGGCTACTCAGAAGATATCCACAGGACAGTTTTGAGATTTTTAAGAAAGCGGGTGAAGTGGTTCCCAGGGCGATAAGTGCAGTGTAACAGGGAAGTCATTCCAGGTTGTAGAACCAGCTACGGAGAAGGAACGGCTGCGACAGCCTTTGGACAACTCTTTTGGAAAACCTTCCGACTTGGCACAGCGCTCGGAAATAAGCTGGTGCCCTGCGCTTGGTGGTTTTCGAGTGGCGCTTTAGAAATTCAGAGATCACGATTACGAATACGACGCTGTCGTGTAGCAGTCTGCGGGCGGGGAAACCAGAAGCTGAGCTTGGACCTTATACCGAAGGACGGATCGGCGCTGGACAACTGAGATGTAAACTATATAATTATATGCACTAAGTCTTGTATATACAGTATAATTATATACGATATACATTGTATGTTTACATTTTTACATTGGTATACATATTGCGATGTAATGCAATTAGTAAGTATATATGTTTTGGCGCTATGTAAGATATTCGGCTATTATAGCCTAATATTATTCAATTATATACAATTATACATAGTGGAGCGGGTTGAGTGGATTGGTTGGATTGCGAGCAACTGATGGACCTAAAAGCAATAGCGCTATATTAACAGTAGGCCTATACACACCTCTTGGTAAGATGGTTAACGTCATGAATTGAAAAGTCTTTAAACTGATACAAGTAACCATCTAATCATCTAACCATCTAATCATCTAATCATCTAATCATCTAATCATCTAAGCATCTAAGCATCTAATCATCTAATCATCTAACCATCTAATCACTTATTATACATGTATGTGTTGTTGTTTTGGACGTGGTGTTGCTTTTGTTGGATTTGTTGCTAATGCTGTTGATGTTGTTGCCGCCGTTGTTGTTGTTGTTGCTGCTGTTGATTTCATTGCAGTTGTCGTTGTATTGCTGTAATTAACTGTGGTATCATCATTCTTATTCTGAACTCGTCGTTGACATTTGTTTTCTCTCTCACTCGTGGAGAACTCATCATCCCAGCCAACGTTCAACGAAGTGAGAAAATACCAGAATGTACTTTCTGGATGCGATCCCTGCAGATCAGTTTCCTCCTCGTCCATCTATAATTCCGGAAGGCAGACAACTATACAATGTCCGCGTCCGTCGCAGTAAATAACCTGTCAAAGCTTTGACTGGAAAGGCAAGCTGGCTAGCCAGCTGACTGGTGGGTGTGGCGCCTAATGGGTTTCACGGCGAAGAAGGTTCCGGGGCAGACGGCTGTTTATAGACTCTTCAGTTAATTTCTTCATACAGGAGTCTGTCTATCTGTGCCAGGATATATTGACTGGTGGAGTTTATTCAATCTAGGACGGATTGATCGGTGCAGTGCATCGCTATTGGGGCTAAAACACTTCTGCTGGTGACATCGATTCTACTTCAAACAAATTGAATGAAGAGTTAAGCTTTCCTGAGACTGAAAAGACTGGGGTTGTTCCTTCTTAGAACAAATTTAACGTGCAACTTCATTCTTCTTCGGAGTAAATGACTAGGGTGGATTCTTCATAGGTCCTATTGAATAAGGACGTTGATTCTTTCTGAAACTAAATAACAGCACCGTCGGTTATATAAGCTACTTATAGAATGCTTTGTATTTAGGGCTTTCAACTCTCATAGCAACTTCTTATGCTGAGTTGCAACATATCGAGTTCATTTCGCACTGAAAAAAAAATACACAAGGCCTTTAATCAGTAATTATAATTGGCGAAAGAGAAAACCATACAGTCTTCCAACTACTTTCACCGTCATCGCAGAGAATTCAAAAGATGATTATTTTCACCGAGCATCAAGAACTGATATCTCCATAGAGCAGTTCTATTTTTAGAAACAAAATCCGCAATATTTCTCGGAACGGTTTTCTTCACAGGTCCGATATGACCTCACATCGGCATCCAAATATATCCACCGCGTATTGAGATACAGCTGCTGCTGCTGCTGCTGCTGCTGCTGCTGATGCTAGTCCCGTGTCTGTGCGCCGTTACTTGAGCGTCGGTGACTATCAGTCTGCCTTCGTCTGGTGATGATGCTATGCATGTAGCCGCAGCAGCAGTCGTCGTTGGCATTTCAGTCACGCCAGTCTGACTGCACGCTTGCTTTTCTGGCTGACCCAACGGAGGCGATCGAGTCGGATCTTATTAGAACGAATGTGCCTTAGATAATTAATATATAGCGCGTACAGCCACGCATCGGCTGTCAATTCAACGGTGCTATTAATAACTGCTATTAAACATCTGACCAAGTATAGCTTACGCGGTTTCGTCAATGAAGGGTGTATGTAATAAGACTAGTAATCAGTATTGCTTGGTGCTGCATCCTGTCTCAAGCTCCATCATATCTATGTGCACTTTTTACTCCTGTCTCCGTTTCTCTGGGCCGCCGTTCGCTGCGGTCAGCTGCCCGCGGTGACTATCTTGTCCCTTTTTGTCGTACCGCTACTATGCAGCGAAGAGCATATTCTGTGGTGGGTCCAGCTATCTGGAATGGCCTCCCTACGGCTCTCCGTTCTCTTCCTCGTGACTCTGCTGGCTCTTTCTACCGTCTTCTCAAGACCTTTCTTTTTGACCAGGCCTGGGTTGGGAGCGCCTCTGAGTAGAGATCTTGAAGAGGCGCTATATAAATTTATGTGATTGATTGATTGATTGATTGATTGATTGATTGATTGATGACCATCTATTTCAGTTAGTCGCTGTCAATCTAATCTAATCTCTTGCAATCTAATCTTACAGCACTGTCGCTATACTGCATGCACACAGGATTAATAGACAGCTCAATACGATTGAATGAATGTTCATGTATGCATCTTTGTATACGTTGCAGCATGCATGTATGATGCGTTTGTATAATTAAGCTTATGCACAGTGACACACTACAAACCGTGTTAAAGTACCATCTTTTATGGGGAAAAATTTTGCTGTTAGGAAATCAAATAATAATCTAAACAATGATCGGTGCTGGAAGAAATCGAAATCAACATTAAAGTCTTAGTGGAAGATTTTCACAAACTATAATATCATGTCTAAACAATAATTGCAGCTTCTGATGATTGGCTTTAGGATAACTATCAGCATCAAGTTGGTACATACTTCGCTTTGAAACTCAACATCAGAAATTTAATAGAGTTTAAGCCCATTTCAAGTTGCATGAGACTCTCGTGATGAGAGTCTGTAGTGGCTAAAAGTGCTATAGATTGCTAAATCGAAAGGCATGGGTTAAAATGTTTCAAGGATAGTCTATGTAGACTTTTATATAGAAATTTTGGTTCCCTTTGCCGTTATCCAACTAAATTAGTTCTCCTCTGGTCCTGCACAGTGATTGAGGGGCTCAGAGTAGATCTATGCCGTGGTTCAGAACAACGCGTATACATAAGCGCTACATTCATTGCTACCCACCGCGCATGAGTATAGCTTAATGCGGTCTGCTCTGTTCTAGAAAATAAAGACAAATTTTCATAATTATAGTCTATTATAAAAAGCAACAGTTATATAATTATTAATAGACATAGAGATCCATTCCCATCTCTCAATCTGACATCGAAAAAAGAGGGACGGGGGGGGCGAGCATTGAGCAATCGAAGGGAAAAAATGCGAGGAGGAATTGAGTCCAACAGCAGCAGCAGCATCAGCAGCAACCATGACATCGCATCAACTGACTGACACATCATTCAGGCGACGCATCATCTGCCAAGAAATAGACTGGAACCCTGATCAGCGATCACTTGCTTCGATAAGCCGCCTGCCTACCGCTGTTCAATCCCTCTGCGTCATAGGCATATAACATTATAACAGCAAATACGCCCAGCCACCCAGAAACGCCATATAAAGGCGAAATATAATGGTCCCGAACAGCGGACCCATAACCGTCCGATATTGCCGAGTAATAGACTGGACATCTCTAGAAAGGCGCTATAGAAATTTCATTATGCGCCCCGAAATGTATTCCACCGGCCGAAGCTGCATGCATGAAATGTTAATGGTCCTGTAAAGGCTATAAATATTTTTGGCAACGCATTATATCGCAATGTATTATTATTATAGGCCTACTGTATACATAGTTGTAAATACATGTAGCAGTCAGTATACAGAACTACATGTACAATATTAAAAACTCACAAAGCACCAGACATATGATTTGTTACTTTATAGTAACTATATGAAAATTATTTGTAAATATCAGTCAGTATATTACAGGACTACAATATTAGAAACTCGCAAAGCACCACACAGATGAGTTGTTACTTTATACTATAGACTCTCAGTATACAACTATACATGTAATAATTATATTTAGTTCCACAGGCACGCTGAACTGCCAGGCAACGCCGAGCTTTCTCGGTCGTATATGGCCGTCCATATTATGGAATGAGCACCCTTCAAAACCGCGTTTATAACATCTGACCAATCAAACTTTGTTCCATAAATTTCTCAAGTCGTTTTCCTTTGCAGTGGCTGAGCTTGGAGCGTTGGTGGTGAGTAGGTTTCTTAACCATTTAATGCCGAGATGGTAGTATATGCTATAGGAAATCCTATACCCTCCGGCATTAAAGGGTTAAAGAGGAGCTATATAAGTCCAAAGAATAAACGAATGAATGAATGAATGAATAGTTTAAGTATAACTTAAACAAGTAGTTTAAGTATACTTCATTATACAATATACATACTTGCCTAAATAGTTACTTACTTGTTTTCTTATTTACCTATTAGAAATCCCGCTATTAAAGAGAAAAACAAGAAGATATTGCCGATTAAAAAAAGGACGAACACGTGTGAAGCATATTTATTTTTATATCCCATGCATGCAGAACGCTATTCATGCGAGAGTCTGAATCGCAACCATGCACAGATGGAGTCTTTCAAGCTTATCTCGACAAACGAAAGAAGTAGTAGAAAAATTGTGAATAGTCCCCGGAGGGAGATCGTTTACGGACCTGACGTTTTACTTTTATACTATAGAATGGACAGTGTATGTATAATGGGCAAGGGTGGCTCTGAGCGAAGAACTAGTTTGGAATCAATCTGCAGGCCACTAAGTTTTAGACCACCGCGATTACCTCTGTACTGCAACATCGACCTGTGTTATAATAATAATATTCCGTATTAAAACAATCTGTTGACAGACCGCAACCGGTTACAGTGTGCAGCCATGCAGTTGAAAAAATTCACAAGATCGCAAATGACAGAAGACATACATGTAAATCTTAACTATACTAGGCCTGCAATACACGGCGCTAATAGCAGCCTACAAAGCACGTCTGCCCTACGGGGGCTCGATCTCGATACCTCTCCCTCTCAATGTCAGTGTGTTATCCAATGCGTTACCGATTCCCTCCCTCAAAACAGCGCTAAGATGGCTCTCGATACGTGAATGCAGACGTGATCGAAATGACATTGTAATGGATGAGCTGGAAATAAATTGTTTGTCGTGCATGCTTCGTTTGTGACGAACCAGATTCATGATTCATGGTGGTATACAAGAACACGCAATATCAATGTATACTTAAATTAAGCCATTGCGTGATTCACTTTCTTCTGTCTAACAGATGAATCCATGAATAAAGAAAAATCATGGCTATATACGGCCTTGCAAACCCTAACATTCATTTTTACACGCACAGTTTACCGTGTACACACCTTCGTTCATACATACACACACAAATAGCCCGTATACGCAGTTGATAGTCAAATACACACACACACACACACACACACACACACAAGTGTACATACATTGTAGATCTAATTATATACACTAAATACATTAAAAAAATCATTTTCATACTTGCACACTTACAAAAATGCGCACACGCACATTCGAGCACACGCATATACAGTACACACACACACACACACACACACACACACACACACACACACACACACACACACACACACACACACACACACACACACTAAGGCATGCACTTATCCATGTATAAGTGTACACGTGTATATTGTACATGTATGTAGGCTATATTGTATGATGTTTGTATGTAACATATACAATATACAATTATACATGCATACATGTATGCCTACGAATGCATAATCATATGCATCACGTAACGTACCTACAATGCATACAGACAAATCTGCACAAGTTTTCTATAAATATTGCATGTATTAGAGAGGCTATGATTATATGGATTGTAGGGTTGGATAGGGTTCCGTAAGGATTTTCAGTAGCATGCAGGCAAGTCGATCTGCAGTCTGACCGAGCGAGAAATAGACCTAATGATACATATTCATTTCGATATAATCTATCGGAGGGTCGATCGTCCCTTGACGAATGTTCGCCTCTGACTGCAGCTGGTCGGCGATCGGCTTTGTCTCGATCACAGATCATCCGCTTCTCTCCTCAGCCGCTTGAAGCTGCTCGGCTCAGCCAACGACGATCGGGTCTGATGTACGACGCCATTTTACTCAGATCAAAGACTTTCAGGGTCAGTTCAAAGGTCGATCGCCGAACCTCGCTGCTGGCTTTGCGAGTCGTGTCTCAATTGCCTCGGATACTCGGCGGTTGTCGGTTCCAAGAGATATATTATGTCCGTCACGGTCGCTTTCGCTTCGGGGAGAGCCAGGAACAATTTCGACGACGCTCACAATGGCATGCATGGTTCTATCGGACGCAAATGTATTCCAGTGCTTTAGATGTCGGGGGGGGGGCGGGGGGACTATTAGGAGTTCAATCTCCTGGTTCTTCCTCTTCTAACCTCTGTCTCATGAGTTTTCCCTTCTTTTCTTGTTTAGCAATATATAAGCTTACAACATATTAAGCATGCACGCTAGATTTTGACATACGTCCGTGTACTTTGGCATAATTATATACTGTTTTTCGATTACATGTTTTGCCAACTTAAAACACTTATACGCTTACTCTGTTCAAATCTTGTATCCATAGTTTAACGACGAAAGTTTATGACATCAAAGGTCGGTGCTGTGGAAAAAATTGTTTGACATATTTTATCAATTGTTTTCATTTGCAGTAACCATTCATTTTTCTCATGTCTTTATCATTCATTCTGTACAGTTTGTCTCATCATTAACGTGAGAGCACACAATCTATATGGATACAGCTACAGAGAAACTTGAACGTTCTCTCTTCACTCATCCATTCATCCATCTACCCATCCATACGTCCACTCATCCGTCCGTCCATCCATCCATCCACCCATCCATCCAACCATTTATCCATCCATCCATCCATCCATCCATCCATCCACCCATCCATCCTTTCATCCATCCACCCGTCCACCTATCCATCCACCCATCCATCCACTCATTTATCCATCCACCCACCCATCCATCCATTCATCCATCCATCCACCCATCCATTCATCCATCCACCAATCCATCCGTCCACCCATCCACCCGTCCATCCATCCATCCACCCATCCATCCATCCATCCATCCACCCATCCATTCATCCATCCACCAATCCATCCGTCCACCCATCCACCCGTCCATCCATCCACCCACCCATCTATCCACCCATCCACCCATCCATATATCCATCCAGCCATCCATCCACCCATCTCTATATATTTCAATGCGCCTCTCTTCTGCCCCACCTCTACACGCTCCCCCATCTCTGACAGCCTATCCATACCTCTGCCTGTCCGTCTCCCTCTGCCTCTTCTGCCTCTGTATCCATAATCGATTTTATGGAAGCCATTCGAAGCGCCTCTCTGACAGACGGACGGACGGAGGAACAGACGGACGGACGGAGATTTCCATTATCAAAGTTCGAACAGACATCACTGATAGCCGCATAAAGAGACAATCCCGACCGAGACATGCAAATCAGACGGGGGAGAGTGGGGTGGGGGAGGGTGGGGCAACGCGGGACAGAGACATCCACCCGAATGCGCATGCGCAGTATGCTGCCACCGTCTCGAACGACGACGACGACAGTGTCGGTTCTCATGAGCCCCGCGGGTCAGACCTTATTAAGCATGCTTTTAGCCGCGGACCCTGACAGGACGGCGACGCATAATGGAGGGCAGTCCCATACTTCAATGCTGGACGGTGAACGCATCCGAAATGAATAGCCTTACATAGGCATGAACCTCCTTCTCCTCCCTACATGTACATGTATTGCGCCGAGTCACACACGAGACAGAGGCTGAAGAAGGAGACAAAGACTTCGCACGTCATGAACGCTTTTTTAAATGACTGAAAGATCGTGTGGTAGAGTGGGACTACATGTAGTGGAGTGGAACTACATGTAGTGGAGTTCTTCTTCAACACACGCGCTTTGTAATTTATACATTGTGTAAGTACTAAGTATGCATGTATCTATGAATGAACGACTGCAAGTATGTATACGTACATTGTAAACATGCATGGAGTGGTCTTCAATAATATGTTCACACACTTACATGGATTAATGTATATGTTTGTGCATGTGTATCAATGCGTGCATGCATGTATTTATGGATGCACGCCTGCCATCATATGTGCATTTCTGTAGGCAAGATCCATTTAGGAGTTGTTATTTGTAATTTTTTATTGGTAATTACAATTTGCAATTTGTAATTTGCAACTTATAATTTAGAAGTGTGTGATACTGCCTAGGCCTATGTCATAATTATAGGCGATCATCAATCCCAAGAGATGACGTCCTCTCGATGTCGTAGCTTCGGGCTATATGCGCAGGGCAGGGAACCAGCGCTGGTCACGTGGGTGGCATAGAATCCGCTGTTATACAACTACTTTTCAATGCCGTCTAAGATCACCCTGTTCTTGGTTACTCCATAATAGTCCAACCACTACTACATGTATATCCACTATTATAGTGGAGTTTGGCTAAAACAGACAAAGTCGATGCAGAAGAAAGTCAGCAGAGTATCGGAATGGAAGCCGAGTTAGTTGGTCCTTTGGGAATTTGCCATCCATCATTGGCTGAATGCGGAAGGTATTAAGTTTTATAACCCATGCATTGGCTCTCCTGTTGTGTAATTTAAAAAGTATTAGCCTCTACGAGGTTCACAGTAGGCTATAAGCCTTCTTCTTCTTTTCTTCTTATTGTTCTTCAATTTGATTCTTCTTGTTCATTCATCATCATCTTTTTCTTCTCAGTGTTCTTATTTTCGTGTTCTTCATCCTCAATGATTTAATAATGCATTGTACACCGTGATTCAATAAAAACTAAGCCAAATTGTTTTTCATATATCTCTAATGCCTGGTAACATATCAAGCTAAAAGTTTCCAAATATTTAGAGAAGTGGACCAAGAATATGATTCCAAAATTTCACGAGCAAAAGTTGAACGGGTAAAAAGATATGAATATTTAAATTTCATATGCCGAAATTGCAGTTTACAAGCAATTTTCTGTCAGATTCAATAAAATGTTTCCTTATTATCTCTAATGCCTGATGATTAATCATTCTAAAAATTTCCAGATATGTAGAGAATTGAAGTAACAATATGACCCCAACAGCATGGTTTCATTATTTAATTAAAAACATGCTCAAAATGTCCTCCTCCTGCTTGCACGCAACCTGCTGGCGCCATGCATTGGGAAACGGCATCGTCGATTATCCTCGGGTCCAGGGCCCCAGGCCATCTCACACTTCCAACAAGCGTTGCTTCATATCGTTTATATCATGGATTGTTGCCTGCTAGGCTCGGTCTTGCGTCATGCACGCTCCACACTTTTAGTCGACAGGATTCAAATCTGGGCTGTTCGGAGGCCATAATGTGGGAGAAATGAAGTCTGGCGTCTCTCTTGTCAGCATTTCGATGGTTTTCTTGGCTCTGTGGGCTGGCGCTATTCTGTTGAAAAAGAAAACAGCCTTCTGGGGCTATAGATTTCTGATAACAGGTGGAAGATGTGGTGACAGCAGAACATTGCGATAATATACTCCGTTAATTTTACCCCAGGATCCCTGAAGACCAAAATTGGGAACTATCAAGCATCGAAACCGCAACGAACACCATAACAGACTTGCTGAAAACTGAAATTTCTGGAGATGACGTTTAAATATTCATATCTTTCTATTCGTTCAAATATATGACATGATATTTTGGAATCCTATTCTTGGTTCAATTCTCTAAATATCTGAAAATTTTTAGCATGATTAATTTTTAGGCATTGAAGATATAAGAAAAACAGTTTAGCTTGCTTTTTATTGAATCTGACAGAAAATTGCTTGTAAACTGCAATTTCTGCATATGAAATTTAAATATTCATATCTTTTTACCCGTTGAACTTTTTGTCATGAAAATGTGGAATCATATTCTTGGTCCACTTCTCTAAATACTTGGAAAATTTTAGCATGATATGTTATCAGGCATTAGAGATATATAAAAAACTATTTGGCTTAGTTTTTATTGAATCACGGTGTAGTTTTATGTATTGTAATTCCGACAGCCTAAACGTTACAGCCAACTAATAACATTGAGAACTCATCGTAAATCAACTCTGACAACCAGACATGGATTTTTTCATCTGGCAGATCCTAGCAAACTCGTCCAGCTGAGGGTATACACCTACACAGTAGGCCGACCTTTATAGTGCTACATAAAAATTACGAACACTCGCACGTTGACGTTTATATAATTACAAGACACTGTATAATCTTACACTTTGCATGCACGCCTGCGTGTTAAATAGCCTATAACCAGAATATGAATTGGGGTGGGGGGCGTAGACCTACCTTTCAAATTTAATTAGGGATAGATACGGTACATTCTTTGCATTGAATGATATTTTCCAAGATATCATTTCCATCGCGATCGACCTAAATTTAGCAATACGTTTCTATCTGTCCACAAATAATCTACACTTTACTTAGGGCTTTGGCGCTATAGAAATTCCGAGCTAGGAGAAGAATAGCTAGCCTACTATGCGCAGTTCATAAAAGTTGACGATTTAAAGAACGTAGAACATAGTTTAGCCTATATGACATCTGAGGGTGACTAAAAGAAGTCACTAACCGCATAATTTTAGGCAATAGCAATATTTATTATATATAAATAATTATTATATTTATGTAGTCTGGACTAAAATTGAGATTAAATCAATTAATCGATCAGAATTATTCATAAAGCGCCTATACTCGATATCCCTACTTAGAGGCGCTCCTGCATGCATGGCCAGTGTGTGTAGGTCCATCTATTACCGTATGAAGATTCGAACCACGGACTCTCGATACATAATCAGCATTCAACCGCAATGACACGTGGCACTTCATCTCAGCTGCTGCTAAAAAGGGATCTTCTCAAAATCCGCTATCTCCGCAGAAAACTAAGGCTGCGAGCTCCGTCCCACCGTCCCTCGGACATGACTCCGCATTTCCCAGCATTCATCGGGCTGCTGTCTGTATCTTCCCATCGATTAATCCATCCTCCTTTGAGCTTGTCGCCTCTTCCTCCTCCTCCTCCTCCTCCTAGTCCTCCCTCTCCTCTACTCATCTTTCCCCTCTCATCATTCTCCTTATACTTCCCTTTCGCCTCCTCCCTCTCCTCATTCTCCTTCTCACGCTTTTTCTACTACGTATCCTCATTCAGATTCTTCAGATAATTATGTCTTCTCGCAATCCTCCTCCCCTCATTCTCCTTCTGTTTCTCCACTTCTTCATTTTTTCTTTTTGTCACTGTTCTTCCACTTTGGCTTCCACTTTTACTTCTCACTCTGCCCGGCTCTCTCTCTGTCTCTGTCTCTATTTCTGTCTCTTTCTTTGTCTGTCTGTCTGTCTCTATCTCTGTCTCTTTCTCTGTCTTTTTCTCGGTTCATGTCTTTTTCTCTGTCTGTCTGTCTCGGTTTATGTCTCTTTCTCTGTCTGTTTGTCTCTGTCTGTATGTCTCTCTGTCTGTATGTCTCTCTGTCTGTCTCTCTGTCTGTATCTGTGTCTGTGTCTGTGTCTGTGTCTGTGTCTCTGTCTATCTATGCCTCTCTGTCTCTGTCTGACTCTCTTTCGCTGTCTCTATCTCTGTCTGTCTTTCTCTTCCTTTATCTCATTCCACGTCTCCTTTTTCTTTTCCCCTTTGCATAAGCAATACAGACATCCATCAATTCTGACTCTGAGATCATTCCTTCAGACCAAGTCGACTAGGGGACGATTTGCTCGCAAAAGTCAGAATTGGAAAACCCGGGCTGGATCAATATTAACTATTTTATCGAAAATCGCGGAAACTGCTTTAGCGCGGATTCACGAGAAAGCGAATTATCGATTGAGCGGTTTCGAACGGATCCCGTTGTAAGTGGCGACTCTAAATCACACCAATATAAATGTCCGTGCAACCAAGACGCAGGCGAGTTGTCTTCTTTTTCTCCTTCCTCTTCTTCTTCTTCTTCTTCTTCTTCTTCTTCTTCTTCTTCTTCGTCGTCGTCGTCTTCTTCTTCTTCTTTTTCTTCTTCTTCTTCTTCTTCTTCTTCTTCTCCTTCTTCTTCTTTTACTTCTTTTTCTTCGTCTTTTCTCTTCTCCTTCTTCTTCTTCTTCTTTTTCTTCTTCTTCGTCTTCTTCTTCTTCTCCTTCTTCTTTTCTTTTATCTTTTTTTTTCTTCTTCTTCTTCTTCTTCTTCTTCTCTTTTATCTTTTTCTTTTTTCTTCTTCGTCTTCTTCTTCTTTTTCTTCTTCTTCTTCGTCTTCTTCTTCTTCTCCTTCTTCTTCTTTTCTTTTATTTATTTTTTCTTCTTCTTCTCTTTTATCTTTTTCTTTTTTCTTCTTCTTCTTTTTCTTCTTTTCTTCTTCTTTTACTTCTTTTTCTTCGTCTTTTCTCTTCTCCTTCTTCGTTTTTTTTCTTCTTCTTTTTCTTCTTTTCTTCTTCTTCTTCTTTTTCTTCTTCTTCTTCTTTTTCTTCTTCTTCTTCTTCTTCTTCTTCTTCTTTTTCTTCTTCTTCTTTTTCTTCTTCTTCTTTTTCTTCTTCTTCTTTTTCTTCTTCTTTTTCATCTTCTTTTTCTTTGTATTCCTTCTGTTCTTCTTGTTCCTCTTCTTGTCCTTCTTTGCACTCATCTTCCTTTACTTCACGTCCATCTTGGTTTTTTGTTCTTCTTTCTTTTCTTTCTTTCTCTTTGTTCTTGCTCTTGTTCTTCTTCTCGTCTTCCTTTTCCTCCACGCCCTTTTTCTTCTTCTTCTTCTTCTTCCAACTCTTCTTTCTCTCTTTTCAGATTCTCAATCCATATTTACTCATTTTGTCATTTTCTTCTGCTTCTTACACCTTTTCCTCCAACTCATCCAATCTTACCCTTCAAACGCACTGTCCTCCTTCTTTTTCTTCCTCCTATTCCTTCTCGCGCAATTCCTCCTCCTCCTCCTCCTCCTCCTCCACATCATCCTCTTCGTCTGCATCCTCCTCTTGAACTCTAAATCCTCATATATTTGTCCAGTCTAGGGATTAGTGCGCTTAACGCCCGCAGTGTTTCTCTGCCGACGCCCGTAGTTTTCTTCTTCTTCCTCCTCCTCTTCTCCTTCGTCCAGCGGCTCTCTCCTCCCTCGGTCTGTGCTCGATCACCGCGGCCAACGCATTTGCTCGAGCACTCTCATGTCTCTCTCTCTCGCCAACAGCAGATGCAAAAGATGGACATTAATCTCAAGGCCTTACCATCCGACCGACAGACCGACGACCGCGGCCAACCGACCGACCGACCGACGGAGCGGCTAGTCAGTCCTTCTCTCGCATACTCATCTGCATACTAGATAGGCCGCTATATATTGATCTTGGCAATGTCGAACCGCACGCGCGCTGGTCTAGACTGATCCAATCATTCTTGCACCGACCATCATCATGCTTTTGCCGACCGACCTGACCAACGTGAGATGACGAACTGCAGGAGGATGGTCCTCCTTCTCCTTCTCGAAGAATGGCCAGACTAGCGGCTGGTGGGGGAGACGGCCGTCGTGGTGGTCGTGGTGAAGGTGGTTGAGGACTTGAGGTGGGAAACTGGTGGAGAGGTTGAAGGTGCGGGGTGTGAGGTTTATGATGACGGGAATCATGACGATGTAGACGACGTTGCTGTTGCGAATGATGATATAATGATAACGACGACGACGAAGACGACGACGATGACTACTTAAGAAATGACTATGAATACGATTGGGAAGAGAAGAAAATGAAGTCAGTTGGGAGCTGAAAAATAGCTATCCAATTTAACATCCTCCCATTCTTCTGCAACCGTACGATATCTATACTCTTGATGGCACTCTACTCATGTCGTATTGACATTTGATGAATTGAAAGAAATATATTATGGCAGGCAGTCGCAATAGGCGAGTACTTTTAGGATGCAATTTTGCAGTGTCAAGTAACAGAATTTAAATTAAATTTTGTTTAAATGCCAACAACACTTTCTTGCCTTTTGAGTAGATGCCGGACGGCTGCATGCTATATGTGCATATGCGACGGTTTGACTGGGCTATACCTCTGGAGCTAACACTACATCCAAGAACCCTATCTGATACATTTACGTTCCACGTTGACAGAATTGGTTATTTGACTGTTCCTTTGGTCGTGCTGAAGTCGGGGGCACCTCTGAATAGTTCCAATGAAGACGCACTATAAATGAATGAATGAATGAATGAATGAGTGATTGAATTATTTAATTAGTTAATTAACTAATGCAGCGTTGGAACTCTACCAGTTGGAACCTCGGTGACGAAAAGGATATATATAATAAAAATTATATAATTATTATATACATATAGGGTGTCTCGATAGGTCGTGAACGATTTTGAATGCAGACAAATATATGTTATACACAATATAATGTGGAAAGTTTTATACTGGCGGATAGGTTATTCAAATGAAAATGTTAATATACAAAAATTAGATCATTATCTCACTTAATAAAATTGTAGCGCCAATATCCGTGACGTCATCAAATTCGTGCCAAAAAACGTCAAGTTAAGCCGCAAACAATATTGTACGACCATCATTGTTAATCCACACATAATTAATTAATACAAATTAGCATTTAGTATCTAAAAATATTCCATGCCTTACAAAGCCGACGTTTTAAGGTGTTCAGTGTCAGGGTTCGGGTTCGGCATAAACAGTAATGTTGGATTAACAAAACCTCATAAATTATCATTCCAAATAAAACTTCAGTCACTTCGACTTATTACATCAATGAGATAGGCCTACGGTACAGGAGAAAGAGGTCAAACCCGCATTCCAGCGAAGTGCAGTCTGCGCTCAGTTCACAGCCACAAAAATGTTTCGTAATAGCCTAACGGCGTAGGATTATTTCAACAAGACGGTGCACGTGCACACACATCAAAGGTCTCAGTCGAATGGTTGAACAAGAATGGATAGCCTACATCTCACCGAGGGACTGGCCGCCTAATTCGCCGGATTTGTCACCAATGGAAAATGTTTGGAGTATTTTGGCGGCAACTGTTTATGCCGATACCGAACCCCAAACGACCTTAGAACGCCGCCTTGGAAGGCATGGACATCAATAGGCCTACCTCTGACAACTCTGAAAAATCTATTTGCTTGATGACTAATCGACTTGAGGCTGTAATAAAGAGTAAAGGAAACATTATTAAATACTAAATGCTAATTTGTATTAATTAATTATGTGTGGATTAACAATGATGGTCGTACAATATTGTTTGCGGCTTAACTTGACGTTTACTTGGCACGAATTTGATGACGTCACGGATATTGGCGCTACAATTTTATTAAGTGAGCTAGTGATCTAATTTTGTTATATTAACATTTTCATTTGAATAACCTATCCGCCAGTATAAAACTTTCCACATTATATTGTGTATAACATATATTTGTCTGCATTCAAAATCGTTCACGACCTATCGAGACACCCTATATATATCTATATACTGTATATACATATTGATATTTTATCAAACGACATAAATGAAAAGTCTCTATAGATACCGAAACGTGTAAAAAGAAACTTATGATTAATTAATGTCGATGACGAATTATTTCCAACCAAATAGATTCACCCGTTAAATCCTGGATGGATTAGATCCACTCCAAGACTCGTGGACGAATCCAGAATGCAAATGAACTGACTGCTACTTAGTTCAATCACGGTTGAAAGTCACAAGGGTTTTTGAGACGACGAGTACTTGATAAGACAGGACTTGCTGCTTTAGCGAGTAAGTGCTGAGTAAAAATCTAACGCTCTCTGTTATCTCTCTCTCTCTCTTATCGCTCTCTCTTATCGCTCTTTCTCTCATCGCAAATTTTGCAACTGACAATATTTGGAAACGTGAATGACAGTTGAATTTGTTATTTTTCAAGCAGCATGAATCAATGTGCCTGACAATGATCCCAAACAAATTCTTCTGCATCGTGCGCTATGATCTCAAACTCGACCCCCGACAAATTGTTATCGAACTCTGTCAACGCCTCGTTTTTCGAAGCGAACGATGAAAGGAGATTATTGACAAGCTTCCAATAAAGATGACGCCCGTTGGATCAAGTTTCATTCCGACACAAAAATCGAAGTCTGAGTCAACTGAGCCAATTGAGCCAACTGAGTAGTCGACTGAGTCAGCTAGATTGGTTGGCAATGGTTGTCACTGGTGGATTTTGACGTTGAATAGATGAGAGAGATAAGAATATGTGTAAATATAATTCAAAAGATTTCCATAGGTTGCTTCTACATTAGTTCGAGGCGAGAGACGCGTTGAGAAATTGAACGAAAATAGTTAACGAATCAAACTAACGACTAGTTTCTTCTTAAATCAATCTCTCGTTCTTTTAATAACATTTCTTTTACCTCGGAGTTTTACGTGCTGAGAGCGCCTCTGAATGGTCATTCTGCGAGAGGCGCTATATAAATGTATAGATTCAATACAATATAATACAATACAATACAATACAACTGCCCTTAACATCATAACGACCAACTTCGGTCTGGAATCTCGATAATTATATAGCATCATCATCATCATCATCAGCATCATCATCATCAGCAGCAGCATCAGCAACAGCATCATCAGCATCAGCAACAGCATCAGCAGCAGCTTCAGCAGCAGCCTAATGCCAAGTGCAGCTGCTGCGGAAGCCATGAAAGGCCGTAATAGATGCTTTCATCTTCCTCATCGCTGTCATCGCCGATGATACTGAGTCCGGTTCAAGGAAATTGCGCCTCATAAATGAACGATATGTATATCCTTCTTTTCGTATACCATAGAGTACTGCGTAGGATACTGTTTGAGGTCCTGCTGTCTGCTTCTTTCAGATAGATCGGCCATTATAGCTGACCACATTAACCCCCGGGCCATGGTCCGTATAACACCCCCGCCGTTTTCTCGCTTATCTCGGTTCCTGTCAAGTGGTTCCTGCTGCAATACATTACACCTACTTTGACATGAACGTAAAGTAAGTAAGGCAGTCAACAGAATTGAGGTTGCAATAGTCCGAGTCATCTTCGTAAAGTAATCATCGTTCGCATCGTCATCATCATAGTCAAATCCACATTGATCAGTATTATCACATTGATCATTATAATTATTGTGATCACCGTCATCATCATGATTGTGGTCGTCATCATCGTGTTGTCATCACCACCTTCATCGCAATTGTTGTCCTCATTGTTACCTTAAATACTCAGTAGCCTATCACAACCGTCATTATAAGTGCTCTAATGATAATTATTATGGCCATTGTTAGATTTAGCTCTGATTCCAAGTGGTATCTATCTATGATGTATTGTATTGTGCACCAAAAATGCACCAAAATGCTGAGTTTACGACGTTTTAGCTTCTTTTTCAAATGAACATCGTGTTAGTCATTATACTCTTGCGCTAAATAAATTGTCATTGCATTTTGCTCATTCGATTGCATGTAAATGCAACTCACGATGCAATTATAGCATCGACCATTGTGACACTGAGTTTTCAATGGAATACACACCCAGTCAATAATAACTATTTAAAGAAATCTAATTCCATGATGGGCTATACATTGTAATTATATTCGCACCATCTTGACCATAGGCTAAACGTTGCTGTTCTAGATTATCATATAATTCTCTGTTTAAAAACCGCAATTCAATTTCACTTGAGTACTCTATAGGATAGCTTTTTGATAGCAAGCTTTCACGTTTGGTGCACAGACGCACTTGAAATGTAAAAGGATACTGCAAGAAATATCTTAACTAATCAATCAAACTATCAATCAATATAAGCCTGAAAGAGCGCTATTGATATATAGCTTCCCTTCAAGATAGCTACTCAGGGAAGCTCCAAACCCAACCTCCGCGGCTGATAAGAAAAGGTTTTAGGAGATGAGTAAAAGGCTGCGGGATTTGTCCTTTGGAGCAAACATATATCTTCATATCAAAAGAAGATGAAGCGAATCTCCAGACACGCCAAGACACACACACGGATCAAAAGGGCGAGCAAGCACACATCCATGCACACACTCGCACGCATTATTATACGAAAGGCAAAGTAAATCTTCGGTTCGTATACTGCAGGGCGTTTTGCTTTCCAAACACGCGCTATATATGTTAGGCTGGGTTGACTTTCGGGGAAGCTATTAGAGTAATCAAGAAATCTATCGATCAATCGTCGGATCAGCTGGCAGATCTACTGACTGATTGACTGAATGATTGACTGACTGATTGACTGATTGACTGACTGATTGAATGACTGACTGATTGACTGACTGACTGGCTGATTCACTTGCTGATTTATCGATAGTTTCAAGGTTTTCTTTCGTTCTATGACGCAATATACTTTCGTCTTCGAATCGATGGATGGGACAGACCCTTCGAGTGCGTATAGTACTACAGCTACACGTCTTGGCCAATTAGAAAAGTTAACACGGATTAGGAAGAGGAATGAAGAATGAAGAATGAAGAAAAAATCAAGAAGACTCTGGCTTCTTTTCCTACCGATAACACCATGATGAATAGAAGAAGAGTAGAACGGAGTAAAACAAAGACTAAGAAAAGAAAGAAATTTCGTATTGAAAATGGAGTCAAGAGAGAAAAACAAATGAGATATGAAATCTTATATAAAGAAAATAAGAAAATAAGAAACAAACAATGACACTAACCAGATCTATTAACTTCTATTGCGCCTTTCTCATAAAGTCGAGTATATGCTACATGTACCAGTTAAAGATTGCTTCGAGCGAAATCGCATTGAGAAGCCAATTTGAAAGTCTATAGATCCAGTGAAACCAGATTGAAGCCCGGCTGCCATTGGTATCATTACGCAAGTTGAACGAAATGAGTCTTAACCCTTTATAGCAGCGAAATTGTAGCTAAATTGTAAGACCCATGGGAAATCCTATACCATCCGGCGGTTAAAGGGTTACGTTTGAACTCAATGGCGTCAAGGAATGGACAGAATGAACTGAATTGTAAGCCACAGCGAATTCTAAAGCACTTGAGACGAGCGATGGCTAAAGCGATGGCTAAATCCCGAAAGCCGAGCACTGATCTGATGCCAGTGGCCATACAAACTCTCGTAGCACTCATTGATTAAATGCGGAATCTAATTATATGAGGGTGAGCAAGGGATTGAGATGTTTCGGTTGGTGAAAAAGCAGAACCTCGTGAACTGCATTGTAAGGGATAAAGAAATGAGGATGGCGAGTATACACACGACAAGAAGTTATTTCGACAACCAAATGCATGGTGTAGGCTAAAGCAGAGAATCTTAAGATTATTATATCAAAAAGTGATGCATGCATTGCGCCTTTGAGTAGGCTTCTCGGTGGGGCGCTATATAGGCCCTAAATATCCCGAATGGATGATTAGAATAGAGCAAACAATTTTAGAACGTTAATTCTGGTGATTGTAGAATCCTTGAACAGGCTCGACACTAATTGATTTCGTAAGTCCGTTTGAATCAGTTTCAAGTTTTTGAACAGTAAAGAGAATGCAACCAAAAAATTTAGCCCTCTACCGAGCAACCATCCGACTGCAAGGCAACTAACATACCCACTACACCACCACCACGCTCCACAAGATGCTGCAGGTAGTAATCACTAATCACATTAAAATGGACCAGGGGTCCCGTAAGCCAGGGTCACCAGACAAAATTTAATTGAGAGAAATGCATCACAGCCAACAGTATGTTAGGCTTTTTTTTAAACTAGGAGATAAATTCTTGGCAAACATAATAATGAACTGATTATGATCAGAAGGAAATTATAGAACAAACTGTAGAAACACACAATTAAAAAACCACATAACTTACAAACAAACAAAAGCATTGGTCACGTGAGCAGCATAGACACTGCAACTATAATTATAGACGGTTTCCATCCATCGTGTGTAGCACTTCAATCGACTAAAGATCGGTTTCTGCAATTGATCGATCACCTTGCCTCAAGCTCAGCCATTCCTTTCCCTCATTAAGCTGCAGACCTGCAGTTCATTAATTGATCTCTGCCAGTCTATCCTTTGCTAAGCGCCGATCGATGGCTAAAATTGGAAGCCAAAAGCCATTCATAAAAGCCGATTGGGTAGGCTATAGAGGTCCACAACTGCCATGCATGCTGCTTTTAGGCAATCGGATCGCTTCGTCAGAGACGTCTTTCTTTAGCCTTCCGTTATTTCTAGGCCAGCATTTCCGGCCTAAACAGACGTAGAAAATAGGAGTAGGAGGAGGCGAAGGAACAGAAGGAAGAGGATGAGGAAGAGAAGGAGGAGGAAGAGAAGGAGAAGAAGAAATAATAGGAATAAGAAGAACGTGAACAAGATCCAAAAGAAAGAAAGCTACAAGAAGATCAGTCTATCAAATCGACTCCTTGTGAACATGGTGGCAGAAAAAGCAGCTATATATTTTTTCACCGGTGGCAGCCATCGTACATCGTAGCTGATTCTCCGTCGCCAGTGTACACAGTACACTCCATGCACTCATTTAAATCCGTGGTCACTAGAGGCGCTGTAGTATTGCAATGATCATGAAACGATTTCATGTCATGCAGTGGATATCAAAAAGAGTGTGACAGTATGAATTTAACCCTACCAGTACTGTGAACTCTTTCTAGCTTCGTAGGAAAGAAAGGCATGTTGGTTGTTTCAGTCCACAGACACAGTGTGATAACAAAGATCATTAGCGTCTCCCTCCTTCTTTCTCCATGCTTGGGACTGGCACTGTCAGAGTGCAAACAGTGCCCTACTGTTCAAACGGAACCGAATTTAAATCTGAATAAGTCAAATCAAAATTAGGGTCTATACTACCGATAAACCGATAAACCTCTGACCTTCTGAGGCCGAGGAGCTAGGCACAACATGACATTGTGTGTTTATTCGATGAATTTTTAACTTTAAACTGGCAAAATTATATCGACGAAAAGGAAGCTGAAGCTGAAGCTGAAACAGAGACAGATCAGTAGAAACCGTCGAGTCAAAAGCTCGACGACGCCCTGGTTGAGAGACTACCACCGAAACTGACTTCTAGAATAATAATTATTGCATTGTATTTGCTTCTAAAACAAATTCCGTTGCATCTAAATACTGACATTGCTCCACTGTTGCAGCACTACAGCATACATGTAGGCTTACATGACTACTGTATTGATAGACATACATTAAAAGAAGGTGTAGTGGTGGGTTCGTTGCCTTGCAGCCGGAAGGTTCCAGGTTAGAATCCACGTCAAGTCGCCTCGTAGGGACCTTGTGCAAGTCCTTTATATACTCGCAACTGATCGTGCGATTTGGCGTGAAACTCCGAAGCAGTGTCCGCGCTGTAGCCTGTAGGACCTATGAGTAAAGAGCTTGAAGGAGCGCTATAGCAATGTGCCAAATAATAAATAGATAAATAAATGCATATGCCCACATAAAATAAAAAAGTATCACTTTGTAAGACATTGGTGTCAATACTATTGTGCAATGTGCATTTCTTCTGTAAGCTTATAAGACACAGTGGAAGATGACAGCTGCTACCACAGTCACATCATCACAATAAAGCGACTGTTGTTCTTTAGACCTACATTATTTTATTCCTATAATTATAAGATGATACTGTTCGTAATTAACTTCATCCTATAGTAGGGTGACTAGGTCCCAGCAATAGTACATTGCCGTCATTTCAAACGCCTGCGGTAAAAAAGACTATAATTGTATCCAGGTCTAGCCTTATTCATTTCCAAACTTCTAAGTTTTTCTTAAATCTTCATACAGAGTATTCTAAGGCGTAGAGAGCCCTTATACTCTAAAACCTCTATACATGTACAGTGAAAAAAGCTATTACCGTGCACTGGGAAGTTTTCATAGTTCGTTATGTGCCCTCAGACAGGTTTGCATGTCCAACAACGGCACTCATCTCTATTCTGCGCCTCTCTCTTCAGTCCTCTGTTACAGTAGCTTTGCTTTGTCATCATTCAGTCTAGTAGCATTGTTCCTGATCAGTCCTTATCTTAGAAACATGTTTCATGGGTCCACTTTCGTCAGCTGCTGCCATCCTACCTTCGACATATTATGACCATCTGGACATCTCTATTTCTCCGCAACTGCGTCTGAAGACCACTTCATTCGATTGTGGTGTTTGATGCCAGGCCAAAAAAATCACCGAGGAGGAGGGAGTCACATCACAGAGGCGCTACATAAATTCAAAGTATTCACTCTTACGATTACAGTTATTGTTGAGCAGCAGGAGAGAGAGAGGCCTACCTTCATTCCTGTCTAGAACGACCAGTCGCCTCGTCATAGACCTTCTCTCCTCCGATTGCAAATCCTCCTTCTCCTGTCCCGTTGCTGCTGCTGCTGCTGCTGCTGCTGCGTTGACCATAAACAGTCCTCCTCGTCCGCTAAGAGTCCGTCCGTCTGTTCGTTCGTTCGTCCGTCTTCCGATCCTAGTCCTACGTCACATCTAGTATTGCTCCGATCCACAAACGACCACGGCCACTGCCGCCCGTGCTGTGCATTTATATAGCGCTATACTGTGCGAGAATCTTACCAGCTGCACTGCGCGTGCGCCGTGCGCCTTACACGGATGGCTGGATGGATGGGTGAATAGATGGATGGATGGATGGATGGATGGGTGGATGGAAGGATGGATGGATGGGTGGATGGATGGGCGGATGGAAGGATGGATGAGTGGATGGATGGATGGATAGATGGATAAATGGATGGATCGATGAATGTATACATGCATACGATGGATTGATGGATGAACGAGTGGATGGATGGATCAGTGTTTTGTATGGATGGATGGATGGATGGATGGATGGATGGATGGATGGATGGATGGATGGATGGATGGATGGATGGATGGATGGATGGATGGATGGATGGATGGATGGATGGATGGATGGACGGATGGATGAATGGTTGAAGGAATCGGCATGGAGATGAAGTTGGACCAGCCACAGTAGCAATTGCAGTGCAACCCGTTCAGCTGCTGCTGTTGCTGTTGCTGCTGTTGCTGCTGCTGCTGCTGCTGCTGTTGCTGCTGCTGCTGTTGCTGCTGCTGTTGCTGCTGTTGCCTTTGCTGCTGTTGCTGCTGCTGCTGTTGCTGCTGTTGCTGCTGCTGTTGCTGCTGCTGTTGCTGCTGCTGTTGCTGCTGTTGCTGCTGCTGCTGCTGCGGCTGTAGCTTCTGTCCGGTCGTCTGCTCATCGCCCTGGGAAGCTGGTCGAAAATAAACCAGCGTCGGATGCGGCAAGTGATACGGACAGAGATGGAGACATACGTGGCGACATCCACAGAGAGAGAGAGACAAAGACATGGACAGATCAGAAGTGACCAATCGCATCAGAACAGCCCACCATTAAGCGCTCAACAGCGATAAAAAAACACACGCAAGCCATGTAATATGTCCATCTGTATGATGTGTATGTATATTTATACATATACGTATGCAATGCATGTATACGATGTATGTATTGAACATATTGTATGGGACTATTATGTAAAGTCATATCATCTGCTTGTACAATGGACGTCAATTGGTGTTGTGGAGCCGACGCTGGCAAAGCATTTTCTGTTAAGCGACCATAATGCAGGAGCCAGACGTATCCATATTAAATTGGATATCATCTGACTTCAGTTGAATGTCAAGTCATCCTTTCAGCTGCAATTTGCTATTCTCATTTTTGACTTGGAAATCATCGCTCACCATTCTACTAAGTATTTTATCCAGCCTTTTGTTATTCAATAGTTAGTGCTATTTTTTGTTATGGCATCAAGTGGTGATTGGACCTTTGACGATGCCTTACTGTTTGAGAAAGGGAGGTGAAGACACCGAAAATAGCGACAAAGCGTTGATGATAATTAATTATAGGCCTACAATATTATTGTCTAAAACAAGTTCATCACATGTGTGTGTGTGTGTGTGTGTGTGTGTGTGTGTGTGTGTGTGTGTGTGTGTGTGTGTGTGTGTGTGTGTGCAGTGAAAAGCAAACGTAATGTTCTAAATAATTGCAAAAAGAATGATTTTATGTTTATAATATATTATTCTAGGTTGATGAGATTAGATCATTTTTCATAATCAATGAGCATAATACTATGGCTTCATAATATACAAATCGCGTGGTATGTATTGTATAATAGGCCTACATGTGGTGTACCGGTAAGCATCTAGTCGTGCAGTTAAATACCGGCTTTTGAACTTCCGGATTAAAGTGCTGCAGCTGTACCCCTTGGAGGCGCTCTCTTTCGCTCTGAATAGCAGCAGCAGCAGCAGCTCCATCAGTTGTCATCACCATGGTGATCGATCAAGTCTATGTCTATCAGATGCGACAAGACAGCGCAAGAAATGACGAGTTATGGATCGAGTCCATATGATGTGCGTCAGAGCGTGACGTGGATTTATTAACGCGAGTTTGACATGGCTTATGAAGGCTCAATAATTATAGGGCTTATAGACATCTTTGCTGCATGTTAGTCTATAGCTCGTTGTATCTTCCAGCGATTTCAGTGTTTCTGGTTGTCGTTCATTAGGCTAAATCTATCAAATCCTTCACTATAAAACGAAGAGGATTTCTCAACACGCTAACGACGAGTGTGGACTAAAAGTAATCGAGAAACCAATAGATTTAGTCGTTAAAGTGTAGAACCATTTCTCAGAGGCAGCCATGGATTTTAAGTATAGCCTATATATGGCAAATTTAGTTCCTTAGCATCGGAATAAACGAGGGCGATTACCATTGTCGCCTGAATCGTTCTCTGTCTTTGCAGGGCGTCCAACGAAACCAAGCAAGCTCTGCCGCAGTAAAATACCGTCTTTGAATAAGCAGGTTATTTTGGTTTGGTGCGTCGACGAAATGTAATGTTTGCATTTCGCTAATGCGATACAATAAGACGCCCGCCCGGTTGAGCTGACGCACATAAACACAAGAACACGGCTTATGCCGTGGTTGACATTTTCGTGAAGGAGCGTTGACTGTTGGCGCAGTTGGCACCATTTTTATGACAGAGGCCTCTCTCGTCCATAATTCAGGCACTTGTTCTTTAACGGCGTAGTTTTTACGGACCGTAGAGTAATAGCGCTACAATACATGAGGGATGTGGACAGAAATAATGCCTGGAAGAGAAGGAGGAGGAGGAGGAAGAGAAGGACACTGGACACCAGCGGTCGAGACGATAATGAATGACTATGGAAGAGAAGAGAGATGAAGAAATGGCAGACAAAGGAGATAAAGAACAAGTGAACCTTTTTGCTTTTGCAGTTGTTTTTCTAAACTGTTATCACGTTACAGTAGTGAACATGTTTTGGTAAGTAGGCCCCATCTAGCGGGATCACTCCCTTCGGGTAGCCTATTACTCCATAACATACGCAGTAATGAGTGTAACCGCTATCATCGTAATTGTCGACTATAGAATTAGCCACTGCGTGTACCTATTGTGAATGTAGCCTATTTTTGTCTGCCTTTTTTTATTGTATCAACAGACAAATTGAAAATTGCAATGAATTGAAGATTTCATTGAATCCAATTCAACCTCATATATAACTTTTTACTCGATCTCGGTCTGTCTTGTTTCATTCAACCATTTTCTATTTCAGTTGAATCTAATTTTTAGTCTAGTTAGGCTACTTAATTAATTATTATGATGCACAGGATATCAAACGGTTACCTGATAGACGTCTATTAAACTCAATTCGCTTCGTTCAGTGGCAATTTATATAGCGCGCAGATCTTTGTGGCTAATGTGATGAAGCAATCACACGGAAGCAAGAAGTAGAAAAGCTGCCGTCAACGAACAAAGAAAGAGATAAAGAGAAAATAATGAAGAAACGGGAGAATGAGCAACAGCAAGAGTTGATTAAATTCTTCATAGTCGTTAGCCCAATTTTTATGACAACTACGCTTGCAGTAATTAAGGCATTAACCTTGCAACTGCAAGAGCCCATTCCGTATACTTTGAAGGAAACGGCAATGACCTGGGCACCATAAAAATAATGAGACCTTGAATAGATAATCAACTGTTCCTAACGCAACAAAGCCGATTGCTATACAGTACGTGACTGCGGCCTAGTTATCTATAGGAACTGTTGCCATTGAGCTTATTGATCATCTGTTGCATATAGGCGGATCATTTGACCCCATGGATAGCAATTCTACATCAGCTGACCATTAAGCATCAGATCTGTAAGCAGCTGTATATAGTCTTCTAGCAAACCCAGGCATGGTTTCATCATGCAGAGCAGCAGAGGAGACTAAATTAAATTTGCTCCACTAGTACCATTACCGCAAACAAGTGTTAGAATTGTGAAAAATAGTTGGGTTTGGGGTTTAAATGTCGTGGGGTGAGAATCATAAGGTCGTATCGTAATAGGAGTTCTTCTTACGATACGACCTTATGATTCTCACCCCACGATGTGATCCCCTAGGAATTGGGGTGTGAAAAACAGACTAAGCTTATACTATGGGACTCTAAGAAAGACGGGGGTGTTGAAACTTCCGCCCTTGCCAATTCTCACCATGCCAAAAACACCAATTACATACTATAACGCGGTTTCAAGCATTTTGATTTGTAACAGAAAACACTTGAACACAACAACGATTCGGAAGATCAAGCGACAGAGGGAGTTTCAAGTCGAAAGCAAAGACCAGCGATATAATAATTGCAGTTATTTGCAAATACATACGGATATTATATCATACACAGACATCTGCAAACAGTCGTTAATGTCAATCTGTCGGTGGGCAGATGAGACGGTGAGGGAGAGGACTGACCACCCGACCTCATATGCCGAGGCTAAGAAAATGAAGTCGCTCATACTTTATTCTTAGAGCTGCCTCAACGATAGCTTAATTGATGGTTCCTCCTCTTCCACTTTTCTAGGTTGTTTCTTGTTGGTTTATGTTGCTTGATGCTGTTTCGTGTTATTCTATATGTTATCTGCTTTGTGTTACTATGAAGTCGTGGTGCATAATATATAATTGTGTCATGCATAGTTGTGCTACCCTTTTATTTGCTCTGATGCCCTCTTTGTTAAAAGATCTATTCGCTTTTGCCCTGAGTTGTGTCTTTTACATGTACCTTCCTCTACCACCACCTTCTCCTTCTCATCCTCCTCTTACTCCTATTGCTACTCCTCCTTCTAATCCTCCTTCCACCTTCTTCTCCTCTTCTTCTACGCTGCTCATTGTACATCTCTCCGTGAGCCGCCATATTGATTTTCTGAACGGCCCCAAAGGGACCATCGGCGCAATGTACGGGCCCCACACCACCCTCACTCACGCACCGACACAGCCATACATCACAGCAGATAAGTAGCGCCACAGCAAAGCCACAGACACGCACAACGATACAACTTAATGACATCCCGTACACACACAGTGATCATACACACATGCACAAACGCCCCCACCCACACATCCACATACATACACGCACACGCAGGCACGCACGCGCATAATAATAGAGCGATATACATAAAATTATATACATACATATGTACATGCAAACATTCTTGCATACATACATACATATATACATACATAAATAAATAAATACATACATACATAAATACATACATACATGCATAAACACATACATGCATACATACATACATACATACATACATACATACATACATACATACATACATACATACATACATACATACATACATACATACATACATACATACATACATACATACATACATACATACATACATACATACATACATACATACATACATACATACATACACACACATGCATATACCGGTACATACATACAAGCATACATACTCATGGTTAAGAGTAAAATAACCAGAATTCATGCTTTTTCAATGATTGGAATTACTGCGGTCGTGTGTTTGCCTCTGTTTGTTTGTTTGTATGTGCACTTGTTATAGCGCCCCTTCAAGCTGTGTCTGGTTAATAACAATTGCGTGTGTATTTCTTTTTGTGTGGTTATTGCCATGTCGTGGGCCAATACTGGGAGTGTAAGATCTCTTCCAACGCTGGAGATGCCAGACGACTATGGTCCACCTTCAAGGATCTCCTGGGCCGCCCTCAGCCTTCCTCTACCGCAACGCCTCCACCGTTCACGGCAGCTGACTTCGCCAGCCATTTCGCCTCCAAGATCGACATGGTGCGTCGGGATACCGAAGGGTTTCCTCCTCCGGATTATCCTCCTACCGATTGCCGTCTCTCCAGCCTCGACCTCGTCTCTGAGCTCGAGCTACGTCGCCTCATCCTCTCCTCTCCGCCAAAGTCTTCTGAATTGGACACTTTGCCACCGTTCCTCATACAGGAATCCATCGACATCTTCCTTCCTTTTCTGACTCTCATGTGTAATGCCTCGCTTCGTGATGGCATTCTACCGGCATCCCAGAAACGGTCAATCATCACGCCGATCCTGAAGCAGCCGGGACTTGATCCTCTTCTACCGTCTAGCTATAGGCCTATAGCAAATGTTACATTTATATCTAAAATTATTGAAAAGCTTGTTGCTTCTCAACTGTTCAGGTATTTAGACTCTAATATGCTTCTTCCACATTTCCAATCTGGCTTTCGAAAGGGGCACTCCACTGAGACCCTTCTTCTCCATCTTCTCTCTGAGGTCTATAGTGCTATAGACCGATCACAGGTCACTCTTTTGGCCCTCTACGACGTGAGTGCTGCCTTCGACACTGTCGATCATTCTATTCTTATTCACCGTCTTTCCACTTCTTTTGGCATCTCTGCTCTGCCCCTTGACTGGCTAACTTCTTATCTTACAGACCGCTCCTCCTCCACTGTCTTTCTCTCCACTCGTTCCCCTTGGATCCCCGTTCCAGTCGGCCTTCCGCAAGGTTCTGTTCTAGGGCCCTTGCTCTATATCCTCTTCACTGCGGACATTAACTCTTTGCTCGCTTCTTGCTCACTGCGAAGTCACTCCTATGCTGACGATGTGCAATCATTTGCCCATTGCTTTGCTGAGGACGCTGCCAAAACTGTCCGCCTTATGGTCTGCGCTTCTGACGCCCTTACTTCTTGGCTTTCGTCAAATCGACTGCGACTTAATTCTCTGAAAACGCAATTCATATGGCTGGGAACTCGCCAGCAGCTGGCCAAGATTGACATGGCTGCCCTCGCACATGAGTTTCCTCTTGTAACCTTCTCTACCTCGGTCCGTGACCTTGGAGTCATCTTAGACCAAGAACTTTCCTTCTGTAAGCACATATCTTCCCTGTCACGTGCCTGCTATTACCAAATTCGACAGCTGCGCGTTGTTGCTCGCTCTCTCTCATTCACAGCTTCTTCTACTCTTGTCCATGCCTTTGTTTGCAGCCGCTTAGATTACTGCTCTTCTCTTTATGTCGGCCTCCCACAGGTCCGCCTGAACTCCTTGGGTAGGGTCCTTCGATCTGCAGCACGCTTGGTTGGTGGCATCTCCCGGTTCGATCACGTTTCTGCCTTCATGAGGGACGACCTCCACTGGCTCCCACTGCAGCAACGCATTGCCTATAGAGTTTCGTCTATTGCTTGGCGCTGCATCCTGTCTCAAGCTCCATCATATCTATGTGCACTTTTTACTCCTGTCTCTGCTTCTCTGGGCCGCCGTTCGCTGCGGTCAGCTGCCCGCGGTGACTATCTTGTCCCTTTTTGTCGTACCGCTACTATGCAGCGAAGAGCATATTCTGTGGTGGGTCCAGCTATCTGGAATGGCCTTCCTACGGCTCTCCGTTCTCTTCCTCGGGACTCTGCTGGCTCTTTCTACCGTCTTCTCAAGACCTTTCTTTTTGACCAGGCCTGGGTTGGGAGCGCCTCTGAGTAGAGATCTTGAAGAGGCGCTATATAAATTTATGTGATTGATTAATTGATTGATCGTGGTTATTGTCATAAATTATTTATGGATAAATATTTTAGATAATCATGGCAGTTTTCTGTTCTACTTCGTGGTCCTACTCTGAAAACGAATATATCATCATCAAATAGAGCTTTGATTGCAATTCAACGAATGTCCAGTATTCCGTAAAACTGACTGCACTAAGATAATCAATATTCAATTGCGCAAAAATGCTTTAAAACGATATTAAATGGGCATCCCTTACGTTGCTAATAGGCTGTGGTCCAATTAAAACAACGGTCCATTACAGGTAACTCTCCCCTACGTGTAGATTCTGCTACGAATGTTGATCTGGTGCCCTGCTCATAATAATTATTATGTGAGCATTGAATCAACAGGATTTTGTATATGCAACAAAAGGAACCAGATCAAAGACGCATCTATACCAGGTCTCATCTTCAAAGACGGGATTTTCTCATTTGTTTTCTTCAAATCCGTATCGACAGCGCTGCCCAGTAAGGCGGACGTTTCTTCTGCATGCGCTATATGAATTCCTATTTGGTCTGCAGTGTCGGACAGTTGCGTCAGTTTCTGCATCGATCAAAGCGGCTTAGCAGAGACAGGCAGACGGGTGCTTTTCACGCCACCAAATTCGTCTTCATAAATCTGGTCGTTCAGCGCCCGCATCCCTGACGAGACTCGGTTCGTCGCTCCGGTGTCTCTGACGAGCCTCGGTTGGTCTGTCGGTCGGTTGGTCGGAGGTTGGACCGGTCGTGACTCGGATGGACTGGGAAAATGGCGGCTGGTTTGGTGGATGGGTCCCGTCGAAGTGGTCATGTATGGCATGGACGTTTGTTAAGGCGATAGGTGTTGGTCGATGTAAGGGGTTTGTGGGTTGGTGTGTCGGTATTTTAATTGGTGGATTAATGGTGGGTAGGTGGATGCGGAGAGAAAGTAGGGGTTCAGAGTGAGAATTGCCGGGGCTGTGAGGGTCAGGACCCCATAGTAAAGTCCTCGTTGTCTACCCAAGTCCACATACATCGACGTCTACCCTACACACCCATTTATTTTTCTACAATTCTCATACTGGGTGAGGTTGATTTGCATGGTAGTTATCAAGAACACAGTGAGTGGGGAATGAATGAGGTGCGTGGAGTTACATGTAGTTGACCTGGCGGGTGGGTGAATAGGGTAAATGGGGGTTAGTTCATCTGTTGGTTGGTAGATTGATGAATGTTTATAAGTTGATTATAGGTTAGTTAATTGGAAATTGCAAATTGTCCAATATTCCTCCATTCCGCTATGTGGGTCAGTAGATAGGCCAGTCTGTTGGCGTGTCCAATAGCCATCGAGTTGGTCAGTGGCGCAATGTGGGTCAGTTTGTCAGTAAATGGGTCAGACTCTCTAGTGAGTGAGTGAGTGAGTGGTTCAGTAGAGCGCTGAATGATTTGGATTGCAAAAAGTTATAGTGGGTGTTTGAATCGGTATCAGTGACATCCATTGATACAGATGAATGTGGGTGTGGGTGCGTTGGGGTGAGTGGTTGGTCGGTCGGTGGGTCAGTGGGTCGGTGATGGGTCGGGACGTCATCGCATTTCAATTAGATTGTGTAGTCGTCGTCGTCGTCGTCATCATCGTCGTCGTCGTCGTCCTTCTATGACTGGCATGGTCTCCTATACGACGGTGGGACAGCGCAGCCATGGCTAACGAGATCCCGTATAACTGAATTAGACCGCAGCGCACTTGTGAGAATGTGTGACCGGGAGACTGCAGCAGGGCAGGAAAGAGGAGGAGGAGGAGGGGAGGAGGTGGAGGAATGGACGGACTAGGAATGAGGATGGACGACGATGCTGCTGCTGCTGCTGCTGCTGCTGCTTTTGCATTTCGGCTGCTGAGGAGGCTGAAGATGCGGAGGAGGAGGAGGAGGAGGAGGAGAAGGATGGATGGATGGAGGAATAGACTGAGGATAAATGACGGAAGATCGAATGGGGCACTGACATAATGAGAGAGGGAAGGAATAATGGAAGGAAGGAAAGAAGGAACGAACGAACGAACGGACGATGGATGGAACGAAGGAAGGAAGGAAGGAAAAGAAAAGGAGTGATGAAAGAAATACGGAAAGATATAAAGGATTGAATGAAGGAATGAAGAAAGGATTGAAGGATGAAACGAAGGATAAAAGAGGGAGCAAAAGAAAGATAGAGGAAGGAATGGAAAGGAGGGGAAAGGTAGAAGTAAAAAAAGAAAGAGTAGAATGTGCGGGAAACGAGAGAATGAACAAAAACAGTCGAGAGAAAAAAAAGCCCAGAATCAATAATAGCAAGAAGATAATTAAGATAGGAAGACAAGTATACTCATTACCCACTTTACTATATGCGAATTCATTCTTCCACTTGTTCTTTACTAAGAGATGGAATAAAGACAGAGACTAATGGAGGGGAAGAGAAGGATGTGGACGAAAGCAACGTTTAAGTAATTAATTATATAATAGACCTCCGTTGGTATCGTTTACCTTAGGGATTCGTGAAATGCGCTTCATAAAAATACCAGACACACACACACACACAAGCACACACACGCACACACATGTGCACACACACGCATACGTCTGAGACTTTTGTGCAATCTGTCTCAGACAAAGCTTTCGATGCAGTCATCCAAAACGAGGAGTGGGTAGATTTGATCGGCGTGCATCAACTCAATGCCATCATCATCATCTCAGTATATTATATGATCAGCACAAACGATGCTGCACGCTTACTGTAGTCGGCTGCTGTAGCATGCAACGACTTTTACCCAAAGGATGTCATGTCCGACTGGACACACGATGGCGGTCAAGCACTGCTGCTGCTGCTGTGTCTCCATAGAAACGAACTTATGTGGACGCTGCTGCTGTACCAGCTGCATGCCTCCTCCGCTGTCTCCCATCTGTATAAGTCTTCCCTGCTTTGGTATGATGTCTCCAGACTATTCTTCACTACAGTTCTCCACTTGTCTTTCTCGGTCCCTTTGCGTGGAACCAATCCTCTCTGCATGCCAGAGAGTCGGGGGACATCTGGACACACGCAGATGAACACACGCAGATGGACACACGCAGAATTGCCGGGGGCTACTTATACAACTAGACATATAGACACTATATATCTATGTATTGCCACTAATGAACAAAACTAGCTATATCTAGTTTTGTTCAATAGTGGCAATACATAAATATTCACTTAATAGTGTAATTATATACATAATCAAATACATTGTATATACAATTATACATATATAATTATAAATATTATATAGTATATGCATAATATTACATGGCAATAGTACACCGGAACTTGATGTGTAGAGTTTCCATTTCCATGAAGTTTCAGATTGAGTAGTTTCCCTTTAAGGGGCGCTATATAAATTTCCAAATGAATGAATATGTAAATTCATGAACTATATAATATAGTCTGACATAAGCCTGTTCATTTGTCCTTTTGTCCTGCTGGTTGTAAATTGAATGCACTGAAAGTTCAAGATTCTGAATATTTGCCTTCAGTATTAGCCTATAATAGATTCCCATTTATTGGTTTGCACGTCTATAATTATATAGCGCCACGCATTCAGTATAAACACAGCGCCACATAAAAATCTCTATACGATAGAAAAGACCTAACACGGTTTTTATAGTTTGAGGAGGAGGAGGAGGAGGAGGAGGAGGAGCCCTGACCTCAGGAGGAGGGGGAGGGACTGGAGGGTCGCCACTTCCGCCGTCCAAGCTGCACCGAACGGCCCGGAAGTCGGCAGACGCTGGTATTTACGTAGCGCCAATTCAGTAGACACAACAGGAGCTGCTATATGTTATAGACCTTAGCAGAAGAATCACATATACTATGCATACATGTATATACATAATACTACATATATAGATAGAAGCTATTTTATATAGATATGGGCTATAAGCTGCTATATATAGAATATAAATATACATAGGCATATAGAGGGTAAGAGAGAAACAGGCAGACAGACACACAGAGACTGATAGACAGAGATAGAGAAACAGAGAGGGAGCGATAGCGAGAGAGTGAGAGCAACAGAGACAGAGATACAGAGAGGAAACATAGTGACAGTGAGATAAAATAATATAAAATTAATATAGACAATTTGCGGTTTACAACTGTGCTGTGTATACATAATTTATGTAGGCCTATTATGGATACAGATGTATTGTTCTTTAATATATCATCCTCTATACACAACATGAATGCGCACATATTATATATATATATAATGACTAAATATACGCACGTGTATATATATATATATGATGACTAAATATATGCACGGATGCGCACATGTGTGTGCATGAATGTGTGTGGGGAGAATGGTGGGTGGGACGTGATAGTGAGACGGTTTCATATCATGCATGTGTGTACATTATACATTGTACATGGACGGATTCTGGTTTTATAAATTACCTGCGATGGCAATTCACTAATGTAGTGGCATTGGATGCTGCTGAACCACTTCCATTGCTCTCTCTCTCTCCAACCCACCCCACCCCCACTCCACCCCATCCTCCCTCCCTTCCTCCCTTTCCTTCGTTCGTTCGACTCGTGTCTCCGTCCACCTCTCAAGGGAACCCGTGACGAAGTTTTAGCCACGCTGCCCGGTGAGCAGAGCCTCATCAATATTTCAGACCAATTAAGCTCCGCCCCTTGAAACGGACAGACCCATCCTTCCTTCTTTCCTTCCGTCCGTCCGTCTGCTCCTCCGTCCGTCCGTCCCTGGAACTACTACTATCACCAGTCTTCCACAATGCAGTGGGGGTGAGCATGCAGGGGATGTCATTTCCAGGTGGCTCTTGGTATACTCTGGACCGTGGTATAATGACCTTAATCATTTCTCTGTTTATTTATTTTATCTTTTTCTAATCGGTGTTTGCTTAAGAGCGGAGTATTCTCGCAGATGAGAAGCTCTTCCAAGTGAGTTCCACGGAAACACAGAGTTCCGGTTCGGGAAGATAGATGGTTCCGTAAGAAACTTGGATAAAATTGCTGTCTCGATGTTTCCTTACTTTAGATGTTCAAAGCTGCAAGGCAAATACAATGGCATAGTGTGGCGGTGTCATTTAAAATGATTTCTAGCATTATTGTAATGGGTTGGGACTGAAAGACTTGATAACTTCTTGTAATGAAACCTAGACTGGTCTACGTCGCATGCAGGCTCAAAATATGCATTTTAAATTATACCGTGCAGAATATGGTTTGGTTGGGTTTGGTTCCATCAAAACAAGTTCGTATCAAGAGGAGTCTGTGGTCAATGCCTCCCAATATTTGTTTTACTCTATAGGCCTAACACCCTTGAGCCGTAATTGAGCCTATAATTAGAAAGATGCGGTGTTAGTTTCGTACTATTGCTGTACATAATAATTGTGGATAACTCAGTGCTAGCAGCAGCAGCTGTGGTCGTCGATAGAAAATGTACGTTGAGCAGCTGCTGTTTCAGTGTCTCGGTGTCAGACTCCTGAGATCATGTTGCGTCATATATACATGTATATATATATTCGTCCCTGATTCATATATATTTTTTTTCGTCCCTGATTCATCAGTTCTGCAATGATTCATCTCACTGTCTCTGCAGCCTATGTATCATGAAAACATCTCCCTCCTTTTCCTTTCCCGTCCTCATCCCCCTCCCACTCCGCAGTATTGTCATTCCCTTCCACCTCACTTCTGCTCAATTCCTGTTCCTCCTCCCCGTATACTCATTCTCTTCTACTCTGCTTCCTCCTCCAGTCCTCCACCTCGCAACTCCTCCTCCTTCTTCTCCTTCTCCTCCTCCTCCTTCTTCCCCTTCTTTTCCTCCGTCTCCCCTCCTCTTTCTCCTTCTCCACCACCTTTTTCTCATCTTCCATCTCCTACTCCTCCTCCTTCTCCTAATCCTCCTCCTCTTCCTCCTCCTCATCGTCCTCTTCCTCCTCCTACCTTGTCCTCCATCTTCTCCTTCTCCACCTCCTCTTTCTCATCTTCCATCTCCTTCTCCTCCTTCTCCTAATCCTCCTCCTCTTCCTCCTCCTCATCGTCCTCCTCTTCCTCCTCCTACCTTCTCCTCCTCATTCTCCACCTTCTCCACCACCACCTTTCCCCCTTCCCTTCGAAGCTGCGCCAAACGGGGCGATGAAATTGTGTGCTGCCGCAGTCGATCTTGCCGCTCCTAACCCCGGATGAAATCGAGCAACTGGCGTCAAATTGCTTCCCGTCGCCCTCTCGCCCTCTCGCCCTCCTCGCCCTCGCCCCCGTCAAGCGACCGGCGATCGCAATCGGCAGCCACCGATGAGGGGCAACGGCCAGCAGACACCCTAAGCCGTTGACCGACAGCAGATGCTGCAGCGCCCGGCGCCCGCGGACGAGGAGGAGAAGGGCGGGCGGACGGATGCACGGATGGATGGACGGATGGACGGATGGACGGACGGATGGACGGACGAATGGACGGACGGACGGATGGACGGACGGATGGAAGGACGAATGGATGGATCATGGATGGACGGACGGATGGACGGATGGACGGATGGAAGGACGGATGGACGGACGGACGGACGGACGGACGGACGGACGGATGGACGGATCGAAGGACGGATGGACGGATGGACGGACGGACGGATGGACGGACGGACGGACGGAAGGACTGATGGACGGACGAACAGACGGATGGACGGATGGACGGATGGAAGGACTGATGGACGGACGGACGAATGGACTAACGGACGAACGGAGGGATGGACGAACGGATGGACGGGTGAGATATTCGGACGTGCAACAGATCGATTCGTGGCTGCCATCAAGAGATCAGCCACTGATCCGCGTCCCATTCGAACGGACTTGGGACTCATGTTTACAAAATGAACGACGGATATAATGTAAAAAATACGACGACGACGACGAGGCAGTTGCAGCTGCAGGTTCTGTAATATTATGATATCGTCGCCATCGTCATCAACGTCTACGGTCAACTATGCCGCGTATTATGATCGAATGGCATTCCTTCTTACAGTTTGTATTACTGAAAATTTTATAGTCGTAGATACATGTATGTGCACACGCACAATGATGTCTTTAATTTCGTGTGGCATATTAGGTATTCATATAATGCTAAGGTATAGCACTTATTCTCCGGCTATCGTTTGCCTGCATACATGTAGGTCCCTCCATATGGAATGGACTTCCCCTCATCTGTTCGCTCTGTCATTCTGTCTTGTATGTTATAGTCTTTCCTCATCTTTGTATCGTCTCAAAACCTGCCTTTACTCTCGGGGTTTCACAAACTAGGAGCGCTTCTGAAAGGCTCTTGCTGTAAAAAGCACTTTATAAATGGTAAGATACAATTATACAATGCAATATCATGCAATGTTTGCACATGGTAGGCTACAGTGGATAGTGGGTACACATGCATAATTAACGCTCAGATGCACCTTTTTGCGTCAATAATAAATTATTATTCTTCGTTGTTAATTTGTGACTTTTGTTGCGCTGGTAGGCTATATATTTTATATATGTAATGAACACGAAAGCTTTGACAGACTATAATGATATGCTACTTACTAGCATTTGAACGGTATTCGCCAACGACATTGATTTTATGGACCATCTACAAAACTGTCAAATATAAAGTTACAATCTTAAAATGGCATTGATTAAATGAATGAGCCTATTTGGATACATATCACACCCTGCAGCTGCCAAAACGTTTAATCATCAGGCCATCACGTGAAAATTGACATAACATACATCACATTGTTGAACTCTACTATACGTCAACGCCATGCTCAATATTAGAACGTCTTTAACCGAACAGCACAATACCCAATCGGAATTCCTAAATTCAAGGCATTTAATGGAAAATGAACATATTATCAACCAGCGAATCATATATCGCGCATAAAATACAGAAGACGTGACCAAATTTAGAGATTCCACCCACACACCGAGCAGCTGCGTTGCGTGCATGCAGAAATAGCGCTACATCATGACCATCATGGCTGCGACAGCTGCGACAGCTGATGTTGAGTCTCATGCGAATCACATTGCCACTGCATTGCTGTGTTCTGTTGTAGGAGGAATCGACGTTCTTCTCCATCTTCTCCATCTTCTTCGTCTTCTCCGTCTTCTCCATCTTCTCCGTCTTCTCCGTCTTCTCCGTCTTCTCCATCTTCTCCATCTTCTCCGTCTTCTCCGTCTTCTCCATCGTCTCCATCTTCTCCATCTTCTCCATCCTCTCCGTCTTCTCCATCTTCTTCGTCCTCTCCACCCTCTCCATCGTCTCTTTTTTCTCCGTCTTCTCCGTATTCTCTGCTTATTTCCAGTCGATCGAATCCATCCGACTGCAGAGAAGAAAGGAGTCTCATGGATTGGAATATTGAACCAACTTCAACAGATGCGCTCATCATATCAATCGAAGGCAGTTTAAAGATGGCATTGCAGCAAAAGTAGCCAGGCGTCTATCCCTCCATCCATCCATATATCCATTCATCAATCCAACTGCAGACCCAATCCATCCATCGATCCATCTATTCATCCATCCACCTACCCACCCAGATTCATTCATCCATTCATCCATCTATTCATCCATCCATCCACCTACCCACCCACCTACCCATCCAATCATCCCATCCAATCATCCCATCCATCCAACCATGCTTCAACTGTACCCTTCTATTCATCTTATAATACAGAGACTTAGGTTTCGAGCATATACTCTGCAATAACTCTGATGCATGGGACCTTCACAAATAAGTCTTTCATTTATACAACACTGTTCTGCGCCAGCGACCGTTGCTTAGTCATCAGACATAGCGCACCATAAAAAGCCGAAGATAAAACAAGAAAGATGTCCGGAACAACGTATTCCTACACCTACGAAAGACGGTGGTACTTTCGGTGTACACTGTATTACATAGTAGCGAACTCTTTCGTCGTTCTAGTTGCCATGGCAGCAGCACCAGTACCAGTACCACTACTGTTGCCATTAACACCGGTGGATGAGACTGTAAATCGCCCCTTAGACGACTGAGCCCCCACACCCCCGCGCCGCTAGGTGGCGCAGGGTGTTGCATAAACACCGTTCGGTTGCTTTATTGCAAACGAGTTCCCGAATTGTAAAGTTCTTCGACTGCTGGCTCCCCGGCCGGTTATAAAATTTACATTTGCACAGAGAAGCAAGAAGAGGAAGAGGAAGAAGACGAGGAAGAAGAAAGAATAGAAATAAGAAAAGAAGAAGAAGAAGATGATGACGATGACGATGATGACGACGACGACGATGACGACGACGACGACGACGACGACGATGATGATGATGACGACGACGACGACGACGACGACGACGACGATGATGATGATGATGATGATGATGATGATGATGATGATGATGATGATGATGATGATGATGATGATGATGATGATGATGATGATGATGATGATGATGATGATGATGATGATGATGATGATGATGATGATGATGATGATGATGATGATGATGATGAAGATATTTTGCAGATTAAGCAAATTCAATGGTCACGGTTAAACTTTTTTGTCAAGAGCCTGAAAGCAGGTAAGTAGGAATATGAGTATATAATTTTGCATATTGGCTTTTGAATGCAAATTTCACAGTTTCACTTTGTCTTTCATTGGTGCATTATTGGGAAAAAAATTATTTAAAAAACGAAAACGTGAAAGTTATAAATATAATATAGGTGTCAATTTTCTAGAGTGCGACGTTCCCCTTCTTACCCTATGTTCGGGCGCCCATGCATGCAGCGCCCCATTTTACAGTGGGCACTGGACTGCAGTCTATTTACTATCTATACAAGCCAAAGCGTGCAGTTTAATTATTGAATGGTGTCGGTTGAGAGTATGGCTATATACGTCTCCCTAGAGAGAACGAGGAGAGCTGTCCATCCCAGACGAAGACAGTCGACATGCATGGCACGAGACAACAAACCGACAAACACTGACATGTTTATAGTTGACGAAGGCATAATGAATTCAGTGGACAGAATACAGAGGAGGCTCTGGCATGGGTTGACGCTCTATGGGAAAACCAGCACAGCACCCAGCAGAATTATAGGCCTATGGTCTCATTGCGCTCAAGGTCTTTTCAACATGACAATATTAAGTCTTATGCATGCATGTGCACAATAGTATATAACACAAATTATTTATATAGGCCTACCTATTGCCGCTATTGCGTGCATATTGCAAACGTAGCCTAGCCTACACAATGTATTTTATGCAGTTTGTATGTTGTAGCCTATTATAATATTTCACTTCCATTCAGCTATGGTAACACAGAGATAGCATAACTATGTGTAGTCGATATATATTATTTCTAAATAATTATCCAGTGCCTTCTCACCCCTGCATTTCCCCACCTGCCATGGACTGGGGAAAAATCCCCACTCTGCAGCAATGGCCGACTTATATATATTCATTCATTCTCGTACTTCAGGTTGTCACAGTGTCACATTAGAAAAAAATCGTCAAACCCCTGCAGTCTGTCAGTCAAATTATATATGTACAATTCTACATACATAATTATTTTGACTTCGACGTTCTACATACTTCCCTAACTTTGTACCCACCTTTCGAGTCTTCAGTATCGTGCTCCTTGGAACACTCTGACCCACTATTATAGCATACGCCACTGGATGTAATCATCATGAGAAATTTGGACACATTTTTATATATTTATAATATGTAGATCAGTGTATAATACAGAAGTAGGTCAACATGTTGTCATACGAATCATCCATAATTATCAATAGATGAGTCTAATGTCTCTTGTAATGATGTGTGATGGCTGTCGAAAACCACTTTGAACGACTAGTCTAATCGCCTCGAATATTCGTCGGGTAATTCTCAAGTAACTGGCCAGACATTGAACGGATGGCGAGGATATGAAAATCTTAATTTCAACAGTTAGGAATCAGACGGATGCATCTCATGCATAATTAATCATTAATTTATGGTGATTAATCAATCATACAGCCAGTTAGGAAGCAGACGTATGCATCTCATGAATAATTAATCATTAATTTATGGTGAATAATCAATCATACAGCCAGGCAGTTGATTCACTTGATTGTTGATGCAGGGAAATGGCTTCTTGATTACTGAAAAAGCAAGCCTAATATAACACGAATAAGTAGCTAAAACTCCATTCAACGATTTGCAAATAGTAGGAGAGTTACATTTCTGTCCTCTGCCTATATATACAATTTAATTGATATTTTCTTGACAATCGGCCCCTACCTCTGATACGATGAAGCACCCGTGAATAAGCTGATGCCATGAATGTAGTCATGAAGTCGCAATTAAGATAATTTATGTCGAGATTACGATAGTGATTCTCAACGAATAATAGGTGACAGGGCAGCACGAATAAGAATCACGGATAGGGCCTATGCAATATTGCCAAACATGACCAGAAGATGTGAAACCTAAAGGTTTCTGATCCTCAGTTACCGACGTCTACCGTTTGATGGCGATGGGTAGAAAAAATGGCGGCTATTGTAAGGTGTACTCGGTCATTGCCAAGGTACCTCTTAATGACATTCAAATCAAATCAAATCAAATTTATTGTTACAGTTGGATTTCTTGCACGCTTTTAGGCTCATAAGGAACAACACAAGGAACACCTAATTAATTATCAGTAATTTGTCACAATGTAGTCATGACATGAACTTTATTAACAACTAATTTTTCGTTTGTTGGTTAATACATAGTGATATTGGACTAATAGGCCTACATAGTGACAGGAGATATTGCTAAGCTGAAATTAATGTCGAAATTTGCATGGATTTTTATCCTTAAACCAGTAGGCACAATTATCACAATCGTCCTTCTTCTAGCACAGAAACATGCACAAACAAAGCATACCCCATCTTCCCTCTATTTGTATGTCGGTCTCTCTGTCTGTTTCCCTGTCTCACTCTTTTCATTTGCGCTACTTTCGCTTGCTTATAGAAATTGGCCTACGCATGAATTTTTATTTCCACCACAAACATGGCGAAAATGCGCATAATAGGCTAGACTTGGTAGGTATATATAGGCCTACTTGCCTGACTCCGTGTGTAGGCCAATCACAAGTATGCCTTCTAGGCATTATGCCAGCGCCCCTTGCACTCATTCTGCATTCCGTGTTTTGCCCCCATGCTCATTCCGCATACATTTGCCATTACGTATTCGCAATATTTGTTTCTAATCGCCACGAGTTGTAGCTGTGGTCATTCCATAACTGAATTATGGACGGAATTATTTTCGAAACTGACAGATAATTTCCCAGCAGTCCACGCGCGCACTCCATCATCGGGGCATTATGGGATACTTGATATTCATGCCATTCACGTGTCTAACATCTGCACTGCAGTTCTGCAGTCTGCTGCAGGTCCAAAGAGATGTCTATCTCGTTTTACCAGCACCACTCTGCGGTGTAGCATATCGTACACGCGCAGCTGACCGTATAGATGCACAATTGCACATGCAGCTAGACAGTCATGCAAACGCATGTACAAGGACGCGCACACATAGTAAAGGGACAGAAAGAGAGACAGTGGAAGACACAGACGTAGAGACAGTCAGGCAAACAGAATGCCAGAAGGAACACAACCATGCACAATTGTAGGCTACTTACATAGACATAGACACGCAGACAGCGACACTGACGCAGTGTGTGCACCGGCGAACCCATAGACATAGACATAGGCCCAGAGGCGAACGCACAGACACATACATAATTATACTCTCTACTGAAAGGAACAATAATATACATGTACAAAGAGAAAGATAAACACATGTCGATGAGGAGAGATAGATGAACGCAGAGACAGACACAAACGAGCAGACAGAGAGACAGATACAAAGCAGACAGACAAGCAGATCAACTGACAAGTTTTTATTATTGCCGTTCTGAATCGTCTCTTTCATTTTGTAAGGACCTTCATCTTATTATGAGCCTTACTTCCATATAATTCATCGGCTTTCCTCCTATAGAGCATAGGCTACTCCTCAATGATCTCTGTTTCTTCTGTTTCTTGCTCCTTTGACTCTTGTTCCTGCTCTTCTTTTGTTGTTCATCTTCCCCTCCATCTGCTCCTCCTCCTCCGCCTCTTCCTATCGTCGTCGTCATCATCCTCATCATCATCGTCGTCGTCGTCGTCGTCGTCATCATCATCATCATCCTTCCTCTACATCCGTTTCTGTTCTTGTTCTTCCTCTTCTTCGCTTCCGTCAGTTTCTCGGTAGTTTTCATCTCCTCATTATTATACTCTTCTTCTCATTCTTCTTCTGATAATATCATATTCATGGGCGCCCGCAGAAATATTTGCAGGAGGGGGCAAAACACGATGGTCAACGGAATTTTTTTTAGCAGGGGGTCAAAAAATGCAAAAGCGGGGAGTTAGAAACATGCATGGGTATTTTTTCACAGAGGTTTCTTGATGTAAATTTCTCAGTCTCACTTTTTATCATTCGTAATATGAATTGTTTCTTTTTGCAAGGAAATTTGTTTAAAAAATCGAAAAGTATTGGACAAAAGTAGGTTTTTAATTCTCTAATGCAAAGAAATTTGTTATAAACCCCAAAAGTAGTAGTGAGAAAAATATATTTCAATTTTCCAGGAGGGGCAAGTGCCCCCCCCCTTACCCCTATGTGCGGGGGCCCATGATTATATTCTACTCTCTTGCGATACATCCATCGAATCTCTAATTTCTCAATATTCTCCATGTTCTAGTCTTCTCTGCTCTTCCATCTGCTCTTCCAATTGTCTCCTTTTCCACCTTTTATTGCTCTCCGTCTTCTCATTCGCCCCTTTTCTCGTTCAATCTCCCCGCTGTCTTTACCATTCCTCTTCTCCTTCTACCATCCGTCTTTTAATCCACTTCCAATTCAGTTCCCTTCCCATTCATTTGTTTTCCCTCATCCTCCTCTTCTTCCCTAATAAACATCCGTCTGCCTGCCACTCGTTCCAATTCCCGTCACGACTCCTACATTCTGATATATATATATATACCGGGTATATATATTTTTTCTCCTTGTATTCTTCATATTATTTTATCCAACAGCGTTATCCTTTCCCTCTTCTTCCTCTCCCTCTTCCTGTTCTCCCTCTTTCCTTTCTTTCTCGCATTTTCTCGTCTTTCCTCTTCCTGCTCTATGCTCTTCTACTCATCCCCTCAACATCCCTTTCCTGTTCCTTTGTCCTCCACTTTCCCTCTCGGCTTCCTCGCTCCCCGAATTTCGTCGCTTTTCGTATATTCTCTTCATTATCATCCGCCTTCTTCTTTCTCTTTTTATTCCTCTTCCCCTCTTCTTTCTCTTCCTCTTTTTTCTTCTATTCCACCTCCTCCCTCTTCTCCTCCTGCTGTTCTTCTTCTTCTTCTTTATCCGCGTCTTTCACTTCCCCTCTTCTTCCTATAGTCTTCTTTATCCTCCTCCTCCTCCTCCTCCTCTTCCTCCTCCTCCTCCTCCTCCTGTTTTTCCTCCTTCCCTTCTTCTTCCTCTTCTCCTCTTTCTTCCTATTCGTCATCCTCTTCTTTTTCCTACTATAATTTCTCCTCCTTCCCTTCTTTCTCCTCCTGCTCCTCATCCTGCTCCTCCTCCGCTTCTTCTTCTTCCACTTCCCCTTCCGATGCATTCAAATTCGTCTCCGCACCTCCCCAGTCAGACCTCGCCTCCGCCGATCGAGAGTAATATTGCCCAGCCATCCATCAACCAGCCACCGGGCGCTGAGACTCTGACCATAGGCGTGACTGCCGCGGTCAACGACGGACGAAGTCTGAAGAAGGCCGAGGCCGCCTGTCCTGACTGAGGCCGAAGCCGAAGCCAAGGCCTACTACGCCCGTCTTCCCCCGTCTTCCCCCGCCGTTGCACCGCGGTCCTTTATGAGACCATCGTCGATATTCGTGGTCCATGGACGACACCGAGACGTGGCCGCAATTTCGCCATCGTCGTCGTCGTCGTCACATGGAGGCTTTATTAGGCGCGCTTTAACCTGAGGTCTGGCCAGCGCTTGAGCGAGACATAACAAGCGAAGATTTATCGTCCTGTAATATGAGAACTACAATGCTGTCGTCATAGACCAATCCTATGCTGGGCAACTTAAGAGAATGACACAATTATTATTCACGCGTTTATAAATCACAGTCAACTCAGCAGCTATGCTTGGTGCTTAGTAGCCTACAATGACTGGTAAAGGTATTAAGGCAATTGCTTTCCCGCACATGCAGGAAAGAAGTTGTCACCCACCATCGTCTGGCGAGGTTAAGTAAATGAAGTTGCTATTACTTCGTAACCGTTAGTACTGTCCATCTGGCTATTTCAGGGTGCTAGCTGTAGTGTACTGTGTACTAGTACTACTCCTTTATATTTCGTAATCATAATCGTACATATACAGCGCGCTCAACACCGAAGTCGAGGGAACCAGCTTATTCACAGGCGCTCAATCAAAACAAAATCGATAGGCAGGAGCGGTCAAGATCCGGAGAATGACGTATATATACGTACGTATGAACGTACGTACGTATGTACATACATAGTATACACGCACACACTTTGATATATTTATTCAACCAATGGCCTTTTGTGCATCGTCAGAAGAACGCAAATAGAATCACGTGATAGACGCAGATTCGGCATGCAGCATCTTCCAAAGCGTAAGAGAGGGTGGTCTGGCTTGGTCAGCTGATCGCGTGTCCAGCTCTTATTTCGAGCACGTTCCGAGCTATTCCAACAAGGGAGAGGAGGACTGAGAGGAGGAGGAGGAGGAGGAGGGCGAGGTGAAAGACCATACACAGGTCATCGTATAGGAGGACCTGTTTATTCTGACCAGGCCGAATGAAGTGACCCAACGGAAAAGGTTTATCTATGACCGACCGGTGGTCTGCCTCCTCTATCCGATGCCGCCGCCGTTCGGCCCCTGTAAGTAGGCGATGGCCGGTGAGTGTGCAGCGACATCGAGCGTATGTTCCTTGAAAACAATAATCCTACGTCCGACCCCCGTCTCATCCTCCTCCTCCTCCTCCTCCTCCTCGCCCTCCTCTCTAATTTGTTGACCGAGCAAGGAGTTCGCAACCGACGGTGGCGCCGCACGTCGAAGGCTAGACGCGGCGGCTTCTTCAGATTACAAACATGTCTTTCTCCCTCTTGCTGTCTCTCTCTCTTTCTGTCTCTGTCTGTCTGTCTGTCTGTCTGTCTGTCTCTCTTTCTCTCTCTCTTTCTCTGTCTCTGTTTGTCTGCATGTCTCTCTCTCCCCCCCACACTTCTCATCAGGCAGGAATTAAGGTGGACGCAGCCTGGACTGAGAAGGGTGGCGAGTTCTGAGACGGGCAGACAGGCTTTGTAAAAAAAGGAGCAAATTCTATTAGCCCTTGTCAATTGATCTTTTGTTGATGGGTTGTGTTTCAGTGCCACACAAGGGGGGCACACCCAGGGACACCCTCATCCAAGGTGACACACCCAGGGACACCCTCATCCAAGGTGACACACCCAGGACACCCTCATACCGGCTTATTTATTCTCATCTTGGTTGTGTCGGTTTGATGTGTATACGATGGTGATGCTAAGCCGTCCAGTTCAAAGACGTAAAAGCGCATTAAAATATATATATATACTAGCTGTACCCGGCCACGCTTTGCTGTGGCAGAAAAGACTCTCCCCTTCTCCCCTCCCCCTCCCCTCCCCTCCCCTCTCCCCTTCCCTCCCCCTCCCTCCCCCCTCCCCTCCCCTTCCCCTCCCCCTTCCCCTCCCCCTTCCCCTCCCCCTCTCCCTGCCCCTCCCCTCCCCTGCCCCTCCCCCTCCCCTCCCCTTCCTCTTCCCCCTCCCCTTCCCCCTCCCCCTCTCCCTCCCCTCCCCTCCCCCTCCGTCCCGCTCCCCCTCCCCCGCCGCCTCCCTCCACTCCCCCTCCGTCCCGCCCCCTCCGCTCCTTTCCTTCTTCAACCAAGAAGGCCGCAAAATAATTATGCGAATCGCTTATGACGTCACGGGACGGAACATCATTCATATTTCGTCTGCATGGTCGCAGTCACTGTCAAGGCGTTTGTGAATCTGGCAACGTGCGGTTTTCAATTTGCAAATGGCGGTCGAGCGGAATGCAAAGTTCACTTTTTGTGGAAAATATTGCGTTTATTCGGAGAAAAAAAAAGTTGGAAACTCTCAGATAGGAATGGAAGGTTTTGTGAAATTTTCAAAACAATCTGTGTGGTACGTTTCGAGAACACTTTACACAAACTATTGGAAAGTTTCATTTTTATATATATAGATATAATATATACATGTATGTGTGTATACTATATATATATATATTAAAGATCAGACGCATATTATATAGGCCTACTTAGATCGTTTAACATAATTTATGTAATGTCCAGCTCTGAGCTCTGAATTTTGTTTATAGCATATTTAATAGGCCTAAACGATAATGATAGGTCCTATACAGTAGCTATATAGTGACCTATATTATGATAATGTAAACTGCTGAATCTTAAATGTCGCTTGTAATCGTGAATAGGCGGTAATAATTTATATAGACCTGTATTGAATTGTGTATGAGAATTTATAAAGCGACGCTGGGAATTATAGGCCTACTAGTTAGGCCTATTCAGAAGCGCTCACAGCATGCAGCTTAATTGACAGCCTCGTGGAAATAAGAAAGACTTCAAACTGCGAAGATATGACACCCCCAATAAGATCTTACAACCTCCAATAAGATAGAGGGAGTGTGGTAATTCCACATAGAAGGGTCTACAATGACAAGCCGTAGTGTCCTTGCCCAGCGAACTAAGAGATCAAGTCGATCAGCAGACCGGAGAAGGCGGGAAGATACTGCGGAGAGGGGTTTGCGTACAAAGGTGTTTAGAAGTTTGTCCATTTTGAGTTCTTGAGACTAAGAGCAGCACTTTGAATTGGATACGTGATGCAACAGGAAGCCAGTGTAGAACATCAGTCATGTACATGTAGGTAGAATGTGGGAGTAGTGAGGGAGACGAGCAATGAGTCTGGATATCGAGTTCACAAAATTTAATGACTACATGTATTATATTCGCAAAGTGCATGAAGTGGGGCTTTTTTTATAATAGACCGAAATAATGATAGGCTAGTTATTCGCAGTTTTTAAGAAAAGAGAGAGGACAATTATAAGCCTATGAGTAGACTGTAGACCTATGAAACGCTAGCGACTTAGTTTTCTTAGTCCCGGCTTATGATGGCTGTTGACGGCCTGCATGTTCTCTTAATTTATGTTCTCTCCCTCGCCGTATCCTCTTTCCATCGACAGTCTATTGGTCAGCGCATGCTCGGTATATTGCTCGTTGTAGCTGAGTTTCTTGGTTGAGATTCTTACTGCAACGTAGAAGTGTGAGCTATGTGGGTTTCTTGAATGGAAATAATTATAGTAGCCTAATAGCATGGTGCGATTTTCTTTGGGTTGGATTTCTGTGCCAAATTTTCTTGTGACTAGGTCTAATATAACCGAGACTTCCTCGCTGGAACTTGATCAATAGGCATAAAGTTAATTTTGAGAACTATAATATAGTTTAGGCCTATATTATAAACTTTCTTAGCATTAGAAAAAGGTAGCCTAATTTTCTGGACCTTCCGCCATCTAGCGAACCCGACAGAAGGGCAAATAAAACAATCGTCGTCACTCTCGACGGCGAATTCACTGAGTTAGGCCTACGAATGTTCAAATGAAACTTTGCTTTTGACTTTCTGTCTGAACTTGAAAGTCTCGTCTCATTCGTTTCGCTTAAAATAACAGCTAGAGGCTCTTCGTGAAGAATTAATGAACATTGTGCAAGGAAAGATGCATCAACACATGGACCAGGGTCCAGGGCGTTTTTTTAACGTGCAGTTGTAGGCCTACACAAAATGTGCAGTTCTAAATGGATTTGTGCAGTTGTAGAAGCACTTCTGTGCAGTTAAAACTAGTTGAAAACGGCCATTTTCCTCCGATTGAGAGTAATTTACCATGGAGGATGGGAAAGGAAAGAAGGAGTTGTGCAGTTCTAATAATTCCTTAAAAACAGCCCTGACATGGACGTCGGCACAAGTTTGGAAGAACGTCGTTTTTCACAATTAGCCTATAGGCCTAATTTATAGGCTATGCCATGTCACTTAGCTTTTCTTTTACGCCTACTTCCCCCATCTAATCCCGACTAGAAGCCTTATGTCTGAATACCACACCTCATAATGAGGCCTAAATTTGAGCACGACGCTAACCGAAGTTATAATGTCTACCGTGCTAAGATCTTGCATTCACCAGCAGACAGGCTAATTTTCAATTCCCAACTAGGTTGTTCAGTTGAATGCAAGCATGTGTGTACGACCTTTTAGATCTGAGATAGCCTAATATCGAAGCTTAAGACCAAGAAAGAAGCAATGAAAGTCGAAGTGTGTTCGTCGAGTTGATAGCTGACCGATACGCTTAGCCTAGTTTATGCTTAACGACGTTGAGTCATAACATCGGCCTAAAGATTTGCATCGCCCTCCATTAATTTTGTCCAGGGTTGGTCTGGCGCTGTAGCCTAGTAGGTCAGTTGCAAAGTTTCTTGTTTCTTCTTAGCGGTTCAGGCACGACAGCCAATCAAATTCGGACAAATAGTTCTACGGAATTGCCAAAGAACCCTAAGTTTCAAGATAACGCTATTTCGCAACCGGTGTGAAAACACACGTTAAATATTAATGGTCAGCGGTATAGTTGGCAAAAAACTAGTTTGTTACAGAGATTTAAACATTATCAAATTAGTGTTACTTGTAACGTGTTTACACTATCTTCGTTTGTAAAGTTAGACTTGGGCCTATAGTCTTATCAATTATAATAATCAAAGTTTATAATTATTATGGTATTTCTGTAGCCTTACAATACGTATCTTGAATACTGAATGTTTTTGCTGCTATTTATAAATGAAATAGGCTCCGCCCTTTTACTTCCGGGCAGTTCGTGTGTGAAATATGTTCGTTGTTTTGTAGGGTTTCGGCATTCTGTTTTGTTAAAAAGCCACAGAAAATCTGCAAAGGCATAGGCCTTTCGTATTGTACTCAACAAACTTTTATCGTTGTGAAAATGTCTTGTGAAGAGCGGCAATCGTTCACTCGCGCTCAGCTGAGATGTTTCTTCTCAGCAGCTGCTGTCACGCTGATGATGCTACTGTTGACTGGAGACTGGGTTGTGTCCGGCCAAGATGCCACGACGGCGCCTGGACTGCACAGACGTTTCGAATATAAACTCAGTTTTAAAGGACCTTATCTTGTTCAAAAGGATGGAACCATTCCGTTCTGGGAGCACTTTGGACGTAAGGTTCATGCATGCGCGTTGGCGTGATGTCACGCGGATGATGCTACTGTTTAATAGCACTCCATATGTTTGCTAGTTGTAGGATGCATGCGAAGTTCTAGGCGTGGAAGCGTTCGATATTGATGATGACTGATTGAGGGTCAGTTCATGAATTGCATGGGATTCATTGCAACAGCTAAATATAATGTTCTGTATTCGTATGATAGGGTTATTTTCTATAATGGCTCGATAGTATTTCTATAATGGCTCGGTAGCAAGTAAACATTATGACCGCCGCAGATAGATGCAAAATTATAGCGGCCTGACATACGGCGATCGATAGCCCAATATTTCCGCGACCTACGGCGAACTATAGGCCAATGTTTTCGCGAAAGTAAGTAAGTATAACTACCATGAAAAGGTGTATTTTCATAAATATTAATACACTAGTTAAATAAGCTAAATAACACAGCAAAATCGATTCACCTTAAAACATGGCCGCCAGATACGATATATCTATCGATCGCCATATGTCAGGCCGCTCTAATTCTGCACCTATCTGCGGCGGCCATAATGTTTACTTGCTACCGAGCCATTATAGAAATACTACCGAGCCATTATAGAAAATAACCGTATGATAGCATTTCTGCCTTAAAGGGGAGTCTGAAGAGTAAGTGATCAATATGTAAGTATATTCTTTGTTGAACCAGCTGCAACCCACATTCTGGTGTATATAATAAGCAATTAATAATCAATTGGAATAAAGCATTCTGGGTATGAAGGTTTTTAATTGTGCACCTGAATCATCTTGTCCAGAAATAATGTCGAACAAAAAATTATAAGACAGTTAAAACCAAGGTTTGATACATAATTTTGTTGGGTAAACATGAAGACTGGCTGCCTGTACTCCAAACAATATGGCTGCCAACGAATGCAATAAAATTAGAGTGCGACCTATCGACGACATTGCTCATCAATTCAGCTTCAATTTCAGCAGAATGACTGCACTAACCCTAAAACTAACCCTAACCGACCCTCACGACGCCTAACCTGAGCCCTAACCGGCCCTCACGCTTTGCATGTTGGGATGCATGTTGCGATATCGTCCATAGGTCGCGCTCTATTTTATTGCATTCGTTAACGGCTATATTGTTTGGAGTGCGGGCAGCCAGTCTTCGTGTTTACCATTTATTGTATTGAACGTTGTTTCAATCTTTCAAAATATGTGTATTTCACTGGTTTGTGTGTGTACTTAAAGTAGTGTTATTGAGCACCTCTGATTAGTCTCTGTTGAAGTTGGGCTATATAAATTTGTAATTTCGTGTGCTTGTTTTACAGATGCAATAGCGAGTGAGGATTCCATAAGAATCACACCATCACTGAAAAGCAAAAAAGGTATGGAAAATGTACTTACTTTTGTATTGTAGTGTTAGAGCTGAAAGGGATTTTAAGAGTGCTTAAATACTTTTTCAAAACATGTTATCTGTGAGTTGTATCCAGAATGTGTTATTTAAAAGTAGTGATATATATATATATACTGGGGCTGGGCTGGGAGCGCCTCTGAGTAGACTTCTTGAAGGGGCACTATTTAAGTTTTCGGAATGAGTGAATGAATGAATGAATGAATGAATGAATACCAGCCAGACTCGTTACCATCTTCACCAGATGCAGAATAAGACCAAATCAATGTTTGCAAGAATTTGGTACAGGTCTGCAAATTTATTAAAAATAATAATTTCCTTTGAAATTCTTTCTATTGTTTGACTTGCAGGGTCGGTCTGGTCTAAGGAACAAAATATTCACATTAATTGGGAGATTGAGGTCATTTTTCGGATCAATGGAAGAGGTCGAATTGGTGCAGATGGTTTGGTGAGTATGCGATGTAATTATATGTGCAGTAGTGAGTAGTCCAACAACTGGGCCAGCTATGGTGACTTGTTAGTTTGATTGTATGTGTCAAGGTTTGATCCTCATGCATCATGTCATCTTAGGCCTTATGAAATATTTGCTCCTCAAGGAACTAAGATATTGCCATTTCTGTAAATCATCTCTATGACAATGTGCACATTGTGCTCTACCTTGGGAGAGACAGATTTCCTTTTGTATATGAGGGGCAATATATAGCTATAACTTTCGTATAAATTGGCATTTCTTGTTAAAAGCCATATAACTCGTAAGTTGTAAGTAAAACTTTTGTTGAATTTCTGTTTCATTGCTTGACCTGACAGAACCCTCATGACCTCGGAAGATATATTGAGCAAGTGCTGGCTCAAGCTGCTTAAAATAAAATAGTATCATAATCCTAGTTCATCCCGATCTCCTTATATTTCATACTACACCAAGTTGAAGTGCCATCTGCCATAGTTACTGACCTGTCTTCCCGACTTGCCAGTCGGTTGGGGCTTTGATTTGAAGATCATACCTGTCTCAGTGTCTCACCAATGTGTTTTTGATTAAGCAGTTATGATTTAAATTATCTGGTTCTCATGACTTGTCAAATGTTATCTCACACTGAGACATTGATCAAGATTATGAATTAATTGTTAATTAATGTTATTTGACTCTTCTTTTTAGCTAAAGATATACAGAACTTTAAAAAAATAAAAATGAAACAGTCATTTGGATGCAAGGGATGCTTAGAAAGCAGTTACTCTAACTCAGCTGAGAAATTTTATCAAACCAGATAATAATTTTTTATCGTAATCTCGGATGCATAGTTATAATAACACTTAAATTGCAAATGAAGTTCTCTGTACCCAATAACACTAGACCATGATCAGCGGTAGTAATGGTACTGAAAGAGTAGAGAATTCACATCAAGCCTATGTCACGTGTTGCAGGCCATGGTATTTTAGAATATTTTGTGAAGAAGCAGATTGCATCATGTTTTATTGTAATTGTGTTGTATTTTCAGGCAATCTGGTACACAGAAGAGAGAGGAGTGGAGGGACCTGTGTTTGGAAGCAGTGATAAGTGGAAAGGTCTTGGCATCTTCTTCGATTCGTTTGATAACGATGGCCAGAGAAATAATCCATACATCATGGCAATGGTCAACGATGGAACGCTAGCCTATGACCATGATGCGTTAGTTCATGATATTGATTACATATATTTTTTTATATAGTTATATATGTATTTATATTTATATAATATATATATATGTGACCCGCTATATGAAAAGGTACCATAAGTCGGGTTTGGAGTTATTATGCCTTCACAAACCAGCTAAGTGAGCTGAACATTTTGCTGAAAACCAGATCAAAATCGGATGATAAATGACCGACTTATAATGATGTTCATGAAAAAGTTGCCACTTATTTCCATCGATGAGTATCGTGGGGTCTTGCACACTGGGAGCGCTTCTGAGCGATTTATCCTACAACAGGTTCACAACCAATTCTCAGTGATGTCTATTATGTAATATTATCAGTGTTATTAACTTAAAAGTCCTTTTCACCTGCTGCTAAAAATACCAAGAACTCAAATTTGATAATAAAAATTTTTTTCCCCCCACGTCTTTATGCGCGATTTCTCGCGAAACTGTACGCCGACTTATGGTACCTTATCATATAGCGGGACACATATATATGTAACATGAATAATATACAATATGTATTGTATGTGTGTATCATGTCTTGTCTTACCCTTTAGATTTATTGGATTTATATCGCACCTCTCTTAGCACTGAACTCTGTGGGAAAAGAAATGCCTTTAAAGAACGAGAGTGTGATGAGGAAATTTTAAGTTATATAAGTGTGTGTGTGTGGGTGTGTTTGACTTTTGCTGGCTTGTGTAATTATTGATTGTAATGACATTTTCCATCATAGCATAGGTCAGCATAGAGTAGATATCTAAGTAGACATCTTCAAAGAGTGCTATATGGATTCTCATGATGATTGAGTATATATTAATTTATTTAAATTTAGGAGGCAGATATTTCAAGTCGATGTTTTCGCAAGACTTTTGACGATATGTCTGATTCTTGTAGTGACGGCTCATCGCAACAGCTTGGCGGCTGTTTGAGAGACTTCCGAAATAAACCATTCCCTGTTCGAGTAAAGATCGAATACTACAAGAAGGCTCTAACAGTAATAATATCATTTGAAACTTTCACTTTAATACCCTCAATTGCTTTCTTTATAAGTGATCAAGTCATTCTTGGATATGTTTATTTGCCTGTTTTCATGATTAATTCTTATATGTAATATTATGTATGCATAATTCATATAGGTATAATATATAATATATGTAATACTGGGGGTTCCAAAACCTAGGTCCAGCAACTGAAAAACTTGTGCTACAAGATCCATGCCAGTTCTGGATTTAGATTTGGCCAGAGATTTGTAAATCGGATGACATTGTAGAGCTATAAGTCTGGGGATTGAATTTAGGTTGGCTAGTGTTCTATTCATTCATTCAGTCATTCACTGTATTGTTTGTCTTCTCGATTCATAATCTGAGTTTTTTTGTTTGTTGTTGGTTGATTGCTAAGTTTGTTTATCTCCAGTTCGTGACAAAATGATTTATTTACTGGTTACGAGACTCACTGGCCGATACACTGACTGATTCGCATGGCTGTTTTAGATTTTCTTCCACAGCGGTGTGACCAACAATCCAGCTGATTATGAATTATGCATGAGGGCTGAAGGGGTCAATATCAATCCAAATGGATACTTTGGTATTTCAGCTGCGACAGGAGGCTTGGCAGGTATGTGGCTGTGCGTAGATTTATCTAGCTGCTTAACTTCTCTACATTTCTTTTACTTTTATGATGACATTCATAGATCTTTGGTCGGCACTTCATAATTGATACCAACCAATTCGAGGATTTTACATAGTGTCCTGAGAAGTAAAGACTTCAACTCGCACCCTCTTCGTTACAAGGAGAAATTAAATCTTCTGTGTAAATCCAAATTATGTGCTTGAGAAAAAAAGACCTTTCCTGAATTTGAGTGTAAATCCTAATTATGTGCTTGGGATAAAAAATTACCAGTAGCTGTTGCTTGGCATGACATGAACATAAGTTAAAAGAGTTTCTTCGTGCAGTTAAAGGTTAATTGATTGTAAATTTCAGATGATCAAGATGTTCTGGCTTTCTTGACACACAGTCTGCTTCCACCAGCTGAGATGGTAACATATTGTTATATTTTCATGTTTTCCTAATTTTGTTATTAAATTAATTATTGCAGTTCATTGACTATCTTCAGATTGTAATTTCATATTTAACCGCATTGAGGAGGCACAAGACCTGCCTGGTGATGTGGTGTGTGAAATCAATACGTGAAAAGGATATTGCCGAAAAAGTTTAAATTCTAGTCAGCGACAATGCAGAGCCATCTCTGTGGTTGGTGCAACAAAATGGAACGGGCTTCCCGTGACTATGCAACACCTTCCAAGCTGTTCGCAGTTTCACAGACTGTTGAAGACTGCTTTTTTGGCTTGATCTGTACGAGGAGTGACTCTGAGTAGGGATCTTGAAGGGGGCCTATATAAATGCTGATAGATTTATTGATTGATTGATACCTGAAGTGCATTGATTTTTATTGTAGCCATTAGGAAAAGATCGGGTTCCTGATGAGGAGAGGAAGAAGTTTGAGCGTGAATATGATGACTATCGGGACAAGCTGGATAAAGCGAGAGAAGAGTGGGTATTAAGTTTTGTGCATCATGTATCATTGGAGCGCCTCTGAGTAGGTTTCTTGAAGAGGTGCTATATAAATTCTCGAAATGAATGAATGAATGTAGTCTGTAATGAATTTCTTAGACTTTTGTACATTGTGTGTGTAATGAAGCCACTCAATTATATAATGCATATATTGTACAATTGACTTAACTGAACACAAACTTTGATCCCATTAACTATGATTTGTTAGCAGCGATGTTTGTCTTCAGTTAAGTCAATTGTACAATATATGCATTGCATAATTGAGGGACTTTATTACACGTACATTAACAGTTACTATGATTGGTGAACACTGAGCTGCATAGTTAATGTCAGTGACGTGGACATTGATCACAGTATATGTGTCAAGGAAGTGATAATCTGGACACAAGCAAAGGTAGCTGAGAAGTGATATTTACACCTTCAGATTTGCCCAAACTGGCTTTATAAATATTATTTTAAATGGTTAAATATGTGCTATCATGCAGTAGAGAATTCCAAGTGTTTGCTCTTACGTTTGCTAGATCTATTTAATGCATTGCTTTTGCCTTATCTGTCTGACCCAACCCAACATTTTTAGTCTAATTCTGAATGTGACTTTTGTTTCTGTAAAAATTTAGATACAAGAAGGAGCATCCATCAAAACCAGGCGATATGATCGACGATGATAAAGCGGTATTTGATTGAGTCATATCTTTGCTGTGCCATGTTTGGGTAAATAGGTAGTTCAGCTGCCAAAGTTATCAGGCAGCTAGCATATTTACTTATTATCTTGAATCTCGAATCTGCTAAATCAGAATATGCTATACGTCATGAGACATTTTATGAAATATGCAGCTTTGGAAACTTGCAATATTTGTAGCAAATTCAGTAATGTTGGTACTTATGAAACTAAATATATGTAACTGTTGAATTTCAGCATGACACTTTCTGACATAGAACTGAAGCCATAAATTTCATTGTTTGCACTTTCATTGTTTGCATTTTCATTGTTTGCATGATTTTCTTTGTCAGTACGAGGCTCAGGACGTGAAGGAGTTGCGAATGATTTTCGACGGACAGAACGAAATCCATCGTCTCGTGCGAACTCTTCTCGTCAAACTCGACGAAGTGATCGGTCGTCAGGAAAGAGAATTATCGATGTTGACTCTGATTAATAATCAAGGAAGCAACTCTGGACAGCAGCAGCACGGCAGTCAGGTATACATGATGGTTTCGAGCTGAATTAGGTTTGGCTTCATTTGTGAGGAGTAGAGATGAGAATGATGACTTGGTGAAGAAGAACAGATCCCTGAGATGCATTTAATATAATAATAATAATAATAATAATAATAATAATAATAATACTTTCTCCAACTGGGACCTTGGCGATTAGGGTCCATTCCAGACAAATTTGTTATTATCGAGAGTGTTGATGTCCTCAAGGGATCATGTTTACCTCGGGGCAATAAAATAAAAAATAAAAAATTATAATAATATTAAATAAATTATTATGATGATTATGCAGACATTGAGAGTTTGAAATTGAATTATGTTCGATTATTCTCTTTCTAGGGTCAGTTGCCACACACTAGCACAATTCAGAGACATGAAGTGGACAGCGTACTAAACAGTCAGAAGGATATCTCCAGCGGCGTACGTGAACTGAGGTCAGTTTTTGAATATACTTCGTTTTCCAAATACTTATATAACGATTATACGGTTTTGTATACATCTGGACTTTTAAGCATAAACTTCTGACACTTTATAAAGCTGAAACATGGTAGCTGCCATATTGTAAGTTGCTTTATAGGTGGTTGCAGTGTTTTTTGCTTCAAAATGAATAAAAATGTTGCACATTCTTCATCAGCTTGTTTCATGAACGTAAATTATTAAAGTTACATTGTGAAAGACTTCACGTTTGCTGAACACATTGTTAATTTTTCAGTTTATTCAGTTTGGTCTTGTAGTTTACAGTCCAATTATTATGTAGAGCCCTGCAGGGCTGACTTTGAAGTCTGTGTAGGTTGGACATCACTGACATATGGATGACAAGTTGTAGTTTGTTTGAAATTTTGACAGTTTGAAGTCATTAGACTTCTGTTTATCATTAGCAGTAACAGTATTATGGTTACAAAAATTAGGTTATGATTAGAGAATGATTTATGTGAAATGTCAGAACCCATCCCAGTTTCACAGACCTCTCGAAATGTTTATCTAAATGCAAAAACATTGTCGCGCTGAGTTGGAAAATGGAATGAATTTCACCTCCATCTTCAGAGACATAATTTGAAATGCATCTCCCATTCTCCCCACATTGTTGTTGTTATTGTTGCTGTCATTGTTATGAAGCACATGTTGCTCAAAATATAATTAAATACATTTCGGGTGTGTTTGTGTTTCTAGATAACGAAATAAGTAGCAATTGTGTTGCATCTATTTACAGATCTGTATTGAATGAAGTTCAGAGTCGGATGACTGACCTGCGTGCTGGAACGTCGGGAGGACAGGTTGACACGTCGGAGATTGTTAGGCAATTGCAAGAAGTGAAATCTCACTTCGGAGGCGTGCAGAATGACGTGAAGACTTTGTTATCAAAACCACAGGTATCCAAAGCGATCCTAAAAATATGAGGTGCTGGCTTTAGATTTAAATAACGGGAGCGCATTGAAAATATGGTACGTCATTTTGGCCGTTGCTTCATTTCAGCATGGTCTCTCGAATATTTTATCAAGTCTCCGATTGTGAGTTTGCTGACTTAATGCATAGCAAGTGATTTTAAATGAATAAATGTCCATGTGTATATACTGTTTTCAATTAAATGTGTTGGACCCTCCGTTTGGAATAGTCTATCCCACGACATCTGTAATTTTTCTAGTGTGTTGTCATGTTTTACATGATTGCATAGCTGTACTTTTTCTTTGCACTTGAACATGGTTTTTATAATGTGAAGTTGCTGAATGTTTCCATCTTCCAGGGTGGCTCTGCTGCATGTCCTGCATCGGACAGCTGTGTTACGCCTTTTCTACTCTTCACATTCCTCCTCGGCCAACTGGCCTGTATTATTGGATATCTCATGTACAGGTAAGCTACTACAGCTGCACTCTGTCTAATTATGTTTCTTTGTTTTCTGTCATTTTTTGCTGCCGCTGACTTACAGTATGTGCTGCCGCCATCTTATTGCATGTTCTGACACTCTCTTCCAACATTTGCTGCCACTTTTTTTTACATGTGCTTACACTCCTCTAACATTTGGTGCCACTTTTTTATTACATGTGCTTACACTCCTCTAACATTTGCTGCCACTTTTTTATTACATGTGCTTACACTCCTCTAACATTTGCTGCTGCTGTCTTATTACATTTGCCGCTACAGTCTTGCGGAAAGTACAGCCAGTGACGTGATGTCATGTGTTGCCACTGGTCACAATGTGCTTTAGAAACAATATCTCAAACCACTCGGCAGAATTCATTGTCTTGTATCCAGATGAAGACAATAAGTTAACATTCCAGTAATTATCATCACCATGTATGTCAAAGTCACCCCTTCTCAGGGTGAAAAATTCCTGGGAGGTTTGGGATTCAGCCCTCTAACTAGTCTTTCTTAGGACCTGATAGTGAAGCCTTCACTACACCCCAGCTCCACGCAAGACAAAGTCTGACCACCCCAGTTATTTTGTACAATTTTCTCATAATGCAACCCTTTATGAATCTCTTATATAACCATGCTTAGCACCCTGTTGCAGTCTTAAAAAGTGCCCACAAATTTTCCATGTAAGCGTGAGGACATACAAAAGTCGTAGATGCATTTATTCATTTGCGTCATTATTTGTATGGTAATTAGATTGAGAATTAATAAGATTAATTCTATTTAAGGTTCCTTTTTTTATTTCTAAGCCTTATCTGTACTTTCTCAGTTCCTCACTTTCCCTGAGCACTACTGTAGCATAAGTATAATTAACGGATCATGCCAAGTTCTGTTGTTTCAGGCAAATTGTTTTGATTTTTGCATTTCAGAAACAGTAGAGAAGCCGCTGCCAAAAAATTCTACTGAGAACATTGATGTGACTGTCGTCGTTATATTATGTCAAGCTGTCTTGTTTTTTTTGTATGTGGTTTCAGTCAGTAGTCATTTTTCAACATGATATTTTAAGCATTGAACTGATTATTTAATTGACCCTTTACCGACCAAAGTGTAGTAAATGGTATGCGAATCCTTACACCCTCAGTTGTTAAAGGGTTTCAAAGCAACTCGTTGCTTGATATGATTTTAGTTGTCTGCATTATGATGACGTTGGAGCCTAAGAGTTTTTGGATTCACTGCCACGTCTTGGATATGTAAAGTTTTAAGGAGATCGATGGTTTTGAAATTATTCGGGAGTTTGGCGTTTATTTCGTGCTGAACGGTGATTTGTGCTAATAGTGTTTAACCAGTTTTCGAGTGATTGGATGATTCATGAATAATTTATCTTAGTGTTGCTCTACTCTGGTTACAGTGGTTAGTGTTGGTTGAGAATTTAATCTAAATTTAATTTGTTGGCAACATCTTTGAGTGCTTGATCGTCTAAAGGTTAACATACTTAGCTATCAACCAAAAGTTTTGTGTTCAAATTCGTCACACGAGAGAAGCAACTAGTATTATAAGATTTTTGTTTGATCAGCACGCTCAGTGTTGCTAGCATGATCTGAGTACATTAGCCGTATGGTATTAGCAATATGTTTAGGTAGCAAGGGACTAAAGACTGGACTTCAGCCTTCATTATGCGATGAAGTGGTAGTCTATTGTTTGGCATCCCTGATTATTTGTCCAGAATAGCATAGTGACTTTACTTCAGCATTAACCAGTATTATATAGATGAGCATAAAGCTGTCAGACACAAAATGTATTAGGAGACATGTCTAAATAAGAAAGTAAAGCTGGCGTTGAAGGTCATTGGCTCATTCCCTTCTTGTGTTGAATAGCTTTTAGAATGGTTTGATGTAATTAACCCATTCTAAATAACAAATTCTCTTGTTGTCTTGACATTTTTTCAATGCATTATAGAAATTAATACTGGTGAATCCGTACTGTAAACATTGGCTACAGCATCTGTATGATATATTCCATCTACGATGATGGGATGACAGACTATAATGATAGAATATCATGGATGGTAAAATGTTATATTTACTACTGAAGTTGTGAGATATGAAGTTGTACCTTAACCGACCTTCTATTGTTGATAACATCTCATCTATTCCATAACCCACACACATTTCCTAGCACTATTTTTCAATGTTTAGAGAGTGGTTGTATATAATATATCTAGATATTGAATATTGATGCATATGACATGATAATATAAATTACCCTCCAGTCTTATTTTCCAATTATTTAATTCGTTTTTGAGATTTGATTGAAAGTTTTAATTTCTGTCCAGCCATGACTTGTAAAATCTGCGCTTGACTTTTCATGTATTGCAACGTTGGGAAGCCGTATTGTGTACCGTGGATCATAGCAAGGCTTCTTATCGCTAAGGTTTTGTTGATGCCCGGCTTGAATTCTACACACATTTTCAAGTGCTTGACAGTGGAATTTGTGTCTGCGATGGTTCGGGTTATATAATATATATGGCTTATATATGTGGGCTCTTTTATGTGGAATGATCTCCCTCCCTCTATTTGTAGTATGGTCCGTTGGTGATGTCATTCTTATTCTCTCACAGCATGAAGACTTTCTTATTTCCTTTAGGGCTGTCATGCTGAGTGCGCCTCTGAATAACTAGTACTGTTACAGTAAGAGGCGCTTTATGAATCCTTATTTACGATATGATAGAGGATTTTTATTAATTTCCCACCTACTAGCACTTTGAGAAGCAGGTTGGGTTTTGCTGTATTTTGATCATAACTCGGCTTGCATCTTATCCTCACGGAAGAGACTCATTTTTGGCAGTTTCCGCTGCAATTGACTGAATGATGTGTTTTTTGGCTTCAAATCTACAGGGATGGTTTGTGTAATCCTTGGTTAGTCAAAAGTTAGTGTTCAAGTTTGTTTACAGTTTTGCGAATTTCCAGGGACCTAACTAAACCAGTCAATGTCTTTGGAAGTCGGTTGATTTTCTTTTTCATATTTATTTTTTTGATCTATCACTAAAATAACCACTGTACCCTAACAATGATTGGAGTGCCCACATTTTGGTGCACAGTCAATTGGTTAAACCTAATGTCAGATATTTAAGTTATTTTTCTTACCATTATTGTTTTCTGCATAATTTATGTTTTTTCTGGATGTGTATTTAAGATTCATCAGTCCAAATGGTGTCAGGTTTCTGTGAATTGTTTATGCCGCTTGTTTGATGCAACTTCATTCTTATGGGGAGTAGCACAGATGGCAATGAAATGTATATTGGTGATGTGTGTAATTCACCAGATGTTATGTGAATGAAAAGTCTATTAACTGTCACTTCATGACATTTTTAAAACGCACTTGTCTTGTGTGTATGTTACTCCAAACTTGTGATGACGTGTCAATACATTTTTTCAACTACAAAGGTTTTGGTCTGTAAATGTTTTCCTTGAGCTATTGTCTGCTTTCAGGAAAATTCAGTCTTGAGGTGTTTAGTATACAATGTAAATTGCAACTATTGTTATGTCTTAGTCAGTGAGACTAGTGTTGCTGTTACCCTGTCACATCTAACTGAGATTTAGACTCAGATCACTAGTTGATGAATCAGATGCAGAATGATCTCTGAAGCCGTATGGTGAAAATTGAGCACTGGCCACAGCTAGGTTGAAAGGTGGAGCATGCTTAACGCATTGACCAGAGTGCTGCTATGCAACATGGAGCCTACTCCAAGTTACTGTGTAGGGACCATCAGCAAATCATTCAGTCACTATTGCTTGACGCTATCAGGTGATGATTGGTCATGATATAGTGGTGCTTGATAAATGTGTTATTGTATTGCCATAACAAAAGCTTTGTGGTCAGTTTGCTTCTTTTTCCATTTCTCTTTTTTTGTGATGGCTAACTGATTGTTGTGACAGTGGTTCATATTATTTTTCTCTGAATATATCAGTCACGATACTCTGGAGCACTTTTACGATGTGCTATAATTATGATTGATCTGTATAACCATATCAGCATTAGATACGATGTTACAGGGCATATGTTACTTTTTGTTATTCTCTTAAATTGGAAGAATATTCTTTACTCCAGAGAAAACCAAAACGGAATCTTACCGTATTCAGATTTTTATTGACATTTCAAGACAACATGGTATTGTTAGTGATGGTATAAATGTCTGTTATATAATAAGAAAAATTTCTAATGAGGTCTGCTGCTTTTTAAACTAGTTGGCTGTCTTCAGTAACTATGCATTGTTGGTGGGTTTTTGCTTTGTTTCTTGATGTTTTGATGTTGTAGGGCATTTAGCCGTGTTAGCCACATTTGTCAAATTCAGTCATTCTGAGAATTTATTTAGCACTTCTTCAAGAAACCTACTCAGAGGCACTAATTGGAAGACTTGATCTTGCCTTCAGTTGTGATGTGTTTGAAAAATGAGGAGTAAAAAACTGGCAAATAATAACTCAAGTGGGAAAGTTGTTATGCAAACAGAAATGGTAGCTGGTATTTTAGAAGATTGTTAGATTTGGGATATTAACACTTTACACTTGACAAAAATTATCAAAGGAACTTGTGAGGCACACTTCTATCTCAGCTGATGCTTCTAGTAAATAGGGTTTATAGAAAATCCAGTCATTTGCGGACTGGGATGTAAGGCAGACTAAAATTAATGTGCATTATTCAGTGTATTGTGTTATTGATAATAATATGTGATGCGACATATGAAAAGGGACCACAACGCGGGATTTATTTACCGAGATACAGGCCTTAGAACATGGTCACCCATCGAAATATCGAAATCGGGTTTTCACTGGGATTCGCTAGATGACTCTTCTGTCTATCAAATTTTCATAACGGTTCACAGAAATCATTTGATATTATTAGGTTTTCTTATTGTAATATTAGAGCACATAAAAGAGACCGCAAGGCGGCATCTTTAATGTCGGGGTATTATGACAGTAGAATATTTTTGGAAACGGTTTTAATGATGAATCTATGATTATAATTATAGTAATGCGCTAAATAATTCATTCTACATGTCTATGCAGCGCTTTGATTTCCATGTTTCTAAATATAAAGTGTAGGGTTAGGGTTAGGGTTGTAACTTCAAATAACTTCAATTGCGTTTTTCCGAAGATCTCGTATTTCAGGTACATCACGTTGTAAAGTCTACAAAAAATAGAAAAGATAATAGTGCTGTGTCACATAATACATCATTCTTTTCAGAATTTTGTGCTGAATATGGTGGTATGAATAAGTCCAATACCGGCTAAGTGGTCCCTTTTCATATGTCGCATCACATATATTCTTTGTTGTTTCATGCTGGTTTGGATTACGTATACATCCTAGGAATGGATTTAAATATATGATTTGAAATTTATTATTTTTGTGTATATATTTAAATTGTGGTGCATGGTCATTAGTAATCATTCTTTGCTTGCATGGGTAGTGGTGCGTTTCCAAATTAGTGTCAATGTGTACATTAAACTCTGAACGTCAGTGCGTTGAGGAGTGTTAGGAATTTTTCCAAATGTTCCTGTCTTAAATTTTTCTTCGATTGTAAATTATATTTAAATCCTTGATTTGTTGGACTCATTCTTTGAATCGTTTCTCCATCCTGCCCTCTATTTAGCCTCAAAATAATCTGGCAGCCAATAAGAGTACACTTTAATTCTAAGTGGTAATTTAATATCTGCAGCAACTCACAGACTGTGCTGTTTCTAAAAAGCCTGTGATTAGCAGATGTGTGGCCTGTAGCCAGTGACTTAATGTGATTCTTAAATGCAAATATCCGATCAGATCATGATAAGCCAAATTAAAAAGGAACGTAAATGTTTTGGCTTATAGATACAATGGTGGCCTATTGGTTAGAGTACTTAGCCTGTAGTGCCAAGAGTTCTGGGTTCAAGTCTCTACTGTGGCGGTCACTGTTTAAATACCTTGACCACGTCTGCATGATCACAGTTCTGTCTTTTGGTCATCTGAACACTTCTGCATTTTGGATTGAAGGCAATGTACAAAGCAGCGGTATTGTATAATTGCTGCCCTTATTTATCTGGTAGATTATATGTCTATAGGCAGGCTATTGGGAGTGGCTATTGTCTATTGAATTGGCTATTGTCTTGGAGTGGCTACTGTCTATTGGAGTGGCTATTGTCTATTGAAGTGGCTATTGTCTATTGGAGTGGCTATTGTCTTGGAGTGGTTATTGTCTATTGTGAGTGGCTGGCAACATATAATGAAGCATTCCATCATCTACAAAAACTCAACCCCAGCATTATGTGTTTACGGTAAGTAAGTATGTGGCACACTTGATCACATGATTTTTATTCTTAGCTTGTTCTAGTGTTGTTTAAAATCTGTTGAATTTGCCTCTTCTTCATTTGTGGTCTTGATTGTATTGTATTGCATCTATAAATTTATATAGCACCTCTCGCAGTACACACTAATCAGAGGTGCTCCCAGTGTGAGAGACAAAGAGAGAGAAAATGGTCTTGAGACTGCGAAAAGCGGTACTTGGTCCACGGGTCAATAAGGTGGAACATGTCAAAGGTGGAACATGTCAAAGGTGGAACATGTCAAAGGTGGAACATGTCAAAGGTGGAACATGTCAGAAGTGGAACATGTCAAAGGTGGAATATGTCAAAGGTGGAATATGTCAAAGGTGGAATATGTCAAAGGGGGAAGGTGATTTCATAGTGCAGAGCCAATGAAGGCAGTGGAGACTTTCTTAAATTTGTTACAACTCCGTCATAGTAATTATGTTTCGAGATTGTATGCTGCATTTCTATGCTAGAGGACATTATTAAATTAGGAAATTATAACATGTTTAGTATTCACTTTTCTTTTCTTTTAAATTTACTCTGTTGATGCCCTGTGTTTTAACAGGAAAATCTGCTTCAGCGCAAAGTATGACAAAATTTTAAAAAATTGCATTTATATATTTTAAAAATGTATGCTTGTTTACTATGAAATTTTTATGTTGGTGACAGTCTAGAAGAGGCAGCATCATCTTGGAACTGTTCTTGGTGAATTGTAAAAGTTCTGAAAATTATGTGTTGTTAAATTGAGTAGTTTTTTCCTCAGTATCATTTCTCAGCATCAGTGTTTCGGTTTTCGGGCACTAAGCTTTGTGACTAGGAAGTCGGAACCTCTTGCTTTTCCATAGCTCATGGACCCAAGTATTTAGGAAATAAAATTTCTTACTTAAAATGCTACTCTCTATTCAGTTAGCCTACAGGCCGATTGCTTTAAACAGATGTGCAACATGCAGCCCTTGACATTTTAATTTTAATTTTTTAATTTTAGCATTGTAGGCCTTAGCCTACCAGGCCTAGCTGGCACTTGAGAACCTTTCATGCATTTTATGTAGGCCCTTTTTTATTGTAACAGTTGGTGTTAGGATAATAATTATTAGGTTTTCGTCATAAATTTTATCTTTTACCTTCCGTGAGCTAGGACCATTATTGCTCAAACTCGATCTGTTACCATCATTGGGCCCTCCTTATGGAATTCCCTCCCACCCCCCACTCTGCATGGGACTACTTTCTGGACTATCTGCTGAATCTCTTCTCTAGGGGTCATCGCACTGGGAGCGCTACTGAATGACCACGGCTGTGAACGGCGCTATAGAAATTACTAATTACATTGCACAAACGAAAAATTATTTTTGGCGTTACGGTTGTTCTGCAATTTTTAATTTGAATAAAATTAATATTTCCGAACTCTCTCGGGCAAATGTATCAGTAAAAATTAGCTCGCGATTGGGATACATCCCTAAACTTCTCTCAAATAATTATGGTGACATCGACTTTCTGCAGAGCTCAGAGGGTGACTGGACGGTTGTGGACGGCGTCCAGGCGCTTAGACCTGCTTTAAAATCTGAACTCCGTGCTGCCACTTATTAGATCAGCACATAAGGCCCACCTGGAAAGTTGTAGGGCGTCCAATGCACTTTTAAAACACTTTGGCCGTTGTCCCTCTGTTAAAAAGCTCATGCCTGCTCCTACCAAGCGCATCCAATGTCACACTAGACCTAGATATGCCCATGCACGTGCTACAGGTGATTTGGTTTATACCTAACTCTAGGCCTAACTCTTGCCAGACCTAGTCAGAAAAATCGAAGTTAAGTTATTGACCAAAATAATTATCAAGCAAAAACAAAAAACCACAAACTGAAAGAGTGCTACGATCAAAATGTTAGTTTACCGTACCTCAACGATAATAATTACATTCGCTAGACTTTTTAACATTGTTTTAAAATGTTAGATTATTAGGGCGTTTGCAAACGGCTCATTGAAGCATATAGGCTATACTTACATAATACTTACTTACTTAGCCTACTTATGACACATTTTGTGTTCCGTCGAACCAATAAGTCTTGTAGTCTAGTTGACGGAGGTGAAACAGCGTCCTATTTCAGCACTAGACCATTGATACGCGAGACTAGACCGTCTATGATGTCATGAGTCAGTGACGTGCAAGGTTAGTCTGTGACGTCATAGCCGCATCGCTTTTAGTTTACTGCTCTATATGCTAGCGATATAGCCTACGTAGGCCTATCATTAGCTAATTTATTTGTAACATTATAATGTTGCCTGAGAATTGAATCTGTTCAACGTTATCCTGTAACAAACGACTTTAAGTAAGTTAATTTCTACGACCAGTTTTAATAATTATTAGGGGAATTGATGCCTATTAGAAAACCGACAATCGACCGAGGTAACTAAAACCGTGAACCTCCATTATTATCTTGCATGCGGATCTCAATCCTCGGTCTCAGTACGAGGTCGGATATATACTGACGGTTGGGCTTTCTTGCAACAGCTGTATAGGCCTACGTTGGACCTCGTACCTCAGCATTATGTTCGTCAGCGTACTTTACTGAGGTAAGTGGCAAAGTATCTTCGTCTGCTTACACTGGAAGACTACTCCGAGTATGTGCGTATAGTCGTATACGGCGTACCTGGTAGCCTAAGTGAATAATTCGGCTACGTGATTTAGCTGGGGGGCCCGGCCCGGTGGCGCATTGAATAGCCTAGGGCTTTGAGCCCTTCTTTCCCTTATTCGGCGCCACGCGTCTCGGCGATCGTCCGCGTGTCCCTGCCCCCAGAAACCATGGGCGGAGACCTGGGCGGAGATTTAGGGGGGGGGACGAACGAGTGGCCGAGGAAAGACGCGAGATTTTTTGACGGACGAAAATTTCTGACGACCTTTTTCCAAGCAACAATTTTCTGCTTTCACCGACAAAAAAGTTGATGACCTTTCTTTTAGTCATCCGGCCACAGTCAAGAAAAATGTCTATTTTCACCGCCCAAAAGTTGATGACTTTTTTTAGCCATCCGGCCAAAAAGTCAAGAAAAATGTCTATTTTCACCGCCCAAGAAATTTTTGTGCCTTTTTTATAGTCTTGACGCTCAACGATTGGGGGGGCAATGCATGGGCCGTCCCCCACCGCTTTTATTGGGGGCGTCCTCCCTGTCCCTCTAGGTCTCCGCCCACGCCAGAAACCTTGATTACCCCTCAGAGGAGAGGGACTAGATTGCACACTGGCGATCATATTGTACCCCCTCCCATAAAAAAAATCCACGCGGAAAGTGGACCAGATTTCCTGCGTAACACCAAATGGAAATGACAAAAGATGTGTCTGAAGTCTGAACAGCCGCGATTATATCGCCACTATGTCAACAGACGCGGCGAACTAGAGTTTGCCGAGTAAACCGATCGCACAGATTTATAAATTTATAAATTTCCCGCTGTAAGCAATAACAAATAACAACGGCGAAAAGAACTGCACTGCGTCTCTATAGAGAAGCTGTTTTCTCGCGTGTGCATTGGTTCGGATTATTCGTTCCAGATCCATTAGCTGAGAAAACTTTCCGACTGGAAAGGGCTTTAGGAAGAAGAATCGGGGGGCTTAATCACGCCAACGCCGAATTGTTGCGCCCTGCGGAAGAAGAAGGAAACCGGCGCATTGTTACACGCGGCGGCGTAATCCGCCCGACGCGAGTACACACGGCGCGCGGAAGAACTCGCTTCGACTTGAGTGAAGATCGAGTGGTTCTAAGCCGTCTGCAGTGACGTAAGCGAGGTCGGTGTGGTGACAGATTGGTTTAGGAGCGAAATCTGTTCCAACTGCAACCACTTTTGGAGAGGCGAATTTCAAATTGTCCTTCTGACATAATAGTGTCATGAAAAGACGGCTATTATATTAGGCCTATTGTAGATTGTAAACCTTGTAATTATTTTGTTAATTCATTGTTGTTCTCCACTTTTTTCTTGACCAGTTCGTTGGCCTATCTCATCGGGTCGTCTGGTCGTCTGGTGCCGTCAGCTCTTGGAGTTCTGGCGACAGTTATTTGGCGTGAAATATGACCGTCGGGTGTTGGGAATAATTGTGAATATGAAAACAGCTGACATATTCATTTTCATCACAATGTTTTTTAAACTTTACTTGCACACTTTTGAAAAATCTTGGTGTGTTGAGGCATGAGCTTGGTATTTCTGAAAATGGAGAAAGGAAGCACTGCTAAGAACGGTTCAAATTAATGATGAACGGTCATATTTCACGTCAAATAAACGGCAGCAGAAGTTTCAATTTTTAACAACACTGTATGATCGTTGGTGTCGCCAGTGGCGGCGCCAGGGGTGGGCTAGGGGGGGCTAAGCCCCCCCTAAACGTGGCTCAGCCCCCCCAAATAAAAAAGCTGAAAATGTCTAAAACGGCTTACTTCGTAATAAGGAAACGAGACAATGACCAACGGCAACGAAATCAACTACATGTATATTATCATAGTGTAGATGCTTATGCCATTGGCGGCTCCAGGAGAGGGGTTAGGGGACTAAGCCCCTAAATGTGACTCAGCCTCATCCCAAAGCAATAAGCAATGAATGTCCATGTATCGGCTTAACAGTTAGGCTATTATTATTATCTTATTTTCGGATCTCAACAGCTGCGGACGGTCATACATCGACTCACATGTGAGACATCAATTATGACTGGGCTCGACTCCCGGACATCGACTATCTCTTCGACTCAACACTAGCATGCATACAGTCCTCTTATTTATACCCTAATGGAGCTGCAGGGAACAGAGGGGCCGAGGGCTGAGGTCCGGGCCGGTCTGAGGTCCGAACTGGCATGGCGAAGGAAAGGAGCAGAGATCCGCGATGGCGGGGCAGGGGGTTAAGGTATACCAACCGGTCTGAGGTCCGAACCGGTCTGGCGAGGGAAGAGGACTGGAGGGTTTAAACTGGCGGGGGAAGGGGCTGAGATCCGGACCAGTCTGAGCCCGGACTAGCAAGGCAAAAGGGCTGGAGGTTCGATGCGGCGAGTGGTAAGGGGCTGAGGTCTGCCCGGGGGGCAAGGGGACTGAGGTCCGGGCCGGTGTGAGTCTGGGCTGGCGGAGGAATGGGGGCTGAGGTTCGGCCCGGTGTGAGTCCGAGCTGGCGGAGAAAGGGGGCTGAGCTAGGTTTGGCCCGGTGTGAGTCCGGGCTGACGGAGAAAGGGGGCTGAGGTTTGGTTCGGTGTGAGTCCGGGCTGGCGGAGAAAGAGGGCTGAGGTTTGGCCCGGTGTGAGTCCGGGCTGGCGGAGAAATGGGCTGAGGTTTGGTTCGGTGTGAGTCCGGGCTGGCGGAGGAAGAGGGCTGAGGTTTGGCCCAGTGTGAGTCCGGGCTGGCGGATAAAGGGTGTTGAGTCCGAGTGGGCGGAGGAAGGGGCTGATTTTCACAAGGACAGCAATTTTGAATTTCACTACAATAGCACGTCGATGCTTATGCATATAAGAATGCGCCGCAGACCGTGATGGGGTTATGTGCACCATGTTTGGCCCGCCGGCCTCCTGAGGGGCTACGCCGGTAGTTCTACACAACTATACATTGGGAAATGGGTACGTGTTCATTTATCATTTTGCAACAGCAGAATAAACTGAAGACTTGGGGGCCAGTGGACGGTCCACGAGACTCCGAAGTTTGTGATTGTGAACGGATGTGCTGTCCTCCCCAATATTTCATAAATAGGCCTATATCAGAAGTGTCATTGTAAATTTCTAGAGTGTTATCTACTGTTCATCCATCATGAACAATTTTTGCTAGGACGAGAGGAAAACTGGTATACCTTTGCAGTGTGGAATTCGATCATTTATACGTGGATGGAGGAACATTATTGAACTCATAAACCATTGCTTTCAGCAATAAAATAATTATGATAAATTTGTTGAGATGACAGCTTAAAATATTACCATTAAAGTGCTGATATCCAAAAACTTTAAACAATGACCTACAAAGAGACACTTTTGAAGTCATAATCCACGACTTTCAGCATTGAAATTATGAGTTACATGTATTTAGTAAAAATGACAAACCAAAACGCTATTATTGCAATGTGGAAATTCAAATTATTTTCAGGAGACTTTATCGTTCATAAATAGTTAGCAAACAAGAGCCTGAAACGTGCTCCTGTCGATGTCAATAACTAAAAACGCTCTGGTTTCTGGGGCTCCGCCCCAGACCCCGCTGGGGAGCTTACGACACTCCCCCGGCCCCCTAGTCGGTATGAACTTCGTGCGTTCGGCACTCTAGTCTTGCAGCATCGCGTCTCCAGCGCATGCAAAATTACCGCCCTTAAGCAAATTGTTCTGCTTGCGTCCGTGGGAGGAAGGGCTTGTGTTCAAATCCTGGCCCCGCCACTGGTTGTACCCGTCAATGCCTACCCATATGACAGTATACTTATAAACTTGTTAGGCTATATGCCTAAACTTTTAACTTCTGTGATTATAAGAAAGACTAATCCCATTACTTTTACAATAAAATTTTGACATTCTTATACTAGTAGCTAGTCTGCGACTTTGCAAAACGACATCTTATTTAAGTTTTCATGATTTTATCGTTCATAAATAGCTGGCAAAAAAGAGCCTTAAAAGGGCTCTAGTTGAGGTGAACAGAGCTAAAAATGCGTTGGCGGCTGGGGCTTCGCCCCAGACCCCGCTGGGGGAGCTTACGACGCTCCCCCAGACCCCCTAGTCGGTATGGCTTCGTGCCTTCGGCACTCGCAGCATCGCGCCTTCGGCGCTTCAGAAAAATGCTCTAGGTGGGCTTAGGGCTTCAGCCCCCCCAAAACTGAAATCCTGGCGCCGCCACTGGGTGTCGCCCTCCTCCTATATCCAGGCTTGAGACTGGCAGTGCCAGAGAGCTAGTAGTGGTGTACCAGGTAGTCTTACGAGCGGCGTGCAGCGGTTCAGCATAATTTATGCTGACGTCAACATCGCGGCGGTCTTCCCAGCTGCTGTAAGCTGTTGTTAAATCTGCTTGCCGATCACGTGAATCAATCTCAATATTCTTGGAACTCTTTTACTTTAATATTTATTTAGTTTCACACCGACGCGCGTCCATCCGTCCGTCCATCCGTCCGTCCATCCGTCCGTCCGTCCGTCCGGCGACCTAGGCAACCCATGGGGCGTCGCGCGGGACCTACATGTATAGTCGGTCGGTCGGCCGTCTAGTCGCCTAGGCTCGGTCTAGAAATGATACAAGCCGACGGGTCAGTGGTCCAGTACTCCGTACGTAGATCCGTCGCTCTACAGCATTGGACTGCGTGTGGTTGTGCTTTGAAAGAGACAATCGCATTGCTTCGTGTACTATGAAAAAATTTCTGACGTCAGCCGAAGAAAGGTTTTGTAATCACTGCATGGGTCTCATGATCTGATGAGTGTGTTTTTGTGATTGTGATCAATCAATTGATTGTCGAGATTGATTGGGCAGTGAATACAATCAAAGATTTATTGCAGCTATCGGATATAGGATATCCCGGTTCACGAAGCACTACTGCACCTCTTGCAATTTATACACAGGTCGTTCACTCCATATATTATATACTTAAGACGCAGTAGAAGACAAAGGACCTAACTCCGCCACTGGTTGCATTCTGCCAGTGCCAGTCCCAAGCCTGTATAAAGGAGGAGGGCGTCGCTAATGGTCTTTGTTACCACACAGTGACGTTAAACTGCAAATACCACCACCACCACCACCACCACCACCACCACCACCACCACCACCACCACCACCACCACCACCACCAAAGGACCCTTTAGTCTGCAGCCCTAGGGCAGCTGCAGACATGACTGTATATCGCTAGCCACTCCATTTACTTAACCTCAGCTCGTCGCTGCCTCTGTGATCTTATTAGACTGTGGCCCATCTCTGCAACCACTAAGCGTCTTCTCCGATCTTTACAGCGTCATTATCTTCTAGTACCACCACGTACGTTCTCCGACTGCCACATCACAGCATGCTGTCTTTGTCTCTTATGACCCATTGCTTTGCAATGGCCTTCCTGTTGGGCATTATAACTTGTGCTCAGATTTCATCTAGTGGTTCAGGTTTGTTTTATCAAGGGTCACTTACTCCATCACTGCTCGTAGTTCGGCATTGCCAGTCCCAGTCCCAGACCTGTATAGAAAGACGGAGGGCGACAATAATATTATCCTGGATATTATACAGTGTCGCTAATTAAAATAATAGCAATTGACGAGCTATCTAGAGCCATCATTGTTTCTGCCCGTTGTCTTGAGACTTTTCTTTTTCAAGGGCTTCTTCGCACTAGGTCTAGGTCTAAATAAATACGTGAATTTATTGAATAGATTGAGATCGGTGGCAAGTCTTCTTCTATTGAAGGGACCTGTGCAGACAAAGCATCTGGGTTCAATCATGATGGTCCTGACGAAGAGGTCAAGCCGATCAGAGGATCTGAGAGAAAGCAGCGTAGTCGCAGAGAGTGAACGAAACATGAGATCACAAAGATACTTCGGAGCAAAACTCAAACGAGACATAATAACCGAAGCAAGAACTTTCAATTGTATACGAGATAGGGAGCCAGTGAAGCTGTTCAGTAATGAATGTAGTCGTGAATGGAGGAAAGTGATTGGACAGCTATATCCAACAAATCGTCATCATGCATTCTCGTGGCGTTATGCAAATTTCGAGATTACGATCGTTACGTGCCAATTTTTTTCTTGTGCCACTCCGGTGAACAAATAACCTCATCGAGAAGTTAATGAACCGTTTGATGTCGGTTCGTTCCGTCAACAACAGCGACCCGGTGCTGTTTGTTCGTTCATCGCGTTCCCTTCGCACGTCCGCCCAAGTTGTTTGCCGGGGATTTCCAGCCTGAATTCCAGGGCGTGCCGAGTGGACAGATCAGTGGATGGGTAAACACATTCTTCCGTCTGGGTGATGGGGGTGGGGTGGGGGTGGTGGTTGGGGGTTGGGAGCCTACGTGTGATGTGATGTGGATTCGGATGTTGCAGCCTTGATCTCGAGTCTGCTTTCATTTGGAGCAGTCGTGGCTGAGATGGGGGGGGGGGGGGGTCGCAAGAGGAGGTGATCGAAACGGGTGTCCGTCTTCTACTCCCGGCCACCTTAGTGTCCACGTATACATAATCCTGGCATGGGACCGACACCCGCATCTGGCGCAAGCGTCATTGAAGACCAATGCTTTTTCAAGAGAATTCCTTCCGTCTGAACTTTGAACTCGTGCCTGCATGTGATTATAATTATTGTTTATCAAAATACAAAAAACGTTGACCACATATTTTTAGATTGCGTCTTCATCCATTCCTTATTCCATTCTTCCATTCTTTCCTTCCTTCCCTCTTCCCTCCAAACCTCATTCACTCCTTCTCCGCTTCCTCTCTTACCTTCCTTCCATAATGATTGATCCATTCGACGCTTCCATCTTTCTTTCCTCAAATCCATCCTTTAATCATGCCTTCCTCTCTTCCTGGTTCCTACTTCAGTCCATCGCTCATTCAGAGAATTTATATAGCGCCTCTTCGAGAGACCTTCCCGCATTTTTCCTTCTTAATTCCCTCCAAGCTTCCCTCCGCTTCTATTCGTCAATCTTCCCGTCTACGTATCCGTCTCTCTCTCCGTCTCTCTCTCTCTCTCTCTCTCTCTCTCTCTCTCTCTCTCTCTCTCTCTCTCTCTCTCTCTCTCTCTCTCTCTCTCTGTCTGTCTCTGTCTGTCTCTGTCTCTGTCTCTGTCTCTGTCTCTGTCTCTGTCTCTGTCTCTGTCTGTCTCTCTGTCTCTGTCTCTGTCTCTGTCTCTGTCTGTCTGTCTGTCTGTCTCTGTCTCTCTCTCTCTCTGTCTCTCTCTCTCTCTCTCTCTCTCTCTCTCTCTCTCTCTCTCTCTCTCTCTCTCTCTCTCTCTCTCTCTCTCTCTCTCTCTCTCTCTGCATGGCCTTCGACCATGGGCGGAGTTTATCAGGGGCTAGGGGGAGCTAAGCCCCCCTAAGAATTAAGGCCCAGATTCAGCTTTTTTACCATGAAAACTGTATCTTTTTCCGGGCTTAGCCCCTCTAAGAAGGCATTAGCCCCTCCAGGAACGGAAACCAAACTCCGCCCATGCCTTCGACCCTCGCTCCGTCCAGGTCTCCATCTCTCTCTCCGTTACCCCAGCCCCTCTCTCTCTACGCTCCTCCTTCCATTCCGCCTTCTTCTCTACGTCGCCTATTCCGTCCATCCTTCCATCTGTCCATTCCACCATCCCTGCCTCCGTCCACCTCTCTAACCTTCTTCCTTCTTTCCGTCTTTCTGTCGGAGGGGCTGTCCAAATATGACAAGCGATGATCCGAGTCCGTTTGACAGAGATAGTAGGAAATAAAGGGAGGAATAGGAGGCAAAGGAATAGAAGGAAGAGTAGACAGAGGAGGAGAAATAGGAGCCGAATGAATAAGAGGAGGAGAAAGAGGAGAAAGAGGAGGGAGGAGGATTAGGAGGATGAGGCGGAGGCGGAGGAGGAGAGGAGGAAAGAGAAGAATAGGAATAATAGGAGGAGTAGAAGTAGGAGCAGAAGCAGGGAAGAAAGAATAGGCGGAGAAGGGGCAGAAGAAGTGGAGGTAGATGTAGAGAAGAAGGAGGTGGACGAAGAGCAGGAGGAGAAGGAAGAGCAGGAGGAGGAGGAGGAGGAGAAAGAGCAGGAGAACGAAACAGAGAAGGAAAGACAAAGAAGGGAAATAGGAGGAGGAATATGAGAAGGAAGAGGAGTAGAAGAAAGAGGAGAAGGAAGAGTTGAAGAATGAAGAAGAGGAGAATAAAGATGGAGAGCAGGTTCTTAGGCGGGTTTCGCTGAGAGCGAAATGGTTTGGAAACTGTGCAGGTTGATTACGTGGCTGCAGGTAGGCCTATAATAATATCTCTGAGGAATGGGGCAATATAAATATTTGGAAACTTACAATTGCAATAAATAAAAAGTCACATTATTTTGTTTTGTGGATCGTGTCAGTTTCACACAATTGGAATTAAATTTTGGTAACAGATGTATAATATTTCATATGATATTCAACAGATTACGTTTATGAGAAAATATTAATAATAAATAATTACGGTGAGGCAATAATTCTTCTAAAGATCCGTGCAGCATTCGACGAACGATCGTTTGAAGAAGAAGCGCTACATAAATGACTGGTTGGTGGTGTCTGGCATTATACATCGAGACGGATCGATGGGGGGGGGGGGGCGGCTGAGATCCGACGTGAATGATCATGACCGATGATGACCGTCTGTTACCATGGCAACTATACTCCGACGGGGTAGGATGGGGGGGGGGGAGGAGAATTCACAACCGGGTTAAACGCTGCTGGGAGAGAGAAAGCGGCCCCCTCTGCTAAAGATATAGTCCGAAGACGAGGTTGCTGACCCATGGGGGAAGTCCGTGCTGAATAGCTAAGGAGTAGCAGAAGGATATGGATATATATATATATATATATATTATATATATGATTCGGTTCATATGCAAACAGACGCTGCCAGTGAGATCATTGCTCGCTGAACTGAATATCATCGGAATTCATTCATTAGCTGTATATACATTATGTATATTATATACATATTATATACGTAATACATATATATTATATACATTTTATTATATATAATACAGAACGAAAGGGAAGAGAGACATGCATGCAGTCCGCAGATTTTTCGATGCCAGAAAAGTCGGAACTGATGAAATATTGGATATACGCATTGATCTCATTGCTACGAACGAGAACAGACGTCAGAGACAATCCTCCTCCTCCGTCTCCTTCTCCTCCTCGCCCTCCTCCCCTCTTCCTCCTCCTCTTCCTCCTCCTCTTCCTCCTCCTTCTCCCCTCCTCTTCCTTCTTCGTGTATGGTATACATTTATCGACCCTTGCATTTTAGACATTTGTGGGGCGCGGTGGTGATAGGCCATTTCTGGCCCGCCGACAATTTGTTTTCTGGCCCACGGAGCCTTCTCTAAAAATTACAAAGTTAGAGGATAAAAGTTCAATTTTTTTTATTTTACAGTCAGCGACAAAACATGGAGGTTTTTTCTTACTGATGTCACTTTTGCTCAGACGCACAGCTCTGTGCAGACTGTGTATTTATGGTTTCCGGTTGGTTGTCTGTTAACAAAATTATGAAAGTTACGAAACACTCATATTATTATTTAAAATGTTCTGGTAATTATTAGCTGACCAAGCTCGGAGATCCCTATCAAATAACTACACAATTTTGCTCAGGAGCTCCAAGACACTTGCCCGCCCAACAGTGGCGTAACAACCTGGCCGGGGGCCCGTGGATATTCTAAGCCTTGGGGCCCTTAATTAGGTTACCCGTTAGCGGGATTATAAGAGTAGGATTAAAGAGACAGCCACAAGCTTCTCTTCAGTCTTCTGCTGTTGAGCAGGTTTGTGACATGGACGACCTGGTGATCCTTAATTAGCTATAAGCTATTTGGGTAAAAATCAATAGTGAGATTATATTTAAAAAGTGCTAATTAATTAATTATGATGTCCTGGTGCCATAACAATAATAATAATTACGACAATTTGTTTGGCGCCGTAACACGGCCACGCCGTTAATACAACAGCGCCTTACAAGGCAGCTGATGCATGCGATGATGGACAGAACATGTTCAAGGGTGTCTAATAAGTACCTATATATATACTGAACTGGCTGTTTTGGACAGGGTGTCAAAATTATGATGACTCATTGAGGGAGATTCTGTTGGACTTTGGAACTTTTAGTCTGCATCTGCATGAGGGTAAAACATTCCAGAACGGAAGAGTGAGCTCGGTGAGGGTCAAGTCAGGGTCACGTCAATTTTCCACCTCCAATCTTCCATGGCAAACCGGTTGGTGTTGTGTGTGTGTGTTTCTTTACTCCTCCGGCCCCTCTCCACTCTCCAATCATACATGTACCATAGATAGACAGAACAGAACTATTTGGGGAACACAGTTGAACCTTGAATGAATTATGTGCCATGTTAATGAGGGGAGGAGGTTAGGCACGTAGCGCGTTCTTGCAACCCACCATGACGGGCGGGTCTGGTCTTAGGGGCGCTGACATACAGCCAGGAGGGGCAGGGAGCGTGGTTTGCCTCAAACCAATTGCCAAATCCACCCATGCCTGGGTCACGGAATATTCTATCCCACTTAAAGATATCCGGGAGTTTGGATGAATTAATTAATCTATCCTCCGGATGGAATATACCGGTATTATGCGGTATGGACTATCCGGGGGGATAAACCATTCTATCCCAATTATTTAAAATTTTATAAATGTGAAGCATTTATGCTGTAATCAAAATTTAAAGTGACTCTAATAATATTGTTCTAACTTCTACATGTAAGTGTCCTAAGCAATGTTCAGAGCGAGGCAGCTAGAATTTATTTAGTGACTCTGAGGGTTAATACTTAGGTGTTATAAATGTTCTAAGTGCTCTAAAACCAAGGCAAACAAAGTTTTCTAGTAGGACTAAAGATACCCGTTAGTGCCATCGTTCAAAAAAGCAGATGGAAGATAATTTGCAAAAATAAATGCACATGGAAGTGGCATTTTCAACTTCATCTGGGGAGATAAGATTAAAACGGGTATATTCTACATGTATTTAGTGACACCTGCTGACCTCCAGTCTGAAATAGTGCACATCTGACACATTATCGGGTCCGACGTGTGATAATTTATTGGTCTATGACTCTATGTGTTCTGCAGTGTTGTTACTGCTAATTATAAACCAACAGCTGAGGTGCCTTAGAGATGTGGAATAAAGAATACTAGACGGTGCAGAGAATAAAGACAATAATAAATATCATACCCTTCAAAACGACTATAACTATTGTCCCAGTAATTAAAGTACACGAATTATTTTTGGGTAAGCAGCTCGGGGGCCCTTGGAACCTCGGGGGCCCGTGGATTTTGTCCACCTTCGTTACATGGTTGTTACGCCACTGCCGCCCAAGACCGTAGCCAGGATTTGATTGGGGAGGGGGGTGGTGTTTTCCGGCCTTTTTCTGACGACCTTTTTTACTCTGCAAAATTTCTGACTACCTTTTTTTAGCCATCGCCTGCTTTTCTTAACTTTTTTGGCTCGCATAAAACACTATTTTCCACGCTTTTAGACTATTTTCTTTCTCAAAGGTACATCACACACTGAAGTTCCTACATCATTTGCTAGTAAATGCATTATTTCATTTTTTCATTTTTCATTTCGGGGGGTGTTCAAACACCAAAAACACCCCCTAGCTACGGCCTTGTGCCCGCCAATTGTTGCAAGATGTTCAGTGTTCACACTGGCCCGCCACTAACAAGGTTTCACACCTCTGCTCTACATCATAATATTGAGTGCAAAAGATCTTCGAACAATAGCCTATAATTATAGAGCAGAGTCGTAACTGCAACATTTAAAAGACATGTTGTTATCAATTCATTGATCAACATTATTTGAATTAAAATCTGATTTTTTAATGAATAAACTATGGTTAACCAGAAAAATAGTAAAGTCCGTTAAGAAAATCAATACAAAAGTATTATGTCAAATGATTATAGTTCTGTAGGCCTATATGCCTACGGTGATTCAGTACTCACTTCTACATTCTAGGTCATATATATAAACACACATTTATATAATGTGTGTATTTACATATATAATATTAGATATGCATATATTTATTTGTATAATATAAATATATTATATACAAGTCGTTCAGGATGAAAACATTTCGATACCACGGATGGTTGGCAAAGAAAAATTCTCGGAAATGACATTTGATCAGGAATTTACTTCTCTGGAATTAATTTAGGAGGAATTTCAGTTGACGTGGTCTATTGGATATCATCGTGTGCACTGACGCATAGTAGAAACCATGTAGCTGAATTACTCGAAATCCTTCTCTGTGACGCAAATGAACCCAGTGGCACACGGGTCAAAGACCGGCCATGGCTACAGATATCTATGTATCTATGTAGCATCGCCAATGCAAGGAACGTAAGTGTGCTCACTGCTCACTACGATATATAGACATTAGAGAGCATAGCATAGCAGTACGCAAATGTACTACTAGGCTCTGTATGTATATTACTTATATATTGTATACAATGTATTGTTCTGTGTTGTATTTGGTAACCGGACTCGGACTACCTTTTGGACAACACTTCTGAGTAGGTGTAGCGCTCATGAATAATAGCCTAAAAATGCTACGCTTGGCTTTCGAGTGACGCTTTAGAACAGTTAGGCCTACTGTAGAGTGTAGAGTGTAGACGTTACGAGTACATAGGAACTATACACAATTTCAGGGAAGTTACAAAGAAATTAATAACTACATCCGACAAATTTTCTATAAATCCCAGGTATTTAAAACGAATTCTGGTTTTACAAATTGCCTTTAATAAATATTCATAATACATGTCATAATAACTCTGTGAAATAGAATGGGTCATAAGCAGTGGCGCAGCTGGGAATTTCTGATGAGTTTACGATTACGATTACGTCTGCTACTATTACATTACCATTACCAGGATATATTATAGGCCTACCCCAGCGATCCAGCGATAGCAAACGGCAGCGTGCAGCAATGAACTCATTGCTCAACGGACTACATGTATAGTAGATGTATCATGTCTCAGAAGAACGCCCTCAGTGGCAATAAACCTCGTCGAATGTTCTATGGATATACATGTATACGTAAGATATACATGGCTTGGCAATGATACATGGCAATGAACCATGGGGGATGGCCAACCATATTAATGTACGTGACTGATACGCTCGGCAACTGCGTCTGCGGTTGTGACAGCAGCGTTCCGTAGCGGGCCACACGAAGATTCATGACCTCTGTACATTAGATTGCGTGATACGAAGGAAATTCGTCACACGAACCGTACACTATAGACTGCCGCGCTCCTTGCAACCGGTGCGAGTGGGAGAGGCGGTGGTGATTCGAGAAACTTACAGCATTGGGTAGAGTAAGATTCACCATCAGTTGACGGCAATTTTCAATGCGCATGCAGCAGCTGTAAAACATTGCGCAGGGGCGAGGGAAATTCGTTTAGAGGCGTGGTTCCAAGCTGTAAGGATCACGATTCCGGTTTCTAAGGAACCATTTGAGATAATGAGATAATTTTATACGAACTGTGCTCACTGACAGTCTGCAATATCGGACCTTAACGGACTGCCTTTGTGAACCTATATAATATAAATACATATATATATATAATATTATATATTTAATCTAATGGATAGTTCATTGGAAGGCTGACGTTTTCCCGATTTTTGCATAATGCCCCAACCTCCGTGATATTACTTCGCTCTGAAACTCAAAAATTAATGACCTGGGTCAACTGCTGTAATTCACCGGACGATTCTGGACTCGTTCGAATGACCGCCCGCACACAATGAGTGTATAGATCCGTAGAAAATAGCTGCGAATATTACCGCATTTGCTGCGAAAATTCACGTCCCCAGATGCTACAGGCTGCTGCTGCTGCTGATGCTGCTGCTGCTGCTGCTGCTGCTGATGATGCCGCCATGAACAACAACAGCGACAGCACCAGTGAATTTGGCGGTGCTTCGTTACCACAGGGCAACGCATCGAAGCGCAGCCCGTTACCGAGGCAACCAAGTCGCCGTCGTCAGCAGCAGCAGCAGCAGCAGCAGCTATCTTGATATGCAGGCGGCTCGGGCGACCACCACCACCACCACAAGCCAACGGCGTCGTCAGCATCACCCCAGGCGCAAGATGATGACGCAGGTGTCAGCAGCAGCAGCAGCAGCGGCCAGGCCAGCTTTGGATGCCTAGCATCATCGCCTGGCCTTGTGTTTTTCTGGCGGCAAAGGCGACGCGGCGATGCCAACTTCGTCATATTCCAAGAACTCGTTTTGGCGCCGTCGTCTTAAAACACCTGTCGTGGTATACTCATCATCATCGCCATCATCATCGCCCACCTACGACAGATACACACGTCATCATCATCGTCGTCGTCGTTGTCGTCGTCAACAACTAATCGTATGATAATTGAGCGCAAGATCGTCATCGTTGCCGCAACAATCATCACTTCTGAGTCGGTGATGTCATCGTCGTCGTCGTCGTCATTATCAGATTGTTTCCGAGTCGATCGGTCGGTGCGTGCGTCGGCAAACATCACGTCGTCGTCGTCGTCGTCGCTGATGATGATCACCCTTGGAGTAAGATGACGTCGAGGAACCGGTAGAGGGCGTCTGCTTCGTCGTCTTCTTCTTCTTCTTCTTCTTCCTCTTCTTCCGTCTCCATCTGGCGGTCGTCGGTTGATGATTCTCGACCGGAAGACGACAGCAGCAGTGTGAGAAACAGACGAGAGCAACGGATGACACTCTCTGCATGTTGGTGACCGTATTATATCCACGCAGACAAACGAACGGATACACGCAAACACGTAGCACACTGTGAGACGGGAGATAGAGGCAGACAGACGAACGCAAACAGTCATACGATCACAGACAGTCAAACAGACAGACAGACAGACAAACAGACAGACAGACAGACAGACAGACAGACAGTTCTCTCGCAGACACCTTGCGTTTGAGTAGACAACAAATAAATAGACGCAGAAAGTAGACGCAAGAACGCTCATACAAACAGTTGTCCGTATGTACAGGAAGACAAACACACTGAGAGACGGAGAGCATAGCATCATCGCACAGACAGACACATAGACAGACAGACAGACAGACAAGCAGACAAACAAACAGACGACGCTCTTGCAAACGCTTTGTATACGTTTGAACAAGATACACACATCAATAGACACAGAAAGCAGACACAAGTACATTCATACAGATGCAGACAGACTCAGACAGACACAGACAGACAAACAGAAGCACTAACAAGTACATACAGAGAAATTCGCACGTGCAAAGCAAGACACGGACACAGTAACGTAGACAGTAGCACAGTCGCATGCATTTCGTCAATTTAACGAGTTATTCGTTAAAATCGAGAATCGGTAAAATCAAATGATTATGGTGGATGACGTCTGATCTATAATTATTCTCAAGAATCGCCAAGATTAGTCGGTGGTGGTGTAACGCGTAAATGTAACGAATACTCGACAATTACGTTACGTTACGCAGACGAAGTCAGATTCTGCCACTCTGCCACTCTGCCACTCTGCCACTCCTCGTCGTCGTGTGTTGGATATAAGCGCGTCGTCCTTGAAGGCTTTGATCAACTTTATCGTCGTCGTCGTCATCATCTTCATCATCGTCGTCGTCGTCGACTATGGAACTAACGGTGCTTCTTGTTCTGCTTCACATTCCGCTGCTTGCCACCTGCAAGACCCACTCGCAGAAATCGCGAGGACCTGTGAGATCACCGGCAGGGTAAGACAGACGCTATTTACACTGCTATTCTTATGCATACGTTTGAATTAGCGCTGTATACCGAACATTTGTTTCGTGTTCGCTTCGGGGGTCGAATAGCGGACCAAATAACTATTCGGTATTCGGCCGAATAGTAGCAGTCGAACCGAATACGAATTGCAGGTGACGATTAAATTAGTTCCATTCATATAGTTGGCACAGGCTGGCAGAAGGATGCAAATATTACATGCAGTAGCGGCGCTAGGGGGCTAGGAGGGGCTATAAGACCCCAAAACAAGGCCATCAGTTTTTTACATGTAAAAATGAAATATTTCGGCGTTCAGCCCTCCTAAAAAGTAACAGATTTTGATCAAATGACTAAAGAAGGTCGTGAGAAATTTTGGCGGATGAGAATGAAAATTTTCGACGGATTTGTTGACTTCCCCCAATACTGAAATTCTGGCACCGCCACTGATTACTGATTAGTCAACAGTACTGTTTCCTTTCAGTTTATGTATTAAATTTACTGAACTGAAACTTTTGCTCACTTTTGAAATTTTGAAATTTTGAATGTTGTCGGTACACCATTCTTATTTATATGTACGCATTCGGTTGAATTGTTGGTTTAATTATTCGTATTCGCCCGAATAGTGATGATCACATAATAATAATTCGGTACAGCCCAAGTTTGAATAATGTGTGCATATAAACATATATTATATGCATATATGCATATACATGTATGTGTAGGCCTATGTACTTATGTACATGCCCATATGTATGTACGTAAGTATGTGCCTATGTAGAATATAAATTATGTGCCAAAATGCGTGCACTTGCGCTTACCACGCACCTCGGAATCATTTGCCCGCTTTCTACCAGTTGCCCAGGACCTTCCTTTTGACCGTGTCTGGATTGGAAGCACCTCTGAGTAGACTTCTTGAAAAGGCGAAATCCAAACTTTCTGAATGTACTACCCCGGTATGTTTGTTCGCACGAAGGCATGTATGCATGTATGCGTGTATGTAATATGTGTGTAAGCATGCATATTCTATACTTGCAAGACTAGTATGCTCTTGCCCAATATCGGGCGTTCGTTGTGGTTGGTCCTTCCATTTGGAAGGGTCTTCCACCCGCACTACTAATGACTCTTTTATTTCCTCATCAGTCTCTCATTCTTTAGCCAACAGGCATTTCTTTTCCCCGAGTCTCCTTGCTGATAGCTCCTCGGAATCATCATTCTGCGGGAGGTGCTATATAAATCTATGGATGCGATGTATGTATATAAATGCTCATATACCATACCATATCATGTATTGTATACATACAAAATATATGCACACGTACAATGTAAACAAAAATGCATACGCACATACTTACATGTATGTATGCTATACGCAAGTAAGTGAGTGCAGTTTTTGTATGCATGTCTTTTACACTGTTTACACATGCATGAATTAGGGATAATATGGCGCCGCTTATTTTTTAAATTATATTATTAATAGGAAAAAATAGATAAGTCTAGAGACAACGATGATAGCAAAAAATGACAACAACAACAACAACAACAACAACAACGACAAAGACAACTGCGACAACTGCATGGGCGCGCGCATAAATATTTCCAGGAGGTGGCAAAACACAATGGTTATGATTAAATTTCTTAGCAAGTGCTAAAAAATTCATAGCAGGATATTAAGAACACGAGTATTTTTCACAGAGTTTTCTACATGCATATTTCTCAGTTTTACTTTGTGTATCGTTTGTAACAATTGCTTTTGGTAAGAAGAAATTTGCTAAAAAAGCAAAAGTAGTAGTTATAAAATAGGAAAATCTATTTTCCAGGAGGGCAAGTGCCCCCTCTTGCTCCTATGTGCGGGCGCCCATGGACAACTGTAGTTGCTACATGTATATAAAATTAATTGATATACTTGCTAGGCAACTAAATGCTCCGTATGCCTTTCATTATAAACAATTATTCTCGAGACTGACCTTTATTGAGCTTTTTCCATGATTATATTCCTCCTAATGCCTCAGACTATAATCTTCATTAGTGCTCTGCGTTTAACTTGTCTTCAAATGCTTCCCCTCTGAGTATATAAGGATAAGGATCAACTTTAGCTGCTTTTGAGACAGGTGTAGGCACCATGCGACCCGCGGGCACTGTCAGCCCCTAGAAACCTTTAAGCAGGTGTCGCGTGATAGAGTCTACCCCCTAAAAGTCTCCACCAGAGACTCTATTTCGAAACAGACTCTCTCCCGGCGGATCTGTTCCAGAATAAATTCACCCCACTGAGACTATAATTATTCTGAAATAAAGTCTCCGGGGAGAGAATGTTTACTCCGGCCTCTGTCGTCGCTTTATTATACAACTAAGATAATTCGTATCGATTAATAGTATTAATAGTATGTCGATGTGAAAAAAGGTAAACTTCTCATCCTGACAGCAAAATGTTCATGAAACAAACTAATAACGTAACAATACGAATTATTACAATACGTATTATTGCGTTTTTGGAGCAAGAAGATGTCGTCACAATATTGAATGGCTATACAAGACGTCACTAAAAATAGTGGCGTTGTATATAGTATACCGATGAGATGACGTCATAATACAAATTAATAGTACACAGTTATCATCGTAGCAGCAACTTATCAACGGTTATTTTTGCATTTAAAAAAATTAAATAAATAGTATCCTATATATTTTACGGGACAATTAATCTACGAAAATTATCCCGCGATTGGCCTATACGAGTACACGACTCATGAAACGTCCCTAAAATCTTGGGAGTCTCTCTGTCAAAAGAAGTTACCAATGCCAGATTTCAGAACAGTCTTCCATCACACAAACAGGAGCAAAAAAACAGTTAAGTTGCATTCTCTGTCGAGCTCTAACGCTACCAACGACGCTATAGAAATTGTCGTAAATACAACGCAACACAATACAATATGCTGCAAATGCAATGCAATACAATACAATACAATACAATATGATACAAGTGCAATGCAAGATTTTAGGTATCGATCGAAAATTTATTCAAATGAAAAAGGTTGGGAGTTTGGTGACATAAAGATGTCTTGTGTAGAAGGATAAGAACGGTCAAAGCAGGTATGTTTAATTTCGTATTCACATAGTAGGTTATGCGAAGCTACAGTCCTGGTGACACGAGTCTATGCGTCGTGTCTTCAATCATGGTTCTAAGATGAATGGAAATTTGAGCGTTAATCAACATCAACTGAGATTTGTAGCACATGTCAAGTCACGATGCTGCATGCAGCTGTATCCTGACTCTCATTAATTAATTCTATACGTGATTAAATATTGACAAGTACACTGGTGTGTTTGCGAGGTAGTATGCCACACAGGATACTACTGTACTAAATTATATAATTAGAATGGCTGTATACCGAATATTCGCTTTGGATTCGTTTTAGGGCCGAATAGCGGTCCATGTAGCTATTCGGTATATGGCCGAATAGTAGTGGTCGGACAAAATACGAAAAGTGGTCACGTGACATCCATTTATGCATGATTATGCGGTGGCTACAGCGAGTGGACTAAACTAACTCTCTCATTAAAATAATATGCATGTATGCTGCCTGGACCGTGGTATAGTCTCATTCTTTGTATACAGTGACTCAATAGGCGTATATAGTCGGTAGACCTATTTTGTACACTAATCGTCTCCTCTTTCTCCTCCTCCTCCTCCTTCTTCTCCTTCTTTTTACTCTTGTTCTACTCCTCTTACTCATCCTCCTTCTATTCTTTCTCATTCTTCTTCTTCTTCTTCTTCTTCTTCTTCTTCTTCTTCTTCTTCTTCTTCTTCTTCTTCTTCTTCTTCTTCTTCTTCTTCTTCTTCTTCTTCTTCTTCTTCTTCTTCTTCTTCTTCTTCTTCTTCTTCTTCTTCTTCTTCTTCTTCTTCTTCTTCTTCTTCTTCTTCTTCTTCTTCTTCTTCTTCTTCTTCTTCTTCTTCTTCTTCTTCTTCTTCTTCTTCTTCTTCTTCTTCTTCTTCTTCTTCTTCTTCTTCTTCTTCTTCTTCTTCTTCTTCTTCTTCTTCTTCTTCTTCTTCTTCTTCTTCTTCTTCTTCTTCTTCTTCTTCTTCTTCTTCTTCTTCTTCTTCTTCTTCTTCTTCTTCTTCTTCTTCTTCTTCTTCTTCTTCTTCTTCTTCTTCTTCTTCTTCTTCTTCTTCTTCTTCTTCTTCCCCTCTTCTCCTTTGTCTTCTTCGCATTCTTCTTATTTCCTCTTCCTTTCTTCTTCTTTTTCTCCTTCTTCACCACCTCTTTTTATTTTTCTACCTCCCTTTCTTCCATTTATATTTAATTCCCTATCCCTCCTTCCCCTGATGCCTCTTATCTTCCTCCTCTCCAGCTATCCAAACCGTTCTCCTCCTAATCTCTTCTTCTTCAGTTTTCCACTTCATATTCACCCCATGCATTTTTTATGCACTCAAATTCATGTGACATTAATTGAATGTTTGGAGCGTCAACATACTTCAGTCTTCTTCCCAGTGGATTCGTATATCTCCCTTAATTATCAGACTCTCCCCCTTAATTAATTATCAGACTCTCCCTTTTAATTATCAGACGCAGATGAGTTAATGGATTTGAATCCTCGTCAAAAATACGGCATTACAGTTATCCAGACATTAAATCCGCGTGATTTATAATTCCAATGTGTAGACTATATGCGGCTGCTTATAGACTTCTAGCGTGAACTGTTCGTGCAGTCTGTAGCGAGGTGCAAAGCAATGTCTGTCGTAGATTAGCTGCTGTGGATGTGAGTATACCCTCCGTCGTCGTCGTCATCTGGAGATCGTGATAATTAGACTGGATGATCTGGCGATCGATCACGAATGGAAACGCCTTCTTTCTTTGATCGATTATTGTTGTCGTCGGATTTGCAAGCTGCAAATCGAACGCGGTGGTATGACTGTCAGATGCTGGTTCTTCTTCTTCTTCATCGTCATCATCGGAAGATGCATTGGCGCGGTCATCTAATTTGCATTAGAAATCAATTACTGGAGATAGATAGAAAGACAGAAAGACAGAGATAGACAGATAGACAACTAGACAGATAGACAGGCAGACAGAGAAAAGACAGACAAAGTGGGGGCAGACCGAGAGACAGAGAGATAGGATAGACAGATAGACAGGAGAACAGAGATACAGAAAGACAGAGAAAGTGGGGGACAGACAAAGAGACAGATTGTCAGATATACGCGTACACAGACAGGGGCAGAAAGCAGAACACATTAAAAATTATATTGCCTATAATATTGCGTTCAAAGGAAGAATCCATGGCACAGTTGACACTGAAGCTTTTGTTTAAATAGATAGACATGCTGCACTTGAGCAATGTTCGAGGACACCAACCCCAAAACTTTTTCAACCGAGGAACAGTAGTAATTGTCTTTGAAGAATGCTTATTCCTACAAGAACGTCAGAAATTTTAATACAATTCTTTCAATCACGCTAGAAAAATAGGCCTACTCCTGAAATATTCCAGTGACTAGCATGTTCGTCTATCAGTTGAGATGTCGGGGGAGGGTGGGGGAGAGGGGCTTCAGATGCCCTCCAAGAGAGAACTGTGTTTTGAACGAAGGCGTCATAGACCCAACGGGTGTTTTCTGCGCCTTGCTTAACCTTTATCTTCCCAGACACAGAAATAGTCATTCTATCACTTCTGAACTTTGTCATTATACAGTTTACCACCTAGATAGAGGCAATTAGTTAAAAAAATAATTTATTTTCTGTTCATATAAAAATTATATATATGTTCCCAAAGTGGAACGTTGGGTCACTTTGACTAGTATAGGCATCAGGCATTAGTAAAAGTATAACTTTTTCCAAATGATGCATATATACAATTTTTTAAAAGGTGTGAATCACAAAGGTTAATACTCCACCTCTACCCCAAATTTTACACACCCCATCCTCAAAATTCCACTCCGCCCCACCCTTCCACCCCACCAAACCCCATGAAATGCTCACATATGAAATTTATGAAAAATAATGTTTCAATTTGTTTTCATACCGGTCCCAACGAACCACTACGCTGACCGTATCCCACAAAGTCCCACAACAATCCCCCACCCAACCCAACCCTAATCCACCTCCCCCAGATTTGCCCCCACACAGTCCCACATGTCTGGAGTAAGGTTTCTCGGTCAAACCTCCTCTTCACTTCGAACGCACACGGCCCACTTCAACCACATACTCCAACCGTCCATCTATAACCCACCTCCACCCTACTCCGGCCCACTCCACCCCATTCCCACCCTCCACTCCGACCCACCTCTTAAAATGCGCAACATAGGAAATTCATGAAAAACAATTTTTTACTTTGTTTTTCACCTTGGCTCTTCCTTCCCACTTTGACCCCACCCAGCACACCACAACCCCATACCACAACCGTCCGACCCCACCCAACTCCACTCTAATTCAGGCCTACCCACCCCATCTCCCACCCCTCCATGACTCCACTCCGCGAAAGGCTCAACACTTGAAATTCATAGCAAAAAATAATGTTTCACTTGGTTTTCACCTTTGGTCTCACCGCACCGCACCCTACCATCCCAAAATCCTCACCCCACCCCGCCATACCCTGTCCCCACACAACCCACCCTGCGGGAAAACGGAGTAATTATATAGGCTAATCAGAATTTAAATATAGGCTATACGTTGAAAACATCACGCTGCAGAAGGCCTAACGCAACTTTTCAAGCTCCTCAAATCCCGAAAAAACCAGTAGGCTACTATATAATAAAATATAAAAATAGGCCTAAAATAATAATAATGGATCAAATAATAATAAAACTATAATTAATAATAATAATATTCATGTTCATATTAGAATTAAAACTACAATCAACGTAAATTTTGTAGCGAGCAGGGCAAATTTCAATAGAACGTAAAAGTATTGTTTCAACTAGTGAGAGTGACCCAACGTTCCCAAAGTGGAACATGTCTAAAATCAGCTGCGTTGCTCACTCGTAGAGCACTACTATTAAAAAAATTGACCATAACTAGACAGAATAGACACAGTTCAATCCAAATGTACAATAAAAGCAATTAATTATCATGCATTTGCTCCAACAAATAATTTTCAATATGTTTTAGCAAAAACGTCATTTTTTGCCAAATTTGCATCAAAATAACTATTTTATTAGCAGCAACATACTTGGACCATTGCTCATAGGCTGATTGCTCATTGCTGATTGCTCATTGCTGATTGCTCATAGGCTGATTGCTCATAGGCTGATTGCTCATATGGATCATTGCTCATAGGGTCTATTGCTCATAGGTCTTTTTGCTCATATGGCTCATTGCTCATAGGGGCTATTGCTCATAGGTCTTTTTACTCATATGGCTCATTGGTCATAGGGTGTATTAATCAAGCTAAATTAGTCGTGTGAAGTTATAGAAAAGAAAACACAGATTGAAAATAGGAAGAAACATTTACTAGGTCATGTAATTGTTCACATTTGATAAAAAAAGTTGAACTGTTAAAGTCAAAGCTTGATAACTAACCAGTAGAGGTGTAAATAATAAAGAAGTTAAAAGAACGTTACACTTTTTAACAACTACATTGTAATTGTTCACATTTGAGAAAAAGTCAAAGCTTTGTAGCTAATCACTAGAGGTAAAATTGTTCAATTATAGAGAACGTAACACTTTTTCACAACTACGTTGTTCACTACTCTAACAAGTAAGTTCACGCCTTCAAGTAAATATCTTCACAAGTTTCTTCAGTGCCATTGATTCTATTAGTCTACCAACGCTAATTGTCCCTAATTGATAAGCACAGGCTAAGGCGTGAAGACGGTCACCCATATCGCCAATGGTATATTTGTTTTAAACAAAGGCCAAAGTTCATTTATTTTAGGCATATGACCGATGAGCCTATGAGCAATAGACCCTATGAGCAATGATCCATATGAGCAATCAGCCTATGAGCAATCAGCCTATGAGCAATCAGCCTATGAGCAAAGGTCCGTACACCGAAACAAAAGTAAATAAACATGCACCCATCATTGGCCAAGTAAATGAATATCAATAAGATGACTTACAGTAGGTTTTACCGTCTCTGCAAATTTTTTAATAATATGTTCCACTTTGGGAACGTTGGGTCAATAAAGGTTAAAGACAACAAATTTGATAATAATAAACCATATGGGATGTGCTTCAGTAAATGGCAATCACCTAGTTATACCTTTCATTTTTGGTCACTTTAGGGGCCCTTCCTTTCGGGGGTCCCTCCAGTCGGAGGGCAGGAAGGGCGGTCTCTGATTCTGCGTGTTTGGTTATGTGCCTATCCGTCTTTTCGTCTGTCTGCCTGTGCGTCTGTCCATCTGTTCCTGTGCCACCAACTGCCAACTACTGCTACCTTTCTCTGTGCCTCTGCCTGCCTTGCTGCAAAAAGACCGCTCCAGCATTTCAATAGCGCTGCTGCGCTATATATATATATATATATATATATATATATATATATATATATATATGACTGCACAACATCGCACATAATGTGTCCTTGTCAGTTTCATGCTGTCTTTGTCTGTCCTTCTGTCTATCCGTCTGTCTGAATCTATCTCTATATCATTACTTATGCATGTTTCCCCCATCTCCCCTCCTCCTCCTCCTCCTCCTCCTCCTCCTCCTGCTCCTCCTGCTCCTCCTCCTCCTTCTCCTTTTCCTCCTCCTCCTCCTCCTCCTCCTCCTGCAACAACAACAACAACAGCAGAATCAGTCATTTAGTTTTCCAGCATTATAACCAACTCATCTCCGTCCTCCCTCGTGTATATAGATGGAACAGCCCCCCCCCCCCATCCAATACGCAGCCCACTCCGGTGGAAGAGAGGACACCCAACTCCAACCCCTCCCACATCCCTCCTATCCAGCCGGACTCGGCGGAGAGAGAGCGAGCGGTATATAATAGGTGGCAAGGAACAGACGGATCTGCGCATCCAATTATTCAGAACAAGTCTACTATTCCGCCGCAGACGACGGGGACGAAGGGGACGGGGATCTATCTGCCAGGAACGTGACTACAAGCACCGCATCACAGTCAATTACCCTTTATCGTTGGCTCGGCCTGCACGCTGTCACTCGCCTCCTGCTGCTGCTGCTGCTGCTGCTGCTGCAAAGAGATGGCTCCATAAACCCCAACGACTGCGCGTCTCCACGGACGCTTGTAACGACGTCGCACAAGACGCACCACTCTAGTATAGCCCAAAACTCGTCCGTAGAGTGGTCCTTTTTTTCCAGCGCACTTCTTTTTTTCTCAGTCGTCGCTTTAGCTGTCTTTTTCTTCTTTCTTGCTTTATTCTTCTTCTTCTTTCTTCTTGTTCTTCTTCTTGTTCTTTCTTCTTCTTCTTTTTCTTCTTCTTCTTCTTTCTTGTTGTTCTTCTTCTTGTTCTTCTTTTTTCTTTTCTTTTCTTTCTTTCTATCTTCTTCTTCCTTCTCCTCTTCTTCTTTCTTCTTCTTCTTCTTCTTCTTCTTCTTCTTCTTCTTCTTCTTCTTCTTCTTCTTCTTCTTCTTCTTTGCATGTGCGACCGTAGTGAGCGTGTAAATTAGCCAATGCCATAGCAACGACGAACCATTGGACAATTATTCAGGTAATTTGTTTTAACATCCTGGCTTGGTGTTAAGTCCGTTGGCTAACGGCGTTTGTTTCGTATGGACACCTTGTATCTTGCTCAGTCACCGTTTCTGCCAGGCATGCAGCTAGGGAGGGATGCTGATACATACATTCAGAAAGGTTAGCGGTCGTGAGAAGTAATCTCAAGGCGTGAGAAGCAGGCACCAACTCGACCTGTTCACATTGCTGAACAGTAACTTAAGCAAAGCGAGGCTGCCATACAGGACTACTTTCAGAATATTACTAGATTTGTGTCCTTAAACTACCTTGACAATGATTTCGACGAAGTCTTGACGGTAGGCCTGTACATGTACGCCTGTGCGGCATATACGGAAGGCATAAGCACCTTCATAAATCGCTGTATGTAATCGTATGTATGCAGTCCATAATACATACATGCATGCATAAAATATTCATAAGATTTTAAGATTCGACCATTGAGCCTGAAGTCGTCCTTACCCGTGAGAGAGAGACGAGAAGGATGTCTGGAGTGGTTCCAATGTGCTGGCAATTTCCGATTTACTGGCATCAGTCGCTATGGCTGGTGAAGCCTTAAAGTATATATTATACATTTTATACGCGCTGTCTCTGTATTAATCACGTGGCCACCGGCATAAGAGGTTTCTAGTTTCTACAGGGTGGGCCATAAAAAACCCTAGTTTTTCCTCCAATATCTTTGCCAGAAGTCAGTAAGAATCTTTAAATCAAATTTTACAGGCTTAAAGTGACATGACGTTTGTTCTGTATAACTGTGTTTGAAATTTCTTTGTGAAATGTGGCTATTGTACGTAAATAGGAATTGCCTTTAAGACTGTAAAATTGAATTTAAAATTCTTACTTCTGGCCAGCCAAGATGTTAGAAAAAAACTTGGAGTTCTCTTTATGGCCCAGCCTGTAGATCGAGGTCTTCTGGATTGAGAGCACCTCCTTCCATCGAGCAAAAGATACACTTGAAACAGAATCAAACAACGCATGCTGCCTACATGTATGTTGTGGAACCTATAGAAACGATTCTGCAGTTAAGACCCGGTTGTTATCCATGAAATCGCCACATCAAGAAATCTGTTTCATGCCCACTCCCCATCACAAATGCAGAATTACGGATGCATTGCAAGAGAGGCGTCGAGAATAGCAGTAGGATTGTGTTTTGGAAACAGCTCTATATGTACCACACACATGCCATCATGCGTGTATAGACACAGTATACAAGTGGAACCCAGTGGACCTAATGGCCAGTTCTCGTGTACCAATGGAACAGGTAGAAGATTAGGCGGCAATTCTATGAGACGGTCAGTCATGTGCTTTTTGGGGCTTTCGCAAGAGCCTAAAATTTAATATCATACTTCCAAAACCCAGTGTAGTCTTTCTAGTTCTGTTGGCTGAAATACAAAGCGACTGTCTAAGTTATAGCCTATAGATCCTGTTAACAGAAAGAAATTAATTTATTTAACTTCTTTGCAAGATAAGAAACATGCTGCTAGTAATGTCGGAGGCAGCCTGAAGTGGAAGAATCAGGATAGGATTTGGAAAAACTTGAAAAGCAATGTTTTCAGTTTTGAGAGAAAGACACGGAAAGACCTATTGGGATAATTATATAGCGAGGGAATTGAGTTATGGTGAGTTCATAATATTATGATGGGTCAGATGTTTATAGTGGTGTTTAGCTGCCACCAGTCAATGCGTTGCATGCCGAACATGAGTAACGACACAATCAACATCGTGTCGTAATTTATTATTAATACTGACTCGAAAAGCTGTCGTCAATTATGCCACTACAATTATTAAGGTAATGCAATATTCTATGTCGGAAGTGTGGGTTAGTCTGTCAGCATAATTATAATGACGTCAATTGACAAGTCTGCATGGAGGGAATACGTTGAGTGTGGTCCAGCCTCCAGGTGTGTTTTGAAGTTTGCTGTGTGTGACAGAGAGAGGTAAGGGAGACACACAAAGAGAGACAGAGACAGAGACATACAGACAGACAGATAGACAGACAGAGACAGACAGACACAGACAGACACAGATGAGCCAGTGCTGACATCATACAATTGCGTTAATCTTAATTTTCAGTAGCGTAATTGATTACACCTTTCCGATAGATCATAGACAGACAGAGACAGACAGAGACAGAGAGAGAGAGAGACAGAGAGACAGAGAAACAGCGAGAGAGACAGAGAGAGACAGACAGAGACATACAGAGACAGACAGAGAGACAGAGACAGACAGAGACATACAGAGACAGAGAGACAGAGAGACAGATATAAACATATAGGCTACAATATAGAGTGCGAGAATTATAGGCAATGCATAATACCTACATGTATGTTGCAGGACCGGTTCTGAGGCACAAACGTGCGTTGCGTGTGGTGTGCAGTATCCAACCATGCAGTGGGAGTGACTCTTCTAGTCTTCTGCGCAGTGTTTGCTAATTCATGAACTTCCGGTTCGTAATGACATAATAATATTATTAAGCATCGTTTTAGTTCGCGTTACGCCATAAAGGGCGCCTCTAATGGTTTATTCTCTCGCAAGAGTCGTTCGCTCAATTTACAATCGCTGTAGTTACAAAAACAATAATATAGTGTGAAAGGTTTCACTGTAGTTCGCTGTCGAAGATGATGTGTGGGGGGGGGGACTGCAGTTGTGTTGAGTGCTTTAACCTTCGTTTTTAATGGATTGGAAACGTAATTGAGATTCTCATCCAACTTGCTGCAACATTAATCAACATAATTTTGGCAGCTGATGGTATACATAATTGGTATGCGCTGTACGATGTAGATCTATGTACGTATGTGCACTTGTTAGAGCGCCTCTTCAAGAATCCTCCTCAGAAGCGCTCCCGACTACAGCGTGGACATTGAATCGGAGTTTCACGCCGAAGCACTTAGCAACTGCGAGTGAAGGACTTGCCGAAGGTCCATACGAGGCGGCTTGAGGTGGATTCAAACTTGCAACCCTCCGGCTGCAAGGCAACGAAGATTTCCACTAGACTACCGCGCCACAATGTTGGTTATCGTGCTTTATTCCAAGCGGAGAGGTTCGGGAATGAAATCATGAATGAAAGATAGTTTTCTACTCAGCATGAGCTCCCGATTATAACTCCTCACTTGACAAAAAAATTACAACGACTTTTCCTGTACACCTAGAACCAAAACAAAGACGGACCTTCGGAGCACTCTCCCTGGCTTTTCTGAAGCGTTGGATTTCAATGTCCAATGCCCAGTTCTGTACAGAGACGTTTTGCCAGCAGCTTTCCAAATTTTTTCATTTCATGGCTAATATTAGGTCATCTGTTTCAGCTTAATTTCTCTCCATTTATATACCATGGCCCAACACCGTGCCTTTGCCGTTGTAGACCCTTCTTTGTGGAATGACCTCCCTCCCCCTATCCGTAATGAGATCTTATTGGGGGTGTCATCTTCAGCCCTTCGCTACTTGAAGTCTTTTTTATTTCCTCGGGGCTGTCACGCTGAGAGCGCCTCTGAATAGCTAGTCTGTAAGAGGCGCTTTATAAATGCTCATATACCATATACATGTACATGCAGCTTGAATTCTATTTATCTGATGGGTTATAGCTTTCTTCTTCCATTGGTGCTAAAGTGCATCATCATAATTTCAACGTCGCTTTCAGAGTCGTTATATAAACCTCTGGATTAGATATGAGCTCATCCTCATACTGCATCCGATGCGATTGTCGTCTTCACCGGCAAAATTAGATATATACATTCATACAAATCACACAGGAGGCAGACAGACAGACGCAGAAGCTGACATGGTGACTGGAGCATGGCTTGACAGTTGGCTGCCCTCTTAGCTATATTTATCGATGACTGCAGCAGTCGACCAGTCCGAGGTTATTCACTTAATTTGGGTGATGGATGTGCGGAGCTCTGGGAATGAATTTCGGGGAGGAGGAAAGATGGTCGGGACGTGCTTTCAGACTGCAGGGAAGAAAATGGTTGGGAATTACATATGGAAAGTTCCGCTGCATGAAACCCCAGAGATCAGATCTATATCGAAAGTCGGTGGAATGGCTGTGTGCATGGGGTTGGGTTTGGGGGTATCGTGTAGGCTACATGTAAAATCAGGACTAGAAGGACTATCCATTTATCCAATGCAATACAATGCATTACAATGTAATACAATGCATTACAATGCAATACAATGCATTTCAATGCATTACAATGCATTTCAATGCAATACAATGCATTCCAATGCATTCCAATGCAATACAATGCATTCCAATGCATTCCAATGCAATACAATGCAATACAATGCATTCCAATGCAATACAATACAATGCAATACAATGCAATGCATTACAGCGCATAGACTCCGCAGCGTTTCGAGATGTTCACAAATAACTTTTAGAAGATTCGCAGCGTTCGATAGATCTATATTATGATGATTGTTTTGCTACAGTACGCCATAATCAAAGAGAATGGTTTTCAAACACTTGCGGAAAAGGGGCGAAGCAAGACAAAGAAGTTCATTACGGAGACTAATAGTTATAACTTATTCCACGGACCGACCATAGCAAAGCTATCATTCTATGCAGCACTGTGGAAGATCGAGCCATAGGGACAACCAGGTTACCATGCGTTGCAAAGCGAAGGAATCTATTCAGGCATACAGTATAGAACTATAGATGGATGGACGGACGGATGAATGGATGAATGGATAGATGGATGGATGAATGAACGGATGGATGGATGAATGGATAGATGGATGGATGAACGGATGGATGGATGAATTGATGGATGGATGAATGTATGAACGGATGCATGGATAGGTTTCGTACAAATTAAAAAAGTATTACGGTCTGGGGTAACGATATACATGTACGTATGATAAAATCATAAAAGTACCGAGCGATTCATACATCGCACAAAGCGAGACAGACAGATAGAGACGGACAGAGAGATAGAGACAGACAGACAGACAGAGACAGAGACAGAATCAGACAGAGACAAACGCAACTTCATGAGAGACTGACTTGGCCCTTTCCTGGTTTACTTAAATCCCTTCTAAACCGAGACAAACTTCAACATCGCACCCGTATTATTCTCTCCTCAAGCACCCTCTCTCCCTCTTTACTCCCTCTTCTCTCCCCAGGCCCCCTCCCATCCGAATCCCGATTTTCCGCTTGGACAAATCAGACTGGACGTGTTTTTCGATCCTATTCCGGCTTTCATAGACAGAGAAGCGTGAAATCGGTTGCGGTCCACGTGACTTATTGAGACACAACACGCAACGGACAACAAGCAACGACAAGTGAAGTCTACAAACGCAGCCATAGAATCAGTTATTTAATAATAAGATCTGGTGCCACGTAGACTATTATATATACACCTAACAGCCCTTCGGTTATGACTCTGCCTTTCAGCTGCTTCGGGCTACAGCAGCAGCTGGCGTTTATGATGGAGGGATCAGAGATCTTCGATGGAGAATTGCTGCAGAGTTTTCCTACATACATGTGGTGTTAATGAAGTTATTCTTGTCTCGTATAGAGATGCAGATAACGATTATTGCATTGATCGATGAATTCCTTTGCCTTCTCTCAGATGGGCCTGCGCCACTCTCACTCTCTGTCTCTCTCTGTCTCTCTCTGTCTCTCTCTGTCTCTGTCTGTCCGTTTGTCTATTTGTCTCTGTATGTCTCTGTCTGACGTCTTTATGTCTCTATCTCCTTCTCACTCTCTGACTCTGTCTATTTGCATGTCTGTCTCTTTCCCTGTCTCTGTATTTGTTTGTCTCTCTGCCTATCCTTCTCTTTCTGTCCCTCTCTGCCTGTCTGTCTATCTCTTTCTGTTTCTGTCTGTCCTGTCTGTCTGTATGCCTCTCTCTCCCTCTCTGTCGCTCTCTATTCCCCTTTCATATGTGTACATGTATATCCGTCTCTAGTCTCACTGCTCCTATTCGCCACCCTTCTCTAACTTCATTTCTACTCAAGTGCTTCTCTTCGCTTGAACTCTCCCCCTCCCCTCACATGCGTCTCTTTCTTTCTTTTAGTTCCCATCTCTCTAACGCCGTCTGTTTGCCACGTTTTTGGTGCGTGCGCAATCAAATAGGCCTACTTGAACGGAAGAACCTAAATGGCTGAGTTCGTTTAGAATGGCATAGGATCATATGCTGGTGGAGCGCTTCCCTACTGCACTATTTATACGCCGACCCCCAGGGCCGTGTTTAAGGTTCTTCGATTGTCGGTGCAAAGTGTTACAGCAGGGGCAAAGTGCCGTTCGGAAGTCTTACAAGATTAATCATTTTACAAAAATTCGCTGGTTAATAGGCTAGCATATACATGTACATGGTTTGTCGGCTGTGGTGGGCAAGTAAGCATGCACGCAACGTCGGTGAACTTAGTGAAAATAATGTTTCTTGCACTTAACTGAGTTCACAAAAGCTTTAGGTAACACTGAGACTCGCAATTTAAGACATTTGGCCAAGTACAACAAAACTCTCGGCTCAGGGGCATTCGGTGCACCGCACCGAATGGGCCTATGTTAAACACGGCCCTGCCGACCCCATTGTTTCTTTCTATCCCTCACCTTCTCCTCCTCCATTCCATTCTGTCTTCCTTTCCCAATCCTGTTCTTGTTAACCTTTTCTTCCGATCTATATTTCTGCAATGATCCCCTTCCTTCTTCCCTAATTATAATAAGCTTACCCTTTAGCAGTTTCTTTCTTTTCATTTCTTGCTTCATTCCTTCATTCCTCTCCTCATCCATAATATTATATACGTCTACTGCTGCAGTGTACTTTTCATCCTTCCAGAATCATGATTTAATTCCTCTGTTTCTTTCCATCTGCATTCTGCATGCAATCGTTTCTGATAATTATTTCCAATGAGGGTCCACGGTTTCTTTCATCTAATGACCTGTACATGCACACGACTATAGGGTAGAATACGACTATAGGGTAGAATACGACTATAGGGTAGAATACGACTATAGGGTAGAACGGGCAAGCAAGAAGAAGAATGGCCAGTTTCTAACCGATAGACTCTTCGCGAACTGCTTCAAACTATGATTGACCGAATCGGATCTCGGTTCCATGACGGATGAATCCTCGGGGAGTTTCGTTCCCTGACCGAGTCGCATGTTGCCAATATTTCGGCTGACTCCAACAGAATCACAGCGCAACAAAAATCGAATAGTTTCTCAGACTTATTCTTCTATTGGCAAATCACACCGGTTGCAGAGAGATGAGTCGGTACGCATAATCGGAACCGCGTAGCAGCCAAACATGACCCGGCTGCAACCTGCTGACAACCCGTGCATTCCACCGTCTTATTAGAACAGTATTTCACTCAAACTTTGAACTGTGAACGCCAGCCAAGAAAGATTTTCCGCTTTTGCTTGGATGCAGCCAGCCACTCAGGATGTTTATCGGCTAACCAAGGTCCAGTTCATTTGACAGGTTTGTAAGGCGCTGCAGAAATCGAAGGAGGCACTGCAATGCTACAATGAGGTGCTATATGCAGTATCTTTCTATAAGTAATAAAGATTTTATATTAAAAATTAGACCTGTATTTAGCTTAACTTTAATAGCAAGCTAATAATTAAACAACTGGTCATAATCGGCGATGTAAGCTTTGCATCTGGAAATTATTTTATGTAGCGTGTTTACAAATTATTTTGAGATGTTTTGTCTTCTTTTTACTTGCGTGAGTTGGCGTGCTATAACCTATATTATGTGCATGGGATATGTTTGGTACCACCAACCCACAGTTCCAGTTTCCTTCCCAGATCCAGAGCCTCCAGCTCCATTTGCAGTCGTTGCTGTAGTTCCAGTATCCTAATCCTGTTCCCGATCCCATTCTAACAGTTCCATGTTTAGTTACATTGTAGTTTCTGTTCCGGTCCCAGTTTCAGTTTCATTTCCTGTTCCGGTTATAGTTTCAGCTCTACTGGTAGTACTTTTAAGCACACAGTTTTTATGCTACATGTACATTGATTGGTTCCGTTCCATCAGCTGTTCCATTTACAATTATTCCATTTACAATTCCATTTACAATTCCATTTACAATTCCATTTACAATTCCATTTACAATACCATTTACAATTCCATTTACAATTCCATTTACAATACCATTTACAATTCCATTTCTTGTTCCAGTCCTATAGTTTCCAATCCAGTTGTAGTTCCCGTTCTAGTTCCAGTTCCAAGTTTAGTTCCCACACCAACGGCATATTTCTATTTTCAGCTCCCTGTGTTTTCGCTTTATCCTTCCTCCTTTCAGAAGATTCATCCTGATGTCTGTTAGTTGTAATCGACTGCGACGTCTCCGCTGCTTCTCTTGTCCGATCTGCATGTCTCAAGGCTGTCGACCTGTCCTCACCTTTTGAATTGCTATCTGACCAGTTGATTGATTGATTGATTGATTGATTGATTGATTGATTGACGAAGTGAAATGATGGATGATGGTCCGCTGCATGATTAGTTCTGCTTCGATAGATGGACGAGACACTGGAAAGGTGGAGATAGTGTTTAGTGTTGGATGTACATAGTGTTGGATGTACAATACATAGTGTATAGTGTTGGATGTACATATTGTATAGTGTTGGATCATGGATGTACATAGTGTATAGTGTTGGATGTACATAGTGTATAGTGTTGGATGTACATAGTGTATACTGTATAGTGTTGTATGTACATAGTGTATAGTGTTGGATGTACATAGTGTATAGTGTTGGATGTACATAGTGTATAGTGTTGGATGTACATAGTGTATAGTGTTGTATGTACATAGTGTATAGTGTTGGATGTACATAGTGTATAGTGTTGGATGTACATAGTGTATAGTGTTGGATGTACACAGTGTATAGTGTTGGATGTACATAAGTGTAGGCTATAGTGTTGGATGTACATAGTGTTGGATGTCATCATCATCATCATCATCATCCTTAGGCTCAATGCCCGTAGAAGTCCGACGCCACTCTCTGTCTGAGTCTGTCTCGCATCATGCTGCCCAGCTTCAACCGGTCCGGTCAGCAGGTCTACTCCATACCATTAACATCTTGGAGCACCTAGACCACCTTGTCTGATTGAAGAGAGTATTGGGAGAGAGGCATGAATGACAACCTGGGTCAATGCCCGTAGGTGTCACACGCTCTCCCCCAACTCTCTCCACCGGTCTGTCCTGTCCGGCCTGTGCATGTCTGCCCCACATCATGACACCTTGAAGCATCTGGGCTGCTATGTCACTTGTGTCGTGGTTTTTGCGGATTTCAATCGTCTTGATCTTTTCCTGCCAGTGTATCGCCACTCATCTGGCAAACCTTCCTCCTTTGTCCGGGCTTAGGACCGGCACAGGGACGTTGTTGGTTCTCTGTGGCGGACGATGGATGCAGTTTAACGTCGTGCCCAGGACACGTGTTGGATGTACATTGCAGTATTATACAGGATTCCTGTAGGTCTATTATAGCACGAATGGGATTTCCCGTCAGAGGCAACAGAAATGCGTTAAGTCGGAAAACAGAATCTTTTTTTTACTATGATGGAGATGCGAGCTTCACGTAGACATGGAAGCTGGCAGGAGTTATCAGTAACTGTAGTTAGCGTAATATATAACCGAAATAGAATTACGTTGTTTGGGGTATTTTCGGTGTAGTACGGTATTATGCAGAATACGGTACTCTGTATATACGGTATTCTGTAGAATAAGGTATATTAATGTAGAATACGGTCTGTTTGTATGTGCACTTGCTATCAGGGTTGTTTTAAAGGAATTTTTAGAACTGCACAACCCCTTCTATCCTTTCTCATCCTCCATGGCAACTTACTTCCAATCGGAGGACAATGACCTTTTCAAATGCTAGTTTTAACTGTACATACGTGCTTCTACAACTGCACAAATCCATTTGGAACTGCACATTTTGTGTACAACTGCACGTTAAAAAAGCCCTGCTTGCTATAGTGATTCTTCAAGATTTATACTCAGAAGCGCTCCCGACTACAACGCGGATACTGAATCGGTGAGCAATTGCGAGTGAAGGACTTGCCCAAGGTCCCTACGCGGTGGTTTGAGGTGGATTCAAACCTGCAACCCTGTGGCTGAAAAGCAACAAACATACCCACTACACCACTGCGCCCCACGGTATTCTTGAGAATATACGGTAGGCCATTCTGTAGGATAATGTAGAATATACTAGTCCGAGCGTTAAAAATTTTCTCACTGCAAGACCTCCGAAAAACTGATGACAAGCTACATTTTACTTTTTCGTGTACATATTTGTGCGTAGATATTGCAAAAATAGATACACAGTTCACGATCAATTTGCATCTTTTTAAGAAGCAAATTAGTATCGAACTCTGTTTTTGGCAGTGGTGCATCAATCGATCACCGCTTTATGAATATTCAGTATAGAAAGCGTACCATTTCACCGTTAGTAAATCGCCGAATTTTGAATATTCAACAGTCAACGTCATAATTTCGTCATGAATTAAACACCACTTTATGAATATTCAGTAGAAAGCATGCTGTTTCTCGGTTGTAAACAAACGCGTCGATCTGTATAATTATTATTCTTTTTAAGTGTTTAAAGAGTTCTAAAACAATTCAACTATGGCATAGTTATTAATTATTATCCGAAAATCAATACTAGGCCTTCTTCGCTAATTTTTTGAGGTTATGGTGTTCCAATTGAATGATTTGCACGTTTTCACGGAGGAATAGGCCTAGCCTACAGTGTCTTGGTGGGTGTTATTATTGTAATTAATAGATCAAATCGTCATTAGAGGTGCTAAGCTGACACAGACGCAACTTAAACAGTCAATATTGTAAAGGGAATTTGCGGAGACTGTCATAACGCAAAGATAAAATGTTAGACTAGTATATTGTGCTTAAATAGAATGCGCTAAATTACGATCAGTAGGCCCTACTGACGATCTCTAGCCTAGCTAATATAGCCTATGTAGGCCTATAGTAGGCCTAGTGACAAATTATGTGGTCTGTGGTCAAGCTCAGTGGTTATATCCGTTTCTAAAAAGGAGGGAGTAAATACCGGGGGTCGTGGTTAGGATCATTAGGCATATTAATGGCTGTCGTCAGACAATTCAGCCAACTATGTTGTGCATGCATGGGCGGAGATTTAGGCCTAAGGGGGCAGAGGGGATGGTCCCCGTCGATGTTTATAGCTAGGGCATTTGCCCCCTAATACTTAATTGTTAGGAAATGTATATGATTAATTGGAAAAAATACTGGTGGAAGGCATGCAATTAATCTGGCGGCAGCATTTAGGACCGACTGTAAAGGTGAAAGACGATCGAACCTTTGGCAGACCAATTAAAAGAGAATTACAGTAGGCTAATCAATTCGGGAGCAAACGAAAGCATGAAGCAAAGTGGTAAAAACAGAAGACGAAACAGAACGCCGAATAGCCCTCAGACGCCTTAAATGAAAATATGAAGAGCGTGTAAGATTAGATATGTGGTCTTTAAAAGAAAGGGAACTATCCAAGGTAGGCTAACACCCAAATCACGAACAGTCGAGGAAAAGGTGTAGTGAGGAAATAATTCTGAGAGAAGAACAAAATCAATTTTAGAAAGCTGCTGGGGTGTGCCAAACCAAATAAACTGGGTTTTGGATGCATTAAGAGACACGATTTTATGACATCCATGAGTGAAGACTGAAGAGAACTTGAGAGAGACTGAATGCGTTCAACTAAGAGTAACTGGGTTGGAGGAAACTCATGGACATATGCTTGTACATCATCTGCAAAGAGGTGACCAGCTGTCCCAGAGAGTGGGAAAAGAGAAGGGATGTCGGCCATATATAGAATAAAGAGCAGAGGACCCAGGACAGAGCCTTGAGGAACTCCTAGTTTAACGTGGATCCATTTAGTTCTAGAAACACCTGAGATAACCATGTGGGTACGGTCAGACAAATATGATCTAAACCAACAAAGGGGCAGACCCTTTAATCCATAAGAAGTCTCAAGACGCTGGAGAAGAATATTGTGGTCAACCAATAATAGGCCTATCTGCCATGTCATCTGGTCACCTGGTGCCGTCAGCTCTTGGAGCTCTGGCGACAGTCACGATGTAACCTCTCCAGTGTTTCCTCTCTCTTGTCGCCTCTCTTAGCGCCTCTAAGCTTATACCAGACTTTTCGTGTATTTCATCCAACCATTTCTTCCTTGGTCTTCCTCGTCTTTTTCTTCCCTCTCTGCATGCCATCATCAATTCTTTTTCCAAACCGTTTGATCTCATCTCATCTGCCATGTACAAAATGAATAGGAGCGGCGCTAAGACAGAGGACTCTAGCTCTGGCACACAAAAAGACAGGGACCTAAACAGACCTTAAGTTTCCAGGGGACAGGAGTACATTTACACAGGACCTGGTGACCACTGTATCTGCCAGGTCACCAAACACAATGTCTTCTCTTTTGAAGGTTTCCTATCGCTTGTACCATTGCTTGTCCATCGATAAATATAATTTGTCTGGAATGGTCACATGAACTGCGACGCGACTTATGAGCATATCGCAAAATTTGGTCATGTTTCATATTATATGCGGGATGTCTTGTATTGGCTCTCTTTCCCGCAGCAGATTGCCTACAGGGTCTGTGTGTTGGTTAGGCGGTGCTTTGAGGGATTAGTCCCATTGTATCTGCAAGAAATCTGTTTTCCCAGCGTCGATACACTCTTCAGTTGGCGGAATAAAAGCTGAGCTGCTATTAGATATAGGCCTATGACTTCACTTATAGCCATTAAGCTTCTGGCCGCCATTTTATTTCTCTTGCCGTGCTACACAGTATGTGCCATTGGTTCCCTCGTATTCCTTGACCTCGAAAATGTTGATTTAGAACCTGAGATCATGTTTCCATTGCAGATATGACTTCACTTATAGCCATTTTAATATTCTGGCCGCCATTTTGTCCGCCATTTTGATTTTCCTGCAGTGCCTCGTATGTGACCTTGGTTCCATTGCTTTCCTTGACCTATAAAACGTTGATTTTGGCTCTGAAATCATGTTTCCATTGCATACATAACTTCACTTACAGCTGTTTAAGCTTCTGGCCGCCATTTTGTCCGCCATTTTGATTTTATTTGCAGTGCTGCTTGTGTGTTTTTGGTTCCATTGCATTTCTTGAATCTTATAATCTTAATTTAGAGTCTAAAATCGCGTTCCTATCACATACACTACTTAACTTATAGCCATGTGATGCAGCTGATCGCCAGTTTGTCCGCCATCTTGTTTTCCCAGGCAACCCCAAAAATTCCAGCTTGCTAACCGCGATTTACGTTTTCAGCAGGGTCAAATTGGTATAGAAATGCCTGTTAGCAAATTTTTACATGATATCCTTCTAACAGTGTCATTTTAAGATTCCAAGCCCATGGTCTAAATTGGCAAAAACCTCGGTGGTTTCTTTTTTGGTCCACCCTGTATATTAATTGTCGTCCGATCTCTGTGTATCTTCACCAGGACTTACTACAAAGTGTATGGATTAAGTTCATGTAGAGATTTGCTTGTCATCAGTTTTTCCTGGGTGACTCTTTTTGTCTGCCCGTCTATACGGTATATTCGTCGCGGCGAAGAATGCAGACCTCATGACCTTGGGGCGTACAACCTTACACGATCATCAATAAATCATCGGTTACTCTCTGTCTAATGTCTACACATAAAACAGACGTCGGTCCTAATTGGTTTGGTGACTAGGTTCATTGAACTGGCTGTTGCTAGGCAACTGAAGATAAAATTGCCATAGCAACTGAGTAGATGGTAAGCTCGTTTACCTTTCTTGCGATATTGTACACTAATTCCCTTCTTAAAGACTCAGCTGCTACGATTCGGCGTAATCACAATAATGAGCAAAAAGGTTTTTTCGTGATAGGGCATCGTAGGGGTGTGCCACAGTTTATTTATTATGAGCGTTTGTTGCATTTCTTGTTTCAATGCATTTTTCCAAGCTGCATTCTATTCGTGTGGGCTGATGGCAGTGAAAAAATACATGTCGGTCGGGTTTAAAGGTCAGCGTGGAGGCTTGCACTACAATGATTATAGCAATCGGCAAACAAAAACATTTTGATAACGCACAAAAATTATAAATGAACATATAAACAACTATACAACAGCAAATACAAGTGTGTATATATTATATATAATTATAATATATGCATGTTCAGACAGAGAGAGACAAAGAGACAGACAGATTGACAGAGACAGATAGAGAGAAACAGAGACAGATAGAGAGAAACAGAGACAGATTAGAGAGTAACAGAGACAGATAGAGAGAAACAGAGACAGATTAGAGAGTAACAGAGACAGATAGAGAGAAACAGAGACAAAGGAGAGAGGAGATAGGAGAGACATCAAAAGCGTATTTTGTTTAGATCGCGATAGATTGGATGACATAATAGGAGCTGATCAGCTGAGTCACCTAGGGTGGAATTCTCGCAAAGTTGAGGCTATAATTTTTATGGAAAGTCTTATAGGCCCTATAATAGGCCTAAATACTAGTAAATAGGATGAGTCTGATGCATGCGTATGATAGCCTAATAAGTGAATGACAATAGCGGTTTTAGAGCACACACGCCATTGTAGCACATAACGGAATGCACAACTCAAACACAAACGCATCTGGGCTCCTATAGGATGCTACACTCAACTCCGAATAATTCACGAAAAGCTTAGGACCGCATGCAATCGGTATTTCTGGCGAAGATAAAACCTGAATTTCGCTGCTGACGACGACGAAGAAAGCAAGAACACTTGGTTGCCCTGGGCGAAGAATTTCATTTGAAAATGGAAACGGAATCCAGACGACTCTGTCTTCGGGCTTCTGCGTTGGTGTTGTGCCAAAAACGGTCCCGGCTGTTTGAAAAGTGTTGATTGGTTCACGTGATCAGCATGCACGCGGTAAAATTATCTATAAAAATAAAAGAATTCCGTCGATACCGTTTGTTTACCTTTTATCGACGGATCGCGATCTATGTAGTTCTAGTAATAGTTCCTGTTCCAGAGTGTCGAGTTGCATTTCTAGTTGTTGCTTCTTCGGTTCCAATTTCATTTCCATATGTAGTTCGAATCCTATAGCCTCAGTTCCCTTCGCAGGTCATTCCAATTCCATTTCGAAGCCCCGTTCACGATCTTCCTCAACTATATAATATGGTACGCCTCAAAGTTCCGACTGCGCAATTATAAATGCTTCTTGAACTATTACTTAGTTTGCCATAGATCTAAGCTTTTGTTGTTAACTAAGGCAAGCAACATTTTTAAACATTGCATTGCGTTCTTGAAAGGTCAAATTTGAGCCATCCTGAGGCATTGGCATTTGGAATAATTGCGTACTGATGCGCTGTTAGTCTAATTCCTTTTTGCCCCAGGGTCCATATGCGCCAAAACCATCAGCAGATAGGTTTATGTTCCAGGACATAGCAGCCTTTTGTGCAAATATTAATACTTTTTGTGCCAAAAATGGGCCGCATAGGAACCGCATTCGCTCGGAGTCGATTCGCAACCACCTCAGCTGGGTCTCATGAAAGACCCATCGGGCGACGGCCGAACCGCTTTGGCGCCAGTTGCGCTGATGAGAGTTACTCAAGCAGCGACTAATGAGTCTGCAGGCGTTGCGCTTAGACGCGGCAAGAAACAGTTAAGCAGAAAGATGCCGAGGACAGAGGAGGACGAAAAGAAGGAAGAGGGCGAAGAGAAGGAGAAGAAAGAGGTGTAGAGGAGAAAGAGGAGGACGAAGAGATAGAGGAGAAAAGGCGAGTAGTAAGAGTAGAAGAGGAGAAATTGAGGAAGAGAAGAATGAGGAGAAAGAGGAGAAGAGGAGAAAGAAGGGAAAGAGGAGAAAATGAAAGAGAAGAAGGAGAGGAAAGAGTAGAAGGAAAAGAAAGAGGGGAAGAAGAGAAGGAAGAGGAAAAGGAGACAGAGGAAAAGGACTAGAAAGCGGAGAAGGAGGAGATGCGTATTGTATATTGATGATTGATTCCAATCTACCCTATTAATAGATTCTGATGCCGCAGTTGATGTGATGCGCCGACACAAAGAGGATGCGAACGAGTAGAAGCGGACGGAGAAGGAAAAGGGAATGATAATAGGTTAGAAGGAATCCTAAAGAAGACTGCGGAAGAGGAGGAAGAGGAAAGGAAGGAGAAGGAGGAATTGGAGAGAGAAGGCAATGGATGGATAGATGAGTGGATGGATGGATGGATGGATGGATGAGTAAGAGTGTTAAGAAAGAAAAACAACAGAAGCAGAGACGAGGGGGACATTAAGTGGAAGAGGAAGAGGCAGCTGAAAATGAAGAGGAGGAGGACAGGATGATGACAATGAGAAGGAGGAGGAAGAGGAAGAGGAGGAGGAAAAGGTGAGAGAAAAACAGTAATGGAAGGAATTAAGGGAACGACGAGTGTGACAGGAAGAAGAGGACAAGGAGAAGGAAGCGCATGAGTAGCTGTATAGGAGAAGGAGAAGAGCAGGTGAAGCAACCAACTGAAGAGAATGAAGATTAAGAGTAGGGGAAGGAGATGGAAAAAGACTGTGGGTGCATGATAAGTATACGAATGCCAAGAAAAGACTAGAAGCAGAGATGAGGTGAAAACTATATAAGTGGAAGAGCAAGGAAGAGGAAGAGAGCAAGGAAGAGGACGATTAGCAGGAGATGGAAGAGAAGGAGCAAAGGAAGAAGGAGTGAAATTAAAGAGCGAATGGAATTAGAAGGGGAAAACGCGAAGATGGGGAGCATATACATGTGGAGAAAAAGGAATATATATAGGCGCAGAGGGGTGGGTGGGAAGGGATGATTTGCTGCAGAAACACAGCGCATCATAATTACAGTTACTCCCATGTGTGTGTCCCTCACACTATCCGTCCACCACTGTAACCCATCCTCGTCACTCCAGCACCCCTCTCACCAACCACTCTCCGGAGATATTAAGGCTTTTGTGCTTGGTGCTTCGTCGGGTAAAACGCTCTTCTTTGATAATAATCTATGGATGAGTTGGTCAACGATGTTGGCCATTGTCAGACAGACGAACAGACAAACAGATAGACAGACAGACAGACAGACAGACAGACAGACAGACACACAAACAGACAAACCGACAGACAGACAGACAGGCAGACAGATAGACAGGCAGACAGATAGACAGACAGACAAACAGACAGACAGATAGACAAATAGACACACAGACAGACAGATAGACAGACAGACACACAGACAGGTAGACAGATAGATAGATAGTCACACAGACAAACAGATAGATAGATAGATAGTCAGACAGACAAACAGACACACAGACAGATAGACAGATAGACAGATAGACAGACAGACAGACAGACAGACAGACAGACAGATAGACAGACAGACAGATACACAGACACACAGACAGGAAGGCAGACATCATGAGACATGCATGCAGGCAAGCAGACAGACAGACAGATAAACACGGGTAGACACACAGACACGCAGGCATGCACAGACACACCTCTGGCACACAGACGGGCACCAGGACAGATACACAGACAGACATGCAAACAGACATACACAGATAAAGATGCAAACAGGCACAGACACACGCATGCACACAGAAAGACACAGATACATACACAGATACAGATACGCAGAGATAAACGCAGTCACGCACACTCATTTACTCATACATACCAACGCAAGTCACACAGATCTACAGGAGCACAATGAAGCAGCACACAGGCACACGATAAGACAGAAACAAACAAACAAACACACAAACACACACAAACACACACACACACACATATACACAGACGAAATAATACACATGCACAAAAATACATAAGTGCAGCTATAAATAGATACAAACATGACCCCATATGCACCCCTACGCGGAGACACACGCGCACAGACGAATGAAATCCGACACATACGCATACGCAAGTGCAAAGGCACACGTATACATAGGCCTATGTATAGAAACATGCACAGATACCGCGCGCATACAATCTGGAATCTTAATTAGTTGTACAATGAAGCCTCGTTCATTTGCGGCCGATGACCATCACTAGCGCCACCTAGCATGCTGCTCTCGCTACCCTGGAAAAATATGTACGATGACTTAAAAGGGCGCAACATCGAGTCAACATGGCGGCTTCGTTTTAATAAAATTTAATAACAATGTTATTATCATCGCATCTGCGTAAACTACTAAAAACAATAAGAACCTGAGTGTTTTAATAAAAAACGTAATTACTAAGAATTTATAGAAATTAGTACCGAGTACATTCTTGAAATCATTCAAGATAGCCTACTTTAAAAGTACATAAAAATCGATAATTGACAAACGCATGGGAATAGAAAAAGGAGAAGAAGCACGGACACAATGCGTAGAAGAAGAAAAACAAAAAAATAAACATTGCGAAGGAAAAGAATAGTCCCAAAGGCAAGCCGATTATGATATCGGAGCGAGCTATCTATTTCTATAGGTTGAAAGGCATCTTATCTCCCAATGCTTAATACAATTATTGCGTATAATAACTACCTTACAATAACATCGTAACACTTCTGAGTCACCGTAGATGCTGCTCTGCTCATATTATTCTCGATTGCGTCAAATAGAGCCGACGCTGCTACCATCCTCGGACCTCCCGTCTACGCATCCATTCCTTCCTCGTTCACCCGCTCGCCCTCCCGCTCGCCCTCCGCCCGTCCTCTCGCCGCCCGCCCGCCCGACCGTCCGGGTGCTCGTCCTGCGGTCGTTGTAGACCCGGCGTTCATAGCCCGAATGACGGGCTGTCCGTCGGCGGCTAGCACAGCTAACCCCGGTGATTTATACACAACGCATCACGATGTGCGTCGCATTTCAAAGGCAGTCGAACGTCGAATATTGGAGGAGGCTTTGAAGTCGTAAAGGTCGGATTGGACGAAGGGGGGAAGAGACAACAAAGGAGGCCGGTGTCTGATAAGAAAACAAGCCCAATTCGTCGCGAATCAAACAAGCCCAATTCGTCGCGAATCAAACGTCTTCTGTACGACACTCGACCGTAGATATGTTCGTAGGGGACGCCGAGAGGAAAGGCGAGCAAGATATGAGCGTCTAAAGATGACGGAAGAAAAATATGCTGAACGAGCGAGCAACAAACGAAAGAACAACAAATGAAATAAATATGGATGAACAAAACGTGAAGATCTGTTGATTAAACTGAAAGATGTTTTAACTTTCCAATGTAATGTTAACTGTTCACATGACAAGAACATAGATGTTCTACCCTATTCACATGACAAGAACATAGATGTTCTACCCTATTCACATGACAAGAACATAGATGTTCTACCCTATTCACATGACAGGAACATAGATGTTCTACCCTATTCACATGACAGGAACATAGATGTTCTACCCTATTCACATGACAAGAACATAGATGTTCTACCCTATTCACATGACAAGAACATAGATGTTCTACCCTATTCACATGACAGGAACATAGATGTTCTACCCATTAACTCTTCTACCACTCAACTCGTTCCACTTTCATGCAGCTCAAGCTATAGATTGCCATTAAGAACCGTTTGCAAGCCACTTTAAAAAACGCATCCAGCATTGTCTATGGCTTCAGGAAAAGCCAATGATTTTTCAAGGGACATTAAGATGTTTTCACGAATGAATAAGCCCGATCAGAAGGTTGGAAGAAATGGCTTTGCTATATATGAGGCAATAAAGCAAAAGTAATCTTAATCAATTTTCCATCACGCACAACGTTGCAGATAATATCCATCTGCATGAGAATAGTCCTGTAACATAAGTGCTATTCTGGAAAGTAGCACATGCAGATGATCTCAACGAAACGATACCCTAAGTAGGTAAGTAGGTAGGTAGGTAAGTAAGTAAGTGAAAACTCTAATTCTGTATTGCAGACCGCATTCTGAGTTACAAACGGCATTACACATCATATAACACATGAGCACGTAAACATCAATTGCAAAGACACGAATAATTATCAGAATTACAGAATTCGAATAAGAAACGTTATCTACATTCGATTGTCAGCCTCAAGGAGAACTCCATCGTGTGCCGTTGATCGAAGGGAGCGCTCCGACTGCTGTATTGGATGTGGGGAGGGCACATAATGGAACGACACGTGCTCAGGATTGAGCACAATCGAAGCAAAAAGGGCTTTGTCTGCCCTTGAACACATCTGCTCAAAGGATGGAGTATCCTGACGGACATAATAATTATCCAATCCGACAAATTCGGTTTAATACAGCCTTAAGACGCGGAGACAGCTGCGAGATAAGAATTTAATTAATGTGCGATAATAATCTAATTAGCAATCTAATTAGCAGTCTGCTACTGGCTCATTGGAGGCGTGGCTAATTTCTTTTAATGGGGTTTAGTTAGGTGGAGTTGAACCACCACTCACCTCACTACTTGCATTTACGACAATGTCTAAAGCATCGTCATTTGAAGCTTATTCTAGGATGCTTTGCACCCCACCTTCCACACACACACACACACACACTGTCAACTGTCAGCGTAAATGCTAAGGCTCGAAAGCAATTGAGCACGGCTATAGGCCCTAGTAACAGTTTTTTAAGTCAAAGGGTTTTTGCTTCCGAATTGAGTCAAATTGGTTACGTGCGTGTTTGTATGTAGCCTACGCGAATGTATTTTTTAAACGAGTCCGTGTGCTTTTCAAATACCGGACCGGGTACTTATAGAACATGTCTAACTGTATACGTCTGTCGATAGTAGTCTAACCGTATGTCTGCGTGTACGCATCTCTACATAAGTGCTGCAGTGCATGGGTGCGCGTCAACGTATACGATTCCTTCTGATTTATATACAGCCGCCGTCTACAGGTGTTTGCCAATATACATTAATCTATTCTAGGCTACATGTATGTGTGCGTGTATACTATGCGTCCGTCTGTAACGCTGCCTGTAACATGCTTCGTCTATGCGTGTGTGACACTGTGTGTGTCCGTGTGTGTCTGCAGGGCAGCACACCCACTCTCTCTTCTGTCGCCGAACACAGACGCTGCAGCAGCGAGGGCGACCAACGACGACTACGACTCCTTCGTCTGTATAAGTAATGGACGGGCTTTTCGTTCGCTCGTCTTTTGCGACCAGCGTGGAATTAACGAGATTTCCGCGAAATCACTTCTGACTGTTTATTTATGACGGAGCAAACATGGCCCACCATTGGCGACCCCCCATCCTAGGCGCCCCCCCAATCAGGCCCACTCACTCGCCCGTCTCCTCGCCCACTCGACCACGGCTGCTGCAGAGGCAGAGGCGGTGGCAGCAGCAGGGCTGGCGACTTGTAATCACGGCAGCAGCGGGCAAGCAGATGCGTAAGAAACGAAGCTTTAGCGAAGTCGACGACGCCATCAGCCACCCGACGGTGATACAGCCAGGCCATGGACCGGATGATACATAGATACATGGACGCGAGGAATTACGGATTGGGTCGGCACTGCTAAAGATATATACACTCGGCGCCTGCCCGGTGGCCGACGAGTCCATAAATTATCTTGAGGGGGGTCGAGGGGGGAGGCCGTGCTGCTGCCTGCCATAGCGTATGCGGCTAAATTAAGGTGCGTGATTCACATTATAATGAAGAGGATGCGGTGAAACATCGATGCGGCATGAAGCTGCAGCGCTGAGAGAACAAATTGCAGAGGACAAGATAAGCGCTGCTTGGAGATGACGAGCACACTGACGCACGCACACACACACGCAAACACGCACATGTGCACACTCATGCACGCACACACACACGCACACACACCCACATACGCACACATACGAACCTACCCACACGCACACATGCGCTGCACAAACGCACACACGCACGGACCCACCCACACGCACACACGCACACACACGCACACGCATACACACGCACACACATACACACCTTCACGCACAAACACGCATACGCACACCCATCACAACACACACAGTATGAGAAGTTGAGAACTGTAGAAAAATAACTGGGGGGGGGGGCTCAGACGTTGATTTATGTGAATTCGTGGAAGTATAATGAGACTATTTTGATGGTCGATGGCCGTGTTTGAAACACGTTCCCTTCACTGTATGGCATGCAATGACCCGATGAGCAATGAGCATAGCTGCAACCCAATGCATATACCAACTCACCAATCAGCTCACTCACTCATTTTTATTATAATATAACAACTCTGCTATTGCATCACCATGCATCTGCAATAGTTATTGTGCATGCTATGTAATGGCCGTTTCTTGCAGTTTTATGACATATTATAGTCTATAGCTAAGTTTGATATAAAAAAGCATACACTATATCATGTATACCGGTATATAACTATAGACCCCATAATAATATATTACATCGGCTTCGTTTTCGCTTCAAGCTCCTTCTTCTCCGTTTGACAGTTAGAAAGATAGATGCCCGTGACTCAAAGAGACAGGAAGATTCAAAGAGACAGGAATATTCAAAGAGACAGGAAGATTCAAAGAGACAGGAAGATTCAAAGAGACAGGAAGATTCGCACATGCACATGCATACACATACACACATACACATATACGCACCTACAAACACACTTGCATAGGCCTACAATCATACGCACTCACACACATAAACACACAGACACGTGCTTTCAAACACTCTTACAGGATGCACTGGTGCATACACGCATACGTCCGTATTCAGGCTATAATACATGTTACAATCGGACGAAATGCACCAATGCGGCGATGCATGTGTAGTAAAAACACATTGGACTGTTATACGATCTCCCAACGACCTCTCCCGTAAATTTAAAATTATTGTTATTGTATAGAAACCGATATAACGGTTTCCCGAGACCTTAAAAACTGTGATACATGTATTCAGGTTTTTATAAGTCCATGATGTGCTATTTCGGAATATACGAGGGGTAGCCTATAATACTCTTGCAATGGATCAACAGCAAAACTCCATCTACTAGGATTGTCTTCATACGTTAAACTAGAAATAATGCTATCTCGACAGTCTGACAAGACCAATGCATTTTTCATAGATCTCCATGCAGATGTAAGCTTATACAGTATGGAAATGTAACTCTGAACATAGTAGCCTACAGGGTACTGCAGGTCAGAAACTTTCTTAAAGGCACATTGAAGTCAGTATTGTGCAAGCTGTGCAACAGGATTAACATTCTCTGAATGAGACAATTTGTAACGAATTTCAAAAATCTTATTCTACAGAGTTTTGTAACTAGGGTAATTTGCAGAAAATATGTGATCTTTTTAGTTTTTCTTGTAGATTACGCTATGTTGCATCAGTTGACTTAAATTAACTCTGATGAGGATTTGTATTTTTCAGAACGTGAATGTGAGTGAGTATACGAAGTGGATTAATAAACCCTCGCAATTGCGCATTAGCGGTGAGCCATATTCCGCGGTCTATGCCTGTCGCTTCATCTCGCCTGCTGTGTATCGGTGGGGGAAAATTACAAAATTAATGGCGGTTTCAAATATTATGTTGTTGAAAGAGGGTGAACAGATCTTATAAGAGGAAACACTGTGATTGAACTATTTGCTACTTGATTACATGCAACCTGTAACTAACCCATAACCGCACAATTCCTAAAGCATAAGCTTATACAACGATGAAGTAGGCCTAAGCCTTCACGATGATGACCTCATCATTAGGATGATAAATTATATTATACGACTTTGGATCTAGGAGTATAATACCTATTCGAGTTTTTTAAAAATATATGAATTGCATGTCTTGATTACTTCTATGGATTATACATGTATATGTTTGGTACTATGTTTGGTACTATGTTTGGTACTATGTTTGTACACCAAAATGTAAAGTTGCAATTGACCAATTTTAAAGAATATTCTTATCTAATCTGATCTTGTCTTATCTTAAGATCAAAGACCGTATCTCCTACCCGCTCTTCCGCGCTGCACATTTACAGATAGTCTATAGGCTACTGCATGACACAGATAGAGATACGGATAGGAAGAAAAACTTGAAGATGGGAAGCGAGGCTTTGCAGTCCCCTACCTGTTACCTCGAGTTAGATATAAAATGGTGAGTTGACGGTTCGAGGCTCTGTCCAGTTTCAATTCGGAAGCCATCAAAGGGTGATATGCAGGAATCAATTACCTAATCATAGGGGGTTGGAGTCAATTGAGTGTGCCCACAAATGTTTCTTCAGGAGGCGCAAAAGAGGTCACGGCCATATTTTAAAGCAAAAGCTTGAATACAGTACAAAGGGGAAAGTTTAAAACAAAGGTACATGTATTTCTAAAATTGTATTCTAAACGTGAACGTTTCAGTTTCGCTCTGTGCAGATTATCGATAGCCTCATTGGTGCTATAGTGCCAAGAAATTTGCTAAACACCAGAAAGAAGCAAATCTTAATTGAAAACTATGATATGTGTAATTTTTTCATGGGGTGGGTTAGTGCCTCTGTTGTCCATATATATGGAGAACGCCAACGTATACACAACATGCAATATTTGCATGCGCTCACTGCATGTGTGTGCAAGAAGATCAGTCACTCTAAACCGGATAAGTACAAAAGAGCGGAATAAAATGTGATAAATTAACTTTGAGAAAGCCTCTTCCAATATTGCTTTCTGCATGACCTCTCATCCTGTCACCTCGCTCAACTCCGTGTCTTCCTGTCTCTTGCTCCCAACTGCCAACTCTCTATATAACTCACTTTTCCCCTGTATATCTTTCTCACATTCTATGTCTGACTCTCGTTCCCTCTGTCTCTGCGATAGTCTGTGTCTCTCTCTGTCTCTTCCCATATATCATATTGTGCCGTGTCAAGCAGTGTGTTTATAAATGTACAGCGTGCTTCGACCGGTAATTTCTCTCACATGGTTTTGAAACGCGCCGGGCATACGCTGCGGTCTCCATAAGGATTAGCTGTAATTATACCAACACGCGCCATCGATTGACTGCCATAACCGGAACCGGAAATACCAGACCGCAATTCGAGCCCGACTTCCGGTTTATCAGCGGCAGACGAGAGATAAAACCGGCGGGTTTTAGAGGGGACAATTTTTCCGACAAGTGTAATCCCTCGCAGGTTATTTACTGCTCCAACGGTCCGAGGAGAGAAAGGACTTTACGAGCCTTACCAGAGCGTGCTCTCGTATAAGGCGCGTCTTATATGACGCGTTCTCGTGTATAACGCGAGACTTATATAAGGCGTGCTCTTGTATAAGGCGCGTCTTATATAAGGCGTGCTCGTGTATAACGCGAGACTTATATAAGGCGTGCTCTTGTATAAGGCGTGTTATCCATAAGGTGTGCTCCTGTATAAGGCGCGTCTTCTATAAGGCGTACTCTCGGATTACTGGCGTTTTGCCTGAGACACGTCATTGGTATTAGGAGGCGCGCGTGTGTGTTATAGAAATTATGAAGTGGGGGCGAGAGAGTATAAAACGCGGGTGGTCAACGGCGCCTGAATACTGATATCTGTTCGAACGTTCGATGAGAATTTATGAAAAGTGGGTTTTTATGGTCCCCAAACGATGTCACGGTGACGACCAGCGGCGCAATATGCAGCAGGCAGTGGGGCGTCCGCTTTGTATGCACCGCTGCGATATTAAAATTAGCAGATGAGAGGAGTATGCGGCGGCGGGCGACGGGCGTGTCGAGATGGTCGATGCCCATGCCATTTAAATCTCTGTCGGGCGACTGATGGGTATAAGAGGCACATACATTAGAGGAGGAGCAGGCGTTCATTACTCGCTCATCTCCGGCGTGGATGGACCGTGTGGGGGGAGGCGGTGGGGTGGTGCGGACCGAACTGAAAGGACGCGTGAGGGGGGGGGGCGGTGTCCGTATTGCAATCAATAACTCTTCCCATATTTTAATTAAGGGATTTGGTCCCACGGGCGCCAAAGCAGTCTACATCGATGGGGACGTAGTGGGGGGTGTGAGGGGTGGGGTGGGGAGAATGGTGGCAAAAGCAGTGGGCACAAAACAAGATTAGAAGAACGCTTAATGGATCCAGAGATGATGGTTAGATGAATGGAGAGATTTCTGCAACGCGGAAGTTGAAATCTTACGCCTCCCAGTGCAGAAAGCCGGTTGTTGAAACGAAGAGAAAAGGAAGAGCCGCTCCCAGAGGTGGCAATGAGCGGGAAGTGCGATCGACTTCATTTTCTTGGCCCCGGCATATATATTAGTCCACGCCATCGCCATCGAGAATGACAATGAGGAAGAAGAGAAAGAGGAGAAGGAAGAGGAGGAATAAGAGGAAGAGGCGGAGGAGGAAGAGGAAGAATAAGAGGAAGAGGAGGAGGAGGAAGAGGAAGAATAAGAGGAAGAGGAGGAGGAGGAAGAGGAGACAGAGGAGAAAGAGGAAGAAGAGAAGGAAGGGAAGGAAGAGGAGGCGGAGAAGAAGAAGAAGAAGAGGAGGAGGATGTAGAGGAGGAGGAGAAGGAGAAGAGGAGGAAGGAGGAAAAATAATGAAGAATGACAGAAGGGAAGAACGAGAAAATAAGAAAATGTATTTATGTCGATGAATATGATGATGACATTGTTTACTGCATTACTTACTGATGATGTTGTTGTTTTTGTTGTTCTTTCTTTCTGATGATGATGATGATGATGATGATGATGATGATATTGATGATGTTGTTGCTTTTGTCGATGATATTGACGATGATGATGATAATGATGTTGTTGTTGATGATGATGATGATAATGATGATGATGATGATAATTTTTATGATGATGATGATGATGAAGATGATAACATTTATGATCATGAAGATGACGGTAATGTCCATGGTAATGATGATGATGATGATGATGATAATGAGGTTGTTGTTGTTGATGATGAAGACATTGATGACGATGAAGACGAAGAAGAAGATGATGATAACATTTATGAAGATAAATATGACGGTGATGAAGATGATGATGATGAAGATGATGATGATGATGATGATGATGATGATGATGATGAGGATGATGAAGATGATGATGAGGTTGGATGCTGCATTGCTGCTGCTGCTGATGATGATGATGACTGCAAGTGTGAATGGCAATAAACTCCGCGCAATCAATATTAAAGTGTTCATTGTACGACAAAAAATGGCTGCACATCAATAAATAACACATGCAATACAAATACACGCTGTAGGACATGACACTTTGTAACAGAACATGCATACTTACAAAGACATACACAGTTTTGCACACGCATCGAAGTTGGCGCAATAATAATTCGCTGGACGCAATCAATAAACTCTTATTCTATAATACATTCTATGGGCTTACATGTATGTATACGAAAGCACATGTACTTAGTAAATGCATGCTGCAAGATTGAAGACGAGGTACATGTATGAGAGACACGTGTATGCAACTATGCAAGTATGCAAGTATGCAAGTATGCATGGTAGTTGTGGCACCAACAAAATTCTAATCAGACGCAAATAATGATTATTGTTCAACTTGTCTTTCCTTATGACGACATGAAATCAATCTTTTTTCGTTGCCATGACAACCGTTTCATAATAATAATCGACTGCAGCTTCGTTTGTTCTCGTTTGTTTTAGACGAAGAAATCACAACTCACGCAGTTCTTACGCTCGACTCAGGTGAGAACAGAACGGTTCTTATTCTTATAGAGTAGGAAGAACGGTTCTTGTTTGTAAAATCTAGCAGATTGTTTTGCACAAAGCATGGGCAATTATTATTCTTGTTTGTAAACAGAATTTAATACAAAGAATAGGCCATCATATAAGCTTATAGGGTTTGTTATTAAAGGGTCTGGTTTACGAACTGTTCTTAGAAATAAAAACTATGGCTTGCAATAACGAAAAACTGTTTTTTGAGGTTAAGAACGAGTTTTTTAAAAGACAGATGTTGTTATATATAGTTACTAACTAGGCTATCGGAATGCTTTAGAAAAACTCTTTGTTTAAGATCGTATCACATCATTATCAGACAATTACGGTGACGATATTCATGTGTCATGATAGGATATCATTATTGACGACGATGACAACGACGACATTGATGATGATGGTGATATGATTCTTGTATTGGCAAGAATTACGATGATGGCTGAGACGATAGTGATATTCATCAAGATGATGATGGCTGCAGTAACTAGTCAGCAAAAGTATTATGGGTGGGAGGAAGAGGAGAAGGATAACGACGACAACGGCAATGACGATAACTATAACGATGATGATAAGAAGAATAATGAAGATGATGGTGTTATTGCGATGCTAATGATGTTGGGGATGACGATTCTAATAGTGATAATGAGACTAATTTTATTATCATTGTGATGTCAATGCTGATGCTTATGAGCTATGATAATGGTGGCGGTCATGATAATGATGACGTTGATGGTGATGATGATGACGACGAAGATGATGATGATGATGATGATGATGATGGCGATGATGATGATTATGATTATGATTATGGTGGTGGTCATGATCACGAGCATGATCAGAAACATGATCAATGATCATGAGCATGATCATGAGCATGATCATGAGCATGAACATGAGCATGATGATGAGCATGATCATGAGCATGATGATGAGCATGATGATGAGCATGATCATGAGCATGATCATGAGCATGATCATGAGCATGAGCATGAGCATGATGATGAGCATGATGATGAGCATGATGATGAGCATGATCATGATCATGATTACTGCGGTGGTCTCGGACTACTAATCCCATATTTGTCTCCTGGGAATATGACTGAAGTGCCGTACATTATATCAGAAACGCTGTGAAAGCTTTTCTATTAGATTGTGTTTTTTAGAGCAGCACAAATTGAACATGCACCACAAATTTATAGAGAGTCGAGTGAATTCCTTATATCTTACCTACTTGCAATGAAACGCAGACAGGCGTAAAGCCCTACAGATGAGGTTATAAACTATAACATAAATAATGTGCATGCACGTACATGTACATGTACATTGTACATACGCAGACTAATATAGAGAGTTTGATATATAACAAGTAGGGTGGAATGGTTGTAAATTGTCCACTAAATTATGTGCACAAATAATAGAGGAAGCTGTGAATAAATATTATTCCTGGTATAGTGCTTTTCCTGGAATGCAAGAACTCATATTTTTTCAAAAGGAACGACTCGCTTTTGTTCGAAAAACATTATTATTTCTCGAATCTTTCTTGCAAGGAAAGAAGGAGAAATCTGAGGAGTTTAAGACGGCCAGAGGCTGAGAGAAAAACGGATGCAGCGACATTCAGAGATGCACGTCGGTCTTGCTTTTATTCATCTGTCAAAATGATACGGATTTATTCAGGAATCGAGAGGAAGAAGAAAGGCAATATTGAAAACACCTGACGTGAGAGAGAATGACACGCAGAGGGACACAGAGACAAAGATAGTATATGGAAAGAAAAAAAGAGGTAAACAAGGTGAGAGAGACAGAGAAAGACAGACAGAGAGAGAGAGAAAGAGAACGGGAGAGTGTTTTAGAAAAAATGAATAAGAGATTGAGAAGGAAACAGAGAAGGAGAGACAGAGAGACAGAGAGAAGGAGTGGGCATGCAGAAAGAAGAAGAGAGAGAAAATAAAAGGTGGAGAGAAAAAGATGGAGATATTTGGAGAAAGAGAGAGAGAGAGAGAGAGAGAGAGAGAGAGAGAGAGAGAGAGAGAGAGAGAGAGAGAGAGAGAGAGAAAGAAAGAGAGAAAGAGAGAGAGAGGGGAGGGAGAGAGAGAGAGAGAGAGAGGGAGAGGGAGAGAGAGACAGAGAGAAACAGAGAGAGCAGTGAGAGAGAGAGAGAGAGGGAGAGAGAGAGAGAGGGAGACAGAGAGAGCAGAGAGAGAGAGGTAGAGACAGAGACAGAGAGAGACAGAGAGAGACAAAGAGACAGAGAGAGAGAGAGGAAGAGAACGAGGTAGACAAAGATGGACATTGATAGAAGGCTAGATAAAGACAGACATAGTTACGAGACTAAA